>JAWWEW010000001.1:82446446-82559336 GCA_035583185.1 Anabacerthia variegaticeps | reverse complement strand
CAGGTCTCAACTGAAGGGTCAGACAAAGTGTGTCCACGGGCAGTATGGGCTCGCTAGCTCCCCAGCAACCATCCTAGAAAAAGGACAAGTCTAACTCCAAATCCAGGCAGATGGAGCTCGCTTAGCCCTGTAAGGCCATCCATCTATGAGAAGGATACTCTAACCAAACCTACATCCTGAGGACTTCGCTGCCACCGTCCAGGCTTGCTTGGCCCTGGCAGATGAACTTTAGGAGTAAAGGGTGGGGCCAGTTCTGCGCGCACTGTGCCTCACCTAAAAAATCCATTGTGCAGGCATTAAGGGTTCCACCACTTGCAAAGCCCTGTAGCTACAGGTGAGGGACAAAACAGCAGGTGATAATGCCTTTTGCAATTGGACTTGCCTATCTCACATTGGTCTTTTTAGCCACCAGCGTGCTTGTAGCAAGTGTGGGTAGAGCCCTTTCCAAATCTTTTTCTGTGAAGCCTAGCCGTGATGATGATGATGATGTATGTCACAAAACATTTATTGACCTTTATGCCTTTTTTTTTCTTTGAATGAAATGAAGCAATCTGTGCTTTTCATGCATAGAATTAAAAAAAAAATAAAAAATCTGTTGATAAATGAGATGATTTCTTGGAGACCAGCAACATAAAGTAATGTGTAGGAGAAGTACAGTTTTTAATTTTGTATCCAGACATGACAAATAAGATCACATTTATGCATATGTAAATATTTCTTAATGTTTTGTAATGTTAAATTATTACCATCCTTGAACTAATTGCATAGTCCCATAGGATCAGCTGAACAATTACCATCAAAACATCAGAGAATAACTTGGTTTGTTAACCTCAGGACAAATTGGAAGGCAGAGGAAGGGATAGGTAGTTTTTGATCTCATACTTTAACATGCTTTAATTTTTAAGACATTGTGCGTTAAAAAAAATACTTTAACTATGGTAAAATGAAGGTGGAAATACCTGTTAGATTTACCTCCTGATGATGATAGAATGCTTATGCATGCAAAAATCTAAATTGCAACATGCTCTGAATCTAGGACCTCACACTTTTTTTGCGTTGACTTATTTCTTTCAGGCTGAAATCCCTCTAAGGAAGTGCAGTTGGTGTAAACAAGATACTAATTTCCTGCAAAACTGTATTTTAGTGACGAGATGTTCTTGTCTTTGTTAGCACACTTTCAATGGAGTTGAAATTGCACTGAATAAGGTCAGTTCTTATGTGGCCAATTTGCAGCAAATGCCTGAGCTTCCAGAGCAGACAAATGAAATAAAGGCCACAGCGTGTTCACCTGAGGAACTCACTTTTGAAGCTGTAAGTATGTTGTATATTACTATTTGCAGTAACAAAGCAAAATCATATACTAAAAGGAGATTCTTTCATTATACTTCTGATCTGGGAGATTTTATCTTCAGTTTAGCTGTAGCTTTTGAATTTTCTTGCTAGCATCAAAAATAGTTTAGAGAGTATTTATTTTCTTTAATCTTTAGTCATGTATAAAAGAGGTGTCTGGAAGTTGAAAGAGTTTGCACTGTATTTTAGGAAGAGGTTACTTATTCAAAGTTAGGTATTTAATAAAATGTGTTACCAAAGTAATATTTTGAATATTATTACTCTTGTGAATTAATATATTTACAACTAGAATTTTTTCTATCACTCTTCTGTAGAATTTTTTTTCTGCTCAATTGTTGACCCAGAAAACTGTTCCCCAAATTTCTGTGAACTGGGCAACAACAAGAGTCTTGAAAGAATCCACTAATGAACATTGCAGTCTCCCTGCTTCTGTTGTCACTTTTCTTGTATGTTTCCATTTCACTGGCTCCCCTTATTTTATGCAGGAATTATGTTGGAAGTAGTAGCACAATGCTTCTGCAGGTGTAAGTCATTACGCATTGTATGATGAACCATGCTATGCCTAGGTACAGTTGGGAGAAAATAGTGTTCTAATGTCATCTGCTATTGTAACTTGTAAACTACTCTCTGGTAAGATGAAGACAACTTTTAGTATGTTCAGTGCTTTGTCTCTTTAGACTATAGTTACTCCATAAAGTAAAACTGTGGTTTTCTTTTTCAAGGGGCTTAAGGAAAATTGTGAGCCTTACAATTCTATAACTTTAAAATTATTTATTTGGAAAGAATGTGTTTTCTTGTGTGCCTCATGCATCTGACTCCACTGGAAAAGTTCAAACCAAATAGGGACTAATTATCAAGATGGCTGTTTAGGGTAAAAAATTAATAATGTTCACTTAAAATAATTTCATTAAAATTTAAGTTCTATTATTACTTCAATTAGTAGGATTAATTTATTGGAAGACCATATTAATTGGAAAGAAATAGTCTGATTCTCTCTTCTTAGGAATACATACCATCACTCTGGTTTTTGTTGCTTTGCTCCAGTAGTCTTGTGGTATTGTTTTTGGGCAGAAGACTTCAGAATGGGGTCTGCCTACTCATTTATGCTTTGGTATCTGTCAAATGCAAATATTTGGGACAATATTTCATTGTTCTGTTCTTATTTCATGCAAATAAAAAACTTGGGCATCATAGAGCAGGCTATTATCCTAAACCAAGATTTTTCTTGTTGAGGTTTGACCTCGTGAATGCTAGGCATCTATTGTAAGCTTGCTTCCCAGGCCGTATCTGTAGTCACTGAAGAATGTCAGCCACTTTGAACCTATTTTAGGATGAGATGAGCTGCCCTCTGGAGGTATTTGTCCTAGATTGATTATAGTGGGAATTTCACTTCAATGCCATTTTGATAGCTAAAGCTGGGTGAGATGAATTTTCTCCTTGGTCTTAGTGTGCTTCCCTGCTTTTTGTCCTATCCACTGCTTTCCCCTACCCCAAGACTGAAAGCAATTGTATTGTATGAGTTCTCATGATAAGCAAACTATGAAAAAATATTCTCCTAATAAAACCTCAGTGGCTGTATTTTAGCAACCTGTATATGAAGTTGAACCAAGGGATTCTAACGTCCATCTCTCTGAGCCTGACAGACCTTCAGAACAACCTGTATCCCATCCTGCATTTCAGGAAGCCTCAGAACTGGTATAAGTAGCTTTGTGCTTTGTACATCCATTGATAATTGCATGCATGTCTTTGCTGCTGACATCATTTTGGGAAATCTCAACTAATTGTGATGCAATGTGCAAATAAATTCCTTAATCTTTTGGCTATATAATTCCTTAACTGCTTCCACTACTGGGACATGATCACTTTATAGTTTTCTTTCCAAAACTTGGAGTTTTAAAATGTGTATTTTTGTTTGCTAACCCCCATATAATCAATGCATGGTGTTAATTTTAGTTCTCCAATACTAATACAAGCAAAACTGGGTTTTTTTTGTGTTTGATTGTTCTGTTTTGTTAGTGTTTTGTTTTGGTTTCTTTTACCTGCTGAAGTGATGTTTCCAAGCAAGTGCAGAAGGAGTCTACAGGAGCCTAAGTGACTAGGCTTTCCTTTGTGATCAGGCACTGCCTTTATGAGCACTTGCAGATGTGGGTGATGTGACAACAGGGACAGACTTGGTGTTGATGGGGCTGAGAGGGTCAAGGACTTGTACAATACACAACACAGCCATTTTCCTAATGAGGCCTTTTGTGTGATTGTAAAGTACTGTGATGAAATATTTAAAGACTGAGGGAAAAAACCCTGTAGTTCCCATGCAGCCAGGTGTGCTTGGGCCCTAATAAAAATTCTTCTTTTCTAAAAACATGAGTCACTTTAGTCTTTTTGTTAATGGCATCCAAAGCTGTTCATAAGACTTGCCAATTATAAAGAAAGAAATCTTCTTGTATGACTACTGCCCAAAAATTAAATACAAATGCACATTACGTGTTTGCTTATATAGGGAGTAAGCATGCTCTTCAGAGTATATGCTCATGTTTAGAGTCATGCACAGAGTGGGATGCAGTGGGGATACAGACGGAAGGATGCAGTTACCTAAGCCTATAGTGTCATGGTGGCTGTTTGAAATACCTCATCTTGTCTAGCACAAGTGCTGTGCCTTATCTGCCCAAAACTGACAGATGGAATGGATTTTGTAGAGTGTTTAGGCAGTTTAAGCCACTGCTTCCTGCCCATTAAGTTCTATTCTGAAACACTTGTATATTGAATTTGTGAGGGCTTCACTAGAAGGTCATTCTAATTGAATTCAATTTTGTTTATAACATGAGATGAGTTGTTTGCCTTCAAGCCTCTTTGAGTGGCACTGAAAGCAGGTTTTCAGTGGCTGCCTTGATTATTCCTTGTTATATTTCATCTTTATTACAGATTATAATTGCTGGGATGTTCCCTTTTTACTGGCATTGGTCAAGCATGGGCACAATTTTTCTTTTACGTGGTTATAATTATCATTAATAATGTCTTGCATTTGTGCACCTATGATAACTTGACCTTGAACCAGCATTCACGATTTTGGGCTGTCATTCAAAATTAACTAGCTATTGGTATAATGAACAGTGTCAATCCTTTGAATTAATTTATATGAGCCATCTGCTAAATAATACTGATCTCACCGGAAATCAGATAAAACAAATGACAAAAACTTCCAGAAATGTATGTTCACATGAAAGCCTGTTGAAAATAAGATTTGCACAGATAAGTGGTTACACTTTATCATATGAGATAGTCTACTCTAAATAGATCATATTTGTAATAATTTTATTGTGTTGTTGGGTATGCCAAGCTCTGAGTTAAGAACAGTAAAATAAGTGTTTGGTATGTTCAAAGATACTATGAAAAGTAGTAAAAGCATGGGAAAATGGGCTCTCATTATCAAAAGAGGAATGGATATTTGAATAGTTTATTTCATTGTTTTATCTAGGAGTGTACAATGCAGAAGTTTGACATTTAAGATTTAAGTTCACAACACTGAAATGAGAACAACCAAATGACTGCTTTTGCACTGTCTGCTTGCTCCCACAGAATGAGGTTGCAGATTCTGTTTCAGAGGTGTCTATTCACTTCAAACCAGCAAAACCAAGTCCGGAAGATGAACGGAGAAAATGGGAGGAAGGGCGCATGGACTATATGGGAAAAGATGCTTTTGAACATATAAAAAAGAAATTGGATGCATTTTTACATTAAGATAGAGTGTACTGTAATGGCCATCATGATATGTGTTTCTTCTATAAACACAATTCTTGAATACCTGGCTGTCTCAACAGTTTATCTGACACCAGAAGTTATTGTGGATCCCCATACATTTTTTGGAGGAGATTAACAGATAAAGACTCTTGTTTTTTAACTGATAAATGTGCCACATCTTTGTTACTTTTGTCTCATCTTCATTGTTCTCACATAGTGCCTTCAAAAGAATAATGAATGGTATGTTCTGAATATGAACTCTCATGTATTTGTCACTTTCCCTGCTCCTCCCCATAATATTCTGCAGAAACAGACATGAATAAGAAGCATTTTGGAAGTTGAGTTTATTTTCCAGACTGAGATTGTTCCTGAAGTACTTAAAAAGATGCTATAAAGCTATTTAAATAAAACACTTGTTCTCAAAACCAAATTAACACTTTCAAGAGTGACCATGATGTAGACTTCAATAAGAGGAAAAAGTGAGGAGATGAAATCCTGACCTCAGAGGAGCCTGCAACAAAACTTTTTGATTTAAATATGTTTAGGATTAGAGGAACTTCAGATTTCATCTGAGATCACTAGTGGATGTGCTGTCTATTTATAAGATACTCAGCTCCATAACTAGTGTGAGGAAGAGTGTTTTAAAACTCTTAAGTCAGACTGATAATGTATTTTAACCTTTTATATTGTTGCTGTAGAGGATACTGTTGTTTTTTATAATATTGTTGGCTTTACTTGCATATTCTGAGTTGTGTAGTAAGAGGAAGAAATCCTGAAAGTATGGTGTAAACCTTCTGGTGCTTTATATCAGTTTGTTTACAGTATTTCAAACTGCAACTGGAAAGGCTTTCTTCCAACTTAGCAGGTTGTCCCATATTGCAGGCAATTTGAGTGCAACTGAAAACACAGTTGGCACTTGTTTTAGTAAACAGGCCTTTTGAAGATATTTTAAACAATAGCTGCGTGTGGGAACCAGTAAATCCGTGAAGGTAGTTCCAGAAAAAAAAATCTACTGGTGAGATTCCGTTATATTAAGGAGATTTATAGGGGATTGCTTTGTGAATTTGGGCATCTAAATTTGATTCATCTCAGCAAGTTTATTGTAACAAACAAGAAAAACTACTTTCCTTCAAAGTAAAAAACTTTGAATGACAGGATCTTGACAGTCATGCTAATATGGTAACAGATTTGACACAGTTTTCTGTAACCTCAGACAATACTAGAATTAAATTCTGCAGTGATGATGCAGGACTTGAAAAGTTTTGGTGTTAATATGTTACCAATTTTGGTAGAGATATACATAATGAATTAACTTGGGAATTCAGTTTAGAAACACTGATGTTACATTACGCATAAAAGGGATTGCCATAGATGCTAGAAAAAAAGGCAGGATAGGAGGGAAGAAATTTTTATTTCTTTTTCCTCCAACGAAAAGGATGTGAGGGTAGAGCAGAGGATAACTTGCACAGTTATAGGAAAAGAATGAAAGAGTCAAAAGGTCTCTTAAAAGAGGAAAAAAGTATATTTGAGTATCTCAGAATTACTTCCTAATATTCACAACAGTGGATTTGCTTTTACTTATGTAGGATTTTTCTGACTTTTATCTAGTTCTCATTTATGCTAAGCACTCTTAAAATATGAATCTCATTGGTATGTCTTCTGCTTAGAAACTTCTAGGCCAAGTTAGGTGTTTAGGGTCAACAGCGAAACTGAGAAGAATCGTCTCTGTCTGACTAATGTGGGAACCCTTGATAGGCTGTGTCTGTCTGGGTAGGAAACCTTCACACGTTAGCACAGGTAGGTGAATTCTACCTCTTGGTGCTGTGTGGAGATGACAGCAGCTGCAGTGCACTCTCACATGGCATTTGATCTGCTGATTAGCCTTGTTGCTTAGTGATCCTTTTGCACTTCTGAGGAAGTTCTCTGTCTTATAAGCATTGTTGCTAACATAATTCAGACAGGTTTTGAGGACTGTATAAAACTTGTCGGCAATGTGAACTATGCTTCAGGCAGATGTACTTTTTACAGTAACTACTAGATCTTACTGGGCAAATTAATTAGGTTATGGGAGAAAAATTACTGATGTGAAATCAGTAACTGAAATGTTTTCTAAAATAGCCATATGAACGTAGTAAAAGGACCTGTCATTGAACATGTCAAACTGTTAGTATGTAAAATGGTACTGTGTGGCTTATAAAATGTTTTGTAAAGAATTTTAGTACATTAATGCAATGGAAATAAAAGAAATTAAAAGGACATATGAAGTCGTGCTTTTCAGATGATGCAGTTACAGGTCGCTTACACTGTGCCAGGTATTATTATTTGTGACTGACTAGTTACTTTAATTTTTTTTTTAAATTTTATTTAATTGCTTTTGAAACACTAGCATTATCTGCTGAGCAAACTTAAAAGGTTAGAATTACAATTATTTCTACAGACATACATAATTATAATGTTTAGGATCTCTTGAGTTAGCACAACAGTATTTTGTTTACTGTATTCCATGAAAAAGTATAGCTATTAAAGGCCCTGCCCAAGTTTTTGTGTCCTGTCTTCGCACACAAAAAAAGTTGAACTAGTTGCACATAATGTAGTGTTGCAGTGGCTTCCAGCACTGTTGTCACCAGAGTGTGATAAGGGAGAATCTTGTATGTGAATCCAGCAAGTGCTGTCCTTCAGGCAGCATTTTGTGCTTTTATGGACATCATTCTGAAATCCTGGGATCACAGGCAGGTCTGAGGGGTCTTGTGGGCTGCATGCTGTCATGAACCACAGGGCTGAGGTTACCTAAGTCAAAACATGATTTGGGAAAAAAAAAAAATTACCAAGCTTTACCTGGAATTTTTTCCACATTAAAGTTAAGAAATGTAGGCTTTTTGTTGGCATTGTTCTTCTTTAAACAAGGCCAGACTATGACCTATTGCTGTGTGGCAGACTCTGTACTTAAAAAGGACAGCTTGTGTTGAAAACAAAAAATGCTGACTCTTCTTCGGTCATTTGCTTGGAATTATTCATAGCCTGATTTAGAGGGTAATGTTATTTGCCATACAACAATTTTGCTTGGTGTATAAACAGGAGATAGTGTGGGTGTGCCACAAGGAAAATTCTTGAAAATTTTAGACATGTGGGTTAATGCACTTTCCCAGCCTACAGGAAAAGAAGATTATTGTACTTGAAATATCACTTTTCTTACTGTCTGGTGTCTTGCGATGACTCTTCCAACTGGGTTATTCTTTGTAAATAAGTTTTCCTTTTCTCTCTAGTTCATTCAGCTCACAACAATTGTTTTTCTGAAACTGGTATTTGAAAAAATGCTTAGTAGTTTCATTCTGGGTTTTTTTCACCTTCATTTTTCTGTCCATTAATGGGAGGCTACATTAGTAGCAGGTGGTGAGATATGTTTCTGTGCTTTTGTAAAGATCTAGTTGTTCAACAGCAACAAGTCTGCAGCATGCCTGTTTATTCTTTAATGGATGTGATTCTGTTGCTTTCCTAATCTAAACTGTTTTGATTCCTATTACTTTGAAAATAACATGAGATGGGCCTGTTTTCATAATTCACAGCTCATTAATTCACACCTCACACTCCAATTCCCCACTAGTTTTCTTGTCATAATATTATTTTTATATATTAAATATTTTACATATTGTTTCTGTAGTTTTTTTTTAATCACCCTTTTAAATGAGATTAAATGCATAGTAGTAAATTCTTAAATAGCCTGCGAAAATACATGTCAGTTACTGATCATTGAAATAGTTTGCATTGTCAGTATATTGGTTGCAAAACGTTTCAGCTGACATTCTGTTCATCCTAAATTGGCTCATAAATAAGTTTCTTTGGTGCTGACAGTTAACAGGGTGACACTCAATCATGTAATAACATCATAACATAATTATATCAAAGTTAGTTTAAAAAAAAAGGCTGTGATATATAATTGACTTTAAACATCATAAATAAATATTTCTATAAAGCTGAAAATTATATTCTGTAAATAGGGGGGGAAATACATTTGCAATACAATACAGTTTTCCCTGAATTTTACTTTGCTGTCAGAGCCCTTTCAAATTCAACAAACTGAAGGGATAAAAAGAATTGAAATTCCAAGACAGCCAGCTGTTGACTGGTGATTGGCATGCTGTTAAGTGCCTTGGAAAAATGTTTGCTCTATTTTATGGCACTGTACAGTGTTCTGAACAATGATAAATTCATGAAACAGTTTATTTGTTTTATTTTAGAGCAGAAACATTTTTCAAAGCGTTCTCACAGTATTTAATACTTGGAACAGAACTAACTGCATGTGATGGGTGGATACCTGGTTTATATTTTGTTTAGAGACTATTTTTTCAAATTTTTAGACCTCCATAAATTCTTTCTGTTTCCAAGCCTTTTACTTACAGTCTTTAGAGAAACAGTAGAGCAGAAGCTGGGGTTGTTTGGATCCTGTAATTACCCCACTTATTTCAAGATAGGGAGTTTGGATTTATTTTTTTTTTTTGTAATACTTTTTTCCCTTGCTTTCAGAAAATCTTAATAATGCAGTAGCATGGTAATCCAAAAAGAAGCTAGGTTTTAAATAAATTTATTGGGTTTTTTTTTTTGTTTGTTTTTTTCATGGAGTTAATTAGATGTAACATTACAATAAAAACATTCTAAAAAAATCTTCCAATATTTTATCAAGTTCAATACTATATATATGCCTGTGTGCACGTATTTTAACCTATAACAATGAGCAAAAGCTTTTTTTATATTTACTCCTTGGTCATTTAGGTAAATGACTCTCAAATATATTCAGAACCCTCAGGAATTTCAAACTGGATAAACTAGGAACTCAAATTACTTTTCTGAGTTTATTTGTTAAACAATTATTTTGCATCCTTAAATGATGGGATCTTGTGATCCATATGCTGGCATTCCCTTGAGTCCCAGCAGGGAGCAAAGCAACATGTCTAATATTTAAACATGGTGAAGTGAGGTTTCTTAGAAGCTTATTGTCTCACTCCTGTGAGACTTGACAATTGCTCTGTTGAGTCAACCTAATGCAACAATTCCAAATGTCATTTAATAATGATCAAACAATTTAAGTGGAAGTGAGCTTCATACAACATGAATGTCAAATATTTACACAGTACAACCACAGCTCTGACACTAAAACAAGCTTCATTTTTTACAGAGTAATACTCCCCTCTTTATGGTGTCTGTATTGCACTATGTGTAGGCGCATTCCTGTATGGTTAATGCTGGCTTGGAGATTGGCCAGTTGCCTCAGGTTTTCCCAACAGGCCGTTGTTACGTAGTCCTTGCTCCTTTCTACAAAGGGAGAAACTATGAGAAAAGAAGGGAGACAGCATATAATTTAGATTTTATTCTTATATGACTATAGTTTGCAAAAGATTGTTATAGATGATTTTTCAAGCAAACCTAGGGAACTGACTTAAGAGTTTCTTTCAGTGTTATTCAAGCAGCTTTTGCCACAGCTCTTTTACCTTCTAATGCATTTTATGTCAAAGTGTGCATGAGGATAACTCTTGGCTGATGTTGGTTTCACCTGCTTTATGAGGAATATACATTTGCCCAGAGATCAGAATAACAGCTTGTGTAGATCTTATGTGATCTGCTTAGAGTAAATACAAAGAGATCTGCAACCATTCCTGGTTAGGATCTGCGCAAAACAGGTGAAAATAATTAACCTGCTTTGCCTGCTTATCACTGTCTCCTCAAAATTTCTGTCTTTTAAAATACATTTAGCTTTCTACAGTGAAAGGAATTTAGGACTGAAAATAGTCTTCTCTCCCATCTGCCATGTTTTTTAAGGGATGTGCACCCTATTCATCAGTTTTCCATTACTTTGTTCTCCTTATTGCCTGCAGATCACCTCTGTGTGCACTGTCTGCCCTCTCCCTCTCTGTATGGGAAAAGCACATTTCCCCTTGCCTGGCTGAGGTTTCTTAACAGTTAGTTGACAAAAGCTGGTTTCTCTGTGCTGCCATCCCTAATTTTGCCCCCTTCTGCCTGAAAGCCCCTCTGGCTTTCCACAGGTGCCAGCCAAGATAAAATTATCTGTGTTTGGATGTCAGGAAGGCAACATAGATAGCTACGTGACTCCTTAGCATTTGACTCTATATGGCAGTATAGTGAATTTAACTTTCAGAGGAAGGAGGTGTTACACAAATCTTTAATATTTACATTTATACAGAGTGATTTTTTTCACACTGTGCTTGGAAAGGGAGTTCAGAGTCTTGCTGTTGTATTGACCTTCCTAGTCCAGCTTTCTAGTGTTTGGACCTATGCTTACATGCTCAGCAGGTGCTTGAAGACCTTCCCATCTCCTGGTAAATGCTCTTGTCATGGACTAGTATGGGACTTGGCATGTTTTTAGGTATGAATCATAGAATATGCTGAGATGG
Source organism: Anabacerthia variegaticeps (assembly GCA_035583185.1). Taxonomy (NCBI): domain Eukaryota; kingdom Metazoa; phylum Chordata; class Aves; order Passeriformes; family Furnariidae; genus Anabacerthia; species Anabacerthia variegaticeps. The sequence continues at coordinate 82,547,847 of JAWWEW010000001.1, read as the reverse complement.
AAGGACCTATCAGGATCATCAATTCCAACCCCTGGCCCTACACAGCACACACCAAGAATGACACCATATGCCTGAGAGCGATGTCCAAATGGTTCTTGAACTCTCAGGCTTATTGCTGTGCCCACTTCCTTGGGGAGCCTGTTCCAGTGCCCAACCACCCTCTGGCTGAAAAACTTTTTTCTGCTCTCTAACCTAATGGAGTGTGCAAGTGGGGAAGGCAGTGAGTTGAACTGAGGGAAAGCTTATCCTCATGTTTAACTGACAATGTAGATGCTATTGAACTGACTGGCTTGACTCTACAGAACGGCTTTTGGTTTTGTTCCCCACTGAGCAGTAAGATATGTCTTCCATCTCTGAATCAGCCAAACTGGCTTTAAAATGCATAGTCTTTTATGCTCTTTTCTCCCTGCATGTATCCAGTGAAACACAGCTGCTTTGGTTTTGGTCCCTGTCAGCCACAGAAAAATGTCAAATCTTCTGACATGTCCTTAGCAATGCTGATGTGGATTTAAATGCTATCAAGCAGTGAGAACAAATGTATTTTTAGATATCTCTGTCAAGTGTGACATTGATACATCCAATCAGTTCATTGTCATATGTGTCCTTTGATTTATGTGGAGTGTTTTTCACATAACTTTCTTGGTGACCTTTTAGCATAAAGATGAAATGGGAAATAACTTGAAGAAATGCCTGGTAAGCTTTTTGGAGATTTGCATTTGGTGTTACATCATGGTCACAACCATGTTTAGAGCTAAATAGCAGTGACTTACCACACTGCTGACCTACCACATCAGAGGTCTAAGTCAAGAGGTTCTCTGAAAACACTGCTAAAGGTACATAGTCCAGGCATATACTCACTTCTTTTCTGAGGTTTATGAAAGATCTGGGACCTGCTGTGACAGCTCAAGATCTGAGAGGGACCTACTTATCTTTTCTTTTTTCTAAAAGGCAAAAAATGACACACAGGCAACCTTGGTAGTGAATAGAGCTTCACTGGTGTGACTGTGCAAGATGGCTGGCTTTAAGGAAACAAGTCACCTGAAGTACCTGCTCTGCAGCTCTTACCATCCCTTGTTACTTTTAAAACCTGGGTGACCTTTTAGCTGTGTGGTACAAGTGAATATACAGTGTTCAGGAAGGCTTAGAAATCTGAATTTGAGTCTCTTGCCTGCAACCTACTTTTTTTTTTGAAGAAAAAAGTACAGGAACCTCCATTTAAAAATTGGATCTGACACAAAACCCTGCAAGAGCATGGTTAGGATTATATATTGAGAGATGAATTTATTTAACTTGAGGGCAGCAAGGGAGGATTAGGTATTTTAATCCCCTCCCTTTCCCTAATGACCGTACAGAGTGCTGACACTTGTTTGGCTTGGAGAAGATGACCTGTACACAGAAGTGATTAGTGTGTGTGGTGAATTTTTTTAACAAGTGCTACTGAAAACAAAGTGCTTTCTCACAAAATAAAGCACATTTTTCACGGGCCAAAATGGTATTCATGAAATCAGAGTCATTGTCACTCAAGCGGAACATGCAGCTTATGAATTGGTCTCAGGTTGTGAAATCTGGGACCTATCTGCTCAAGGCAGCTGGGTGATGATTTTCAATGCTCTTGCAAGTGAGATGACTTAACTACATGGAAAACACATGTTGGTAAGAGTTGTTGTGGTTTAACATTTTAGAATAGCTATGTACTCTGCTGCTGATCTTGAGGTGCTAACTTTAGCGATCTAATTTTTAAAAGAATTGTCAGTTCGGTTTTCCCTGGGAATTCTTACATGATAGAAAAATGAATGTACAAATGAGGAAAAAAAATTGCTGTAAATTAGTAGCTGTTTATTTCTGAGAGGCAAATGCATTTCAGTATGTTTCCAAATTAAACGTGCAATCTTTTTTCATTATTTGTTTTTGGTTTTTTTTCATTGTCAGCATCACCTCATTTTTACGCAATAGTTTTGTTTTCATTAAAAAGATAAGGCCTGAATAGGGATATCCGTTTGAGCTCAGTTCTGTTGTCTTAGTAAGTTTATTTCCATACAAACATCTGCAATTTAAAGTTTACTTTCTTATGTAATCATTTGCTTGAACTGAAAATCAGTAAGAAAAAAATATTATTTATTTGGGTATTTAATCCAGAATTATGCAGTTGAGGGGTAGATTATACAGGTTACTCCTAATTTAGTTATTTTTTTTTTAAATCAGAGGCTTACTGTATTTCTGTAGGTATGAGAAAAGGTTGAACAAAAAACATTAATAATGTCTCTTTTAGTTATTCCAGTGTAATTTAACCCATATCTCTAATTTCTCTATGACTGTAGTCACGCAAATGTGAAAACTATCAACTTTAAAGCTAACTGTACTTTGATTTTGGTGTTAAACTGTGCTATCTGCTTTGTTATTTTCTTCACGACACCAACAGAATGGGAACATTCCACAGCATGGCTGCAGCCATGGCTTCCATATGTTATTGTAAGGAGACAGCTGTTGTGGGACTGGAGTCAGTGTCCTGCGATGCTCTTCCACAGCTCTTCCTATTCTCCTTATCACAGTGTCAAACATGGGCTCAGTGTCAGCTGACAGAGGATTTGCCTCAGACGGATCTTGTGAGAGATTGAACAGCAGTGGAGGGTCATGATGGGTTACACCATCCCCAAAACATGGGCAAATTCCTCTTCTGAAACAGGCTCCAGAAGCTTCTGGTTGGAACACCGGAGTAGCATAATGAGCTTTCCATACGGTGCCACCTGTCACAAAAGAAGCACATTTGAACAGCTTAATGGCATTAGGAGTTGGGGGGGTGGGGGAGGGGGAGGCTGTGTATGTGTGTGTCCTGAAAGGTTTTGGCTCACGTTTAAGTGATCTACGTTGTAATTCATAGGGCAAGCTTATGCCACAGTAGTCACACAAGGGGAAGGAGTTTTGTGAAAGCTGGCAAGGATTCAGATGTTTTCTGTGGCTTATGGATACACCTTGGCTCTGGGTACACGTAGGGTATGTGGATGGTTAGCCTAACACTGGATAAAGAGGGAGTCTGCCACTTTCTTGTGTCCCTTTAAAACTCTACATGCCTCCTGGGGAGGGAAAATGAAGAATGAAGTTTCCAATTTCTGGGTGCAAGTAGTGGTAGGTGGTTCTGCTTCTACCTCTGTATATCTGAGTGAAGAAGTACACCTGGGCAGAAACTCATCATAGTTTATTTCCATGCTAACATTCCAGCACACTTTAAAATAGGGTGGTAATTGCAGGCCATGAAAATGGTAAAAATTGGTGTCTAGTTTTTAAGTTAACATGATGAAGGCAACTAGTTTGCAGATTCAGAGCTTGCACATCATCAAGCTCTTGTACTGACCACAGAATAAACACAGGTCTGTAACTTGTAATGAAAACATGGCAAATGGCTAGAACTAAATCTGAATGCAATTCATCAGGATACTTTACTTTCTCCTCCCTCCTCCTTTTGCCCCTATTTAGAATATGGTATGCTCTGCTCAGAGGCAAGGCAGGAAGACAGCAATTAAGTACTAGGTCTGAAAAAAGAAAGGGGACATTAACCACTTGGAGATGCATCTCTAATTCACTGAGCACAAATAGCTGTCACCTATGTGGAATTTTCTTTTTGGTTCAGTGGAATCAGCTGAACTTTCCTTCCTTTCTTCTCTTTTCCCCAGAGTTGTGCTTTATGTCTAGAGCCTGCAGCTTTACTCTCTGGTCTCTGCCTTGTCACTACTACTAGAACACTATTTTGTTAATAAATAAAATTTTAAAACTTCTGAAAAGGTGAGGGGAAACAAATAATAGATATTACGGCTCAGGTAATATTTTAGCTTAAAATATCCAGTTGCTGGCTGGCTGTGTAACTTTATTTTCACCTCATGGTTTCCATGTCCTGTTAAACTATGCTTCTGCACTTCTGTGGAGGGATGATGTATCAATGGTACTGAAATGTTTTGGCATAGTGAACCTGTAACATTTCTAAATCTTAGATATCTCTATTTCTGAAATTGTGAGAGAAAGAATGAAGAAGGTAGATTTCTTAAAGGAAATGGGCTCCCTTTCTGATGGTTTACTAAGAACATATACTCCTTAGGTCCATTTGAGTGTGTGCTTTGCTGTGAGCTGGATGTGCTCTCTGAGACATTCATTTTTTTTCTCTCAAATCCATCTGGTAACAATCAATCAGTTTAATGAGCAGGAAGAAATGGACTGTCACTAATAAGACTTACAGCTCTGGGGTAAAAGAAAGGACTCTAATATGTAAACAAGGATTCTTCTGGCTTCAGAGAAGGGCTTCAAGGATGGATCCTGCCCTGGGTGACATCAAGATACAATGGCTTCATAATTAGGCTGACCAATAGACAGATGTAAACAGACAAAAAATACATAAGTGTGATTTTCTTGTAAATGAGCTAAAACAGACTCTAAAAACTCTGTCAGCCCAGTCAGAAGAAATGGTAGCTACAGCAAAGTATCAAAATTTCTGTCTTAGTTGAAAGCTGAGCCACCTAATTGATTAGCTAGTCTTTCATATGCAGAACGTTGCATTGTTTTCAGGCCCCTTGCTATGAGCAGTTGAGGTTCAATGGCAAAAACTGTAGAATGGCATGCATAGGAAAACTAGCTGTGCAGGTGGCTTCAGAGTAACATGAAATGCCACAAAATAAATCTTGCATCTGCATATTGTATCTACTTATGCAGAACTTATATAGCTTGGAAGAACAAGTCATGAAAGCTAGGTGAGAACAGCAGTCCTTCAACATGAAAAGCAGTTCTTTGAATGCACTGCTTGATTGGAGTATGTATTTAGCCTTTCAGTAGGGAAGTGTGGCATGACTCTTCTAGCAGGAATTTTGTCAAGGAGTCTGGCAGTCAGACACAGCTTTCTCTGCCCAGACACTTTCTGTTTCCAGAAAAAAATGTGCATTGAAAAGAAACAAAGTGAGATCTCTAAGAATGGTGACTGATTTAGAGATGCAGATGTGAATTTCTGCCTGCTGCTGTGCTCTAAGTAAAATGAACAGGTGACTATGCTTAGGGTTAGAGTGTATAATCAGAATAGTTCCAATTAGGTTGGAAAAGATCCTGAAGATTGTCATATCAGCATTGCCAAGCCCAACACTAACCTGTGTCTGTCTGCAAGTGCTATGCCTACACATCTTTTAAATACTTCCAGGGATGGTGACACAACCACTTCCCTGGGAAGGCTTGCACTTGACAACCCTTTCCATGAAGAAATTTTTCCTAAAATCCAATATAAACCTCTCCTGGAGCTACCTGAGGCCATTTCCTTTTGTCCACTAAAAGGAGAAGAGAAGGATGTGATGAAGCCAGCTTGCCACCAGGCTGTGAACTGATCTCTCGCATCTCCAGTGGCAGCTCACCATCAGTCTCTGGTTCCCTGGCCTGCTGTGTACAGGGCGTATGGCGAAGTAGGTTCAAACAGGGAACTCTGAGGTTTCTGCCAGGCTCCAGGTGCCATGGGCCATGCCCCTGTCTGCTCAGACTTCTGCCCAGGAACCCAGGGCGTGCGCTTCAGGTGGGCATGGGCAGCTACAGTGCTTTGGGAATGAGCTGCTGCATGGCATGTGGGGCTGCCTGTGCTCCCCCAGCTCTCTGCTGGGGAAATAACCAACCCCTAACCAAACTGATTGCTTAAACTGATATGTTATGGGCTTAGCTCAGCTGATCAGAGAACCATAGAAACCTCTGTGTTGGAAGGGGCATTAAAGCTCACCTAGTTCTGATGCCCCTGCCATGGGCAAGAACACCTTCCACTAGACCAGGTTGCTCAGAGCCTCACCCAACCTGGCCTTGAACACTTCCAGCAATGGGGCAGCCACAGCTTCTCTGGGTAAACTGTTCCAATGCCTCACCACCCTCACAGCAGAGAATTTCATCCTAATACCTAATCAAAACCTACCTTCTTTTAGTTTTATTTAATCTTGATTTATAATTGCTGCAGAGGCCCACTTGCAACAGGAACAGCAAAGATGTAGAGCAGTGATTTACACATGTCATCAGAGATGATGTATTTTGATTGTGCCCAAATCAGTCTCCTCAGGTAAGTAATTAGCTGATCCAGACAAAATGTTGGCCTTGAGCACTTTTAAGTAGATTCCCTTTCTGGGGTCCTCTTTTTTTCCCAGTTGTGGTGATATCAGGCCATCTCATCAGGCCTTCAGCTTGAGGGACACAGCAAGACAGAGTGAGCTCTGAGACCAGACCCATGAGCCTGTGGCTGCACCAAGCACCAGCCCTGAAGCAGTTCTGCCTGACTGCAGCATCCCCAGTAGGATTGTGAAGGCCTCACCACCCAGCTACAAAGCAGAAGATAGGCAGCTGCAGCACTCTTTCTCTTTTCTTTCCTTCCCTTCCTTTCTTCTTTCTTTCCTTTCTTATTTCTTTAATTCTTTCTTATGTTCCCTTTCCTAATTAGAAAAAAATATTCTCAGCACCTTTTCTCTAAGAAAAATAGAGAATGAGGAATCCCAAGAGGAAAACAAAACAAAAACCCCCACAAAAACAACAAACTTTCCTTGAATTCTCCACTCCATTGAAGAACTGGATTTATGAAACACCCTTGTATTTAACATTTTCTACCATACAGCTCCTTGATCAGTGTGCATCCTGAAGGCATTAACTCCTCAAGTACTATATGGCTTGTGCAGCTTACACATTTTTCCCTGAATGAAGTACCTCGATTTATCTTTAGGGATTAAGTATCTAAAACTAAAATTTCACTGCAGCACCTGGCATCATATCCTCACATTTAGTCCTTAGTTCCTTTCCTTCATGTTTCCTGTTGGCTAAGCACAGTGACTTCCTGCCCAAGGACCATGCCTCTGTCAAACGTGGTATGATAATGAGGGCACTAACCTCAAGGTTAAACAGGAAGAATGACTAAAAGTTTGGTGTTACAATTCTGGTATGTATGTATTCATGCCAACAAGAAAGGCAGCAAAGTTCTCAGCCATTATTCTGATATTCTCATGTGTTTCCCTCCTATATCCAGAGGAACAGAGAAGTTAATTTTGAAATATTTGCAAGTACAAGTAAATTTTGCAGTGTTCAAGTGTTCACCAAGGAAATAGATTGCTAACTTAATACTACTTATACTTTACACTGTCTTTGATGTCAGAAAGCATCATAAGGGAAATGTAAATGGGCACAAGAAAGATCAGCCAGTTAACATTGCAACATAAGAAAGATTTCCTGCTGGGCTGCCTGAGGTTGCCTCACTCCATAGCCAGCACACAAAGTGCCCTGTGAACATCCAGCTCCTTTGTCAGCATACCAGCTGAATCCAATTGGCTGGTGGCTGTGGAATGCCCTACCCCTTGTAACTGTTATCCAACTGCAGTTTCATGGGAACTCTGGAAGTCTTCTCTCACTTCACAGGTGGGGAAAGCAAAACAAATATTAAAAGAGCTCACTCAAGTTTCTAAAGGATGGGTAGATGAGTAGGCATCGCCCACTCCATCAGCATCTGCATTTCTCCAGAACGGGAAAACCTGAGTGCAGTATCCCCATGAATTTGTTAGCTTACTGTCATGTCCGCACTTATTGTCACATCATCCAGTCCAAGAAGGCGCAATTCATACCAACTAACTTTTAGTTATTTTTTATCTGATGTGGTCAGTCTCAGCTCCCTTTTAAGTCAGCTGAGAGAATCAGACATGACTGATCTAGCACAGACATGCTAACCAGATGTAGGCGAATCACACCCTGTAAACATCTGCATCTCTTCAGTAACTGGAAAACAAGCAACTCAGATCCAGACACCTGTGTTTGGTCACACAAATTCCATCTTCCATTCTGAGTGGGAATACAGACAGACTACCAATCACTGGCCTGTTGTCTTTTACACTGTAATGGAGGGTGATATCAGCAAAGATTGGGTGCTTGTTGAAAGCTCAGGAAAGCATTATAGCTGCAGTCAGCTTATCTAATGCCACAGCTGGAATAAAATCAACAAATAAGATGGGACTATTGAAAACAAACAAACCACTGCTTAAGATAAAGACCTTATACACACAGTTCTTTTTTCTTCAGTCCTACACTAAAGCTGATCCCGCATGCTTTTGTGGCAAAAGTGATACAAACACTGCCACAAAATGAGGGATTCTTGAAGGTATGCTTTCAAGGAAGCAAAACCCTTCATCTCAGGCAAGGCAGGACAGCTAGCAATGAGGCCATTCTGCACCTTGCAGAAGAACTGAGAGTTTGAGACAATAAACTCACTCCACATAGATATATGTATGTATATTTTTACATGGTACTCTATCGGAAGGTAGAGGTCATCACATCATCTCTGATCTGCAGGAGTAGGATGTTTATACTCACTGTCCTTCTGGTGCCACCGCACTGCATGCAGAAACACCCCGCAGTAGTGAAACATGAACTCGTGCTCAGAGTGCTGAACTGCCCCACGCAGCAGAGGCAGCAGAGTGTGCCCATCGATTACCCTGATGGAGAGAACTGGAATCACCACACTGCTTAAGGATTTCAGTCTGCAGCTGGAGCATGAGCAGTACCCACTCTCCATGTATGCAGCATTAGAATTTCAAGTGTCATCTCTAAACCAAGGTACTTTTTAGCTATTGAGCCTTGAGATTTTTAGTTGTGTGGATAGGTGGAGATCAATGATTAGCAGTTACTAGCAGCTTTTGCAAATACAGCTGGATTCACATGTCCTGCCTGGGGAGATAAGTCACCACTACTGTAATTTTCCTGAAAGTAAGTGATAACCATAGATTCACAGGTTTTATTTTTGCTACCTGAAATGGCAGTCACTGTAGTCACTGACAGCTCTGTGAGCTCCAGGCTTTGTTAAAACAAAAAAAAACCAAACAACCCAAAAACCAAAACCACTTACTGAATTTACTAAGAGTTGGTTTAGTTACAAACCACCAGTATGTTTATGCCTTTTGCTGAAATGGTTTAGCCACCTGTGCTTTCTCATGTCCTTTACAGGAGGCTAACATAGATGTTACAAATTGTTTAATATTAAGGAAGCTACTCTTTTGGTACTGGCAGAAAAATGCAGGTCATGGGCCATTTGTTCCTCCTTCCCAACCTGTGAATAACCAGGCTTCTTAGACTTCCCATCCTAGTACTCTAACAGGACCCAGCAACCCTGTGAAAGTCTGTGGATTTTTCATTAGAAGAAAGTAAAAGCAAAAGAGTTGTGGGTTTTGTTTTCTTTTTATATTGGTTTTGGTTTTTTGGTGTGGGTGGAGTTTTTTTGTCTTTTTTTTACTGTCATCCTAATGTCTCTAATCAACCAGGTTGCCTTGGTTGCCTTGTGGTGATTAGATAACTAAGTTAGCTAAATGACCCTTGATAAAACATACTGTTTTTTCCTTTGCCTTTTCCATAGAAGCTGGGGAAGGCTATGCAGAAAGAAAGCTAGAAAATTGCCTGGTTTAGAAACAAACAGGATTTAACCTGTGGCTGTTAGAATCCATTACTTAGTCAGTTTCTATCTAAGTCGAGAAAGGGAAGCAAATATAGTTTATGAAACCACTTCTGTACCTGTCCTGAGGCACTGCCCCTCCAGCCAGGTGAACTACTGTAGGATAAATGTCCATAAGGCTTGTAGGTTCATCAATAACTGTGCCTGCAGGTAACACTCCTGGCCATCTAACTATTCCTGGTACACGGATTCCTCCTTCCCAGCCTCCCATTCCTTTTCCACCTGTTAGAGAAGGGAGGAAAATCATCAAAAAAAAGATAAAAGAATAAAACATACAAGATGTTTATTGTCCGTGTATAATAAAATGTTTAAAAACTTCTAGAATATTCATGTAACTTTAATGAAAACAGACTAAATCCTGAACAACAGTAGAGTGACTACAGTGCAAATTCCATTCTTCAAAAATAAATGTTATTAACCTCTTTATTCTACACTCTTTCTTGGGTGGCACATAAAACAACCCACTACTAAGCAGCATTTTTGGCAAAAGACGAACAATTCCACCCTCCAATGCCTGAGAAGTCATTCTGACACAGACCTTAAATTGAAGGTCACATCTGAGAATACACTATACACTCCCCAATAACATGTCCAAGAAAAAAATCTGTTAATAAATAAAGTCTGTTAATTAATAAAAAGCAAAATCTGACTTTTCAACGGCATAGAGGTTGCAGCCCCACTTGGCACCTGAGAAAGGGAAATTAATGCAGGGCAAGCTTGGTTGTCAGCTCACAATCAGACACAGCAGGGACATTACAAAATGAAGTGCAGTTCTGGAGGGCAGAGAGGGGAATTGGGATAATGTTTGATTGCCCTCCAGGAGATTACAGTCCCAAGGATGCTCTGAAGGGTCCCAAATGGAAGAGTACAGAACCCATGCATTAAATAGGGCAGTGCTCTGAATATGCTGCAGTGACAAGGACTTTCCACCTGCATTTCTGTTGAAATTCTCCTGAGGTAATACAGAGAATCATTCTTAACTTGCTTTCTCTTGCATTTCTCCGGTCTTCTAAATTCCCTCCTCCCTGCAGTCTCTGTTACAAGTCAAAATATTTATTGTTTGAATAGTATTTCAAAGTGAGAACCATGAACTAATTAGAAATACAAGCTACAGATGTCAAGGATGAGAATATTAACGAAACAATGTGGTTCAAAGTCAGCAGTCCAAGTGGAGGCTCCAGTTAGAAAACAAAAATTGTAAAATGATTAAGCTCAGGTATCTATATGACTTTTTCTCAGTTATTCTTCCTACCAGAGTCAGAAATGACAAAGTGTGGCTGGAAAGTGTTGTAAGAAAACTGGCAAACAAAGCCTGAAACCAGCTGATTAGCTTAACTAATACATTAGCGGCTGAATAGTAGCTTACACTAGAGTCAGGCTTTGCTAAGTAATGCCGTACCTTGCTACGAAGGAGGTTTGTTAACAGTTACAACTGAGAGGCAAGGTTCCCAGAGCTTGGATTTAAAGGCTGACAAGATGTCATGATAATTTGCAAACAGGGCAAGTCCAGCTGCTTGTGAAATAATCTTGGTGCTATGTGAAATAACAGTATCTGATGCTTTGTCATTCAGTAGCGTCTCATTATTGGAATGTGTAATTTCTTTATTCTCTTCTTTTTAATATCCTGTTCCCAATAGCAGCAATGAGTTTTACAGATATTTATTAATTAAACTGTATTTTTTAATCTTGCTAGTTAGTTTCATTGGCATGTCCCCTGTTCTACTGTATGTGGACATAAATGGGAATGCTTTTCTGTTATTGACATCTAAACTGATATTGTATCTCCTTTAGCCTTCTGTCTAAGCAGGCATGATTTCATCCTTGTCCTCTTATACTTAAATCCCTAATCACATTTACCTTTCCTCTCCAGACTCTCCTGTTACTAATATACTTGTGTTCAGCTAGTAGAAGTGAATTCCTTAGACTGGATTCTAAGCTATTCAAGTGAGGCTGTTGGCCTTTTTGCAACTATTACTGTTATGGAAACTTAATTTCAAGAACTAAAGGCTAATTTTGCATTTAGGACTGTTGGATCACAGCTGTATCAACCATTGCTTGTGTGGCTCATCAAGTAACTTACTACTAGACAACGTGCATTGTGATGCTGAGCAAGGTCAAGATGCACACTACTCTTCATCCATAGAGGAATAAGTGATGGGTAAAGTTTTCAGACTTCATGATACAGTAACTGCCAAGCTGTCACAGTAGCTTTACAAGGCTTAGCAGTCTGGAGGGAGCACATGCAAGATATTCCATAGCTCTAGAAAATAGACGTCATGATATCTGCCAGTGTTGACACGGGTAATTAGTAGAGAGGAACCTTTTGAAATTCAACAAAAGCAAATGCAGGGTTCTCCACTTGGGGAGAATAACCCCCTGCACCAGTACAAGCTGGGGGCTGACCTGTTGGAGAGCAGCTCTGCAGAACCTGGGAGTTCTGGTGGACAAGAAGCCATCCATGAGCCAGCAGCGTACCCTTGTGGCCAAGAAGGCCAATGGCATCTTGGAGTGCATTAGGAAGATCATTGGCAGGCGGTTGAGGGAGCTGATCCTGCCTTGCTACTCTGCTTTACTGAGGCCGCATCTGGAGTGCTGCGTCCAGTTCTGGGCTTCTCAGTACAAGAGAGACATGGAGCTCCTGGAGTGCAACATATGTGATTAGGGGTCTAGAGCATCTCACAAGGAAAGGCTGAGGGAACTGAACCTGTTCAGCCTTGAGAAGAGATGACTGAAGAAGGGACGCCATCAATGCCTATAATTATACGAAGGAAAATGCCCTTAATTTGTTTCAGATCTACAATCCAAGACTATAATCCCAACATATAGCTTATTAAATTTAGTTTGTCTGAATGTATTTGATTCTATCATTTTCTTTTAAAGAGGAAGTCTTATGCATGTACACACTACAAAAATTTTACCTTTATAGATCCCATTCCATCCACCCAACTGAGAATTTCCTCTGTGAGCCTCTAAGTATCCTCCATGATCAGATGCAAAATAAATGAATGTGGTATTCTTCAAGCTTTCTTTGTCAATAACCTCCAGAAGCCTTCCTATAAACAAAGCAAAACATCGTAATTGCATCAGGAGATGCAGTCAGATTTTCTAAGCCTTTACTCAAAAGTCAGTGAAGACTGAGTCTTTCCATTTATCTGAGTGAGTTCTGTAATGATCTATGACATTCAGTGCAAAGAGACCTTGACAAATAAGAGAGATGGGCAATCACCAACCATATGAAGTTTAACAAGGGCAAGTGCTGGATTCTGAACCTGGGATGGGACAACCCTGGATGTACATACAGACTGGGGAATGAGATGCTGGAAAGCAGTGCCATGGAAGGGGACCTTGGGGTCCTGGTCGATGGCAAGTTGAATCTGAGCCAGCAGTGCCCTGGCAGCCAGGAGGGCCAACCCTGTCCTGGGGGGCATCAGGCAAAGCATCACCAGCCAGTCGAGGGAGGGGATTGTTCCACTCTGCTCAGCACTGGGGTGGCCTCACCTTGAATATTGTGTGCAGTTTTGGGAGCTACAATATAAAAAAGATATTAAGCTCTTAGAAAGCATCTAAAGGAGGGCCACAAGGATGGTGAAGGGTTTGGAGGGGAAGCCGTATGAGGAGTAGCTGAGGGCACTCGGTCTGTTCAGCCTGGAGAAAAGGAGACAGAGGGGAGACCTTCTTGTAGTCTTCAACATTCTCACAAGGGAAGCAGAGGGGCAAGTACCAATCTCCTCGTTCTTGTGACCATTGACAGGACTCGAGGAATGGCATGAAGCTGTGTCAGGGAAGGTTTAGGTTAGACATCAGGAAAAAGTTTTACATCTAGAGGTGGTTGGACACTGGTACAGGCTCCTCGGAGAAGTGGTCACAGCACCAAGCATGTCTGAGTTCAAAAACTGTTTGGACAATGCCCTCAGGCATGCAGTGTGATTCTTGGAGTGTCCTGTGCAGGGCCAGGAGTTGAACTCAGTGATCCTGATGGGACCCTTCCAAGCCACGATATTGTACGATTCTATGATTCTATGAAATAATAAGAGCCCAACAGCAAGCTGATAAACACTTAGAAAATTTGTATATTGTGTCTCAAAAAACATGAAAATAAAAAATTGGAAAATAATTTAAATTTATTCAAACTACTTTTATTCAAACTACTCAGAATCCTCAGTCAACTTTATACTGTAAATTCTCTGAGTCAAGGATTCTCCTGACTAGGTAGCCTCAAAGATCCTGAAAATCTTAAATACTAGTGCTGCCTTGATTACTAACCATAGAAAACTGCTGTGTTTCACCAGGAACTGAACAGGGACTCTCAGAACAGGCTGCATACTATCAATCAAAATCATCTCCTGATGTCAGTGGTAAAAACTTTGCAGACTGTAATTCAAACCTAATTTCATAAGGAATGTTTTTGGTACTGATAGCATCAAATGTTTATACAGAATGTGATTTATCTTTGATTATCCTCATCACTTTCTGCATCAAATGTATTTGCCAAGAACAGCTTCCACAGCTGTAGAAGTAGCAGCAAAAGCTGAACTGCACAAGGATAAAGCATAAGCCAGTGATCAGCTCTTTTTCTCAATCTCTTCTCCTTTACAGACTTTCTGTGTCTATTTGGTAAAGCTAGTTATAGACCTTACCTAAAAAACCTTCCCTGAAACAGAGTTTAGATCGAGTCTAGGCTGCTTCTGAATTAGACTCCAGATCTCTTAGCTGTCCAACCACTAGAGACTCCTGTCCTCACTATCTGCCATCCTGTTTTGACTGTCAAGGCATGTTCCTTACATCATTTGACTTCTGCTATCCAGCTGTGCTTGCATAGCCTGTGCCTGAAGGTGACAGGTGCCAAAAGTTTGAAAGAAGAGCATGGCAGAGTCGTTTGATTCAACTGGACCTTGCAGGAGCTTTCAGGCTCACCATGAGAAGCAATTGGGCTCCTCTCAAAATAAAATGTTGTAGATGTGGTTAGTGGGGGAAGAGAAGGTTCAGGGATTGAAACTTTGCCTTGAGAAGAGACGGGTGATTCCTTTGTCAACAAGGTCTTCACTTCTGACTAAATACAAACAGTAGCTGTCCCACTCCTCTTATTGAAGCAGAAAGAAACAACTAAGTATGGTTAATGCTTTTAAACCTAATTAAACTAATTAGGAATTTAACCTGATTGGCACTCAGAGCCTAGATTTAGACCTGTCAGTCTTCACTGACTTCAAACAATTTATTAGGTGAAACTCCACAGCTTTTTAACTTAGACTTTTGGCTGGGAGAGAGTTCTGGTTTATTATTTTTTGATAAAAATGTGTAAGTACACAACCACAGTATAACACAGTATTTAGCAGCAGCACCACTTATATCTTCTAAGATCAGACAGAGCTGGAGAAATGTTGTAATTTTGATTAACAACATGATCAAGGACATATTTGATTATATGACTGCATTTAACACTTCATCACAGAAGCATGACAATTAAAAAAGGTAAAGAAATCCTTACATAGAAAGTTTAAACTTTCATCTTAAGAAAGAAAAAAAAAAAAAAAGGTGTAGTTATGGTGTGGCAATCTTTGAAACCAACTGCGTATCCAAGGTAAGTTCACTGAATTTTACATATGCAAAAAAGAAGTTTGGTGATCACCCCTTTAAGTTCCTTTCCACATTCAAATGAATGAAGTATTTTCTTCAAGACCAACACTTACCCACCATCCAATCCATCTCCTCTACATTATCTCCATACAGGCCATGCCTGCTTTTTCCATGAAACTCCTCAGTGGTAATGAGAGGGGTATGAACATGTAAAAGGGAAACAAAGAGAAGAAATGGTCTGTGCTTGTTTCTGAAATAAAATAAAACAAACGTCATTTCTCTTCAAACACTCTATCAAAAATAGTCATAGTGTAGTTATTATCTCAAGAAATTTTTATTGTGATCCAAACAAATTTTTTTTTTTTTAATTTTGACATCTTTTCACTTTTGAGGTTTTGAGAGACAGAGAGGATCAAAACACCTCTCAAAGATGTTGGTTCTGTATTAAGATCAAAACTGTAATGGGCCCTTTCTTTTTCACAATCAGACATGTGTAGAACATTAAACAAACAACTAGGAGAGGTCACAGCCCAAAAAATGATACACTCTCAGAGGCAAGGAGAATAGGACTCGCTTGCCTAAACTTAATGATATTATTAAAAATCCTTAAAATGTGAGACAATTTTTCTTGATTACCTTTCAATGAATGTAACTGCCTCCTTCAGCATATTAGAAGTAGTTTTGTCTAGGTTCATGGGTTGTTCAGTGATATCATGGTTTCTCATCAGGATACAGTTCCAGTACTTGGTGAAACCATAGCTGGAAAACCAGGAGAGGAAATAAAGGAGACCACAAATGGCCAGACAGATGATTATTTTCCATTTTACTGGGAAAAAATGGGCAAGTTTTCCAATCACAAGAGTAAATACTGCAAGGATGATCATCTGTGTGTAAAACCAATACGTATCTTGCAAAGACTTGGCCAGTTCAGGGTCATCTGTGCCTTGACACTCATTCACAAGGGTAAAAGGCATGCCATAAAAGTAGTGAAAACCATGATTTAAAGGATGGTGACAGTGATCCTGACGGGTTTTGCAGTTCACACCCATATGCCACTTCCCTGAAAATATAAAACAAAGTTCTTAAATCTGACACCATGACTCTTGGGTGTGTCTGCCTGTATTTCCAAGATGTTTGCTGCACCTGTCAGTGAAGGTGCAGTCAAGGGTGGAGCTGGTGTGGAATGGGGACAGCCTCAGGGAGCAATAATGTATTGACACTTTGTATAGAACAGCTGATTCTCCTTGCCTATCTGTTTAAATTCCATGTAGGGCAATTGCCCAGCTCAGACCATCCCCCCCCCCCCCCGAATAAGAACAAATAAGGTTGTTGGTACTTATTATTTTTCACATGATGAAATAGCCATGCATTAACAGGTAACCTAGTGGGGAGAAACTGAAGAAACACTTGTGAAAGATAAACTCTTGTGAAAGAAACAGCTAAGTGCAAAAAATATGAACTATTTTACACACAATTTCTATCTGACCTTCACAGTCCAGGAACAAATTTCAGGAAGAAGGTGTACATACTGGCTCATCCTAAAATGAGTAGCCAAAATAGGCCATTCCAATTATCCAGTACAATTGGACAAATCAGAATATGTCATACACTGATAATGAACCTTAATGGAGTCATAATACAGAGCAGTGTAATTATCCTTACACTGAAGGACAGACAGTCTATAACCACAGGCTTAGGGGCTATCATGTAGACAAACAACTTCTGAGAACTGCTGACCAGCCCTGCACTTGTGTATATGAATGTAGTTTACAGTATAAGCTATATCAGACTGCAGTAAGCAGTGTGTGAAGTCAGTACATCACTGTGCTTGCTTCAATTTAGGAAGTAAAAGACACCTCAGTGTGCAGAGCTGAGCAGAGGTGTGAAAAGCACAGTAATTACTACTAAGCACATTACAGCTTTGATTACATCAAAAAGAACTTAAAAATGAGAGGTGCTTGAAACACACAGCCTTTAATTTCTGTTTAGGCAAAATTAACAAAGAGTTAACAGGATTTGCTTTTTTTGGACATGCATTTTGATTCAAAACCCATTGAAATCAATGGGATTTTTTCAATTTTTTTTTTTGGAAAGAATTCACTTTTGCAGAAATTAAGGGACTTTTAGCATCATTACTGTGGTAATAAGCAGGATGCTTAAATAACAGAAAATTTAGCTGCCAGATATCACAGGATGGGTAAGGTTGAAAGGGACTACAGTGCATCATCTCATCCAAGCTGCTCTTTCTCATACCTACAAGTGCTGTAGAATAACCTTGCTGCTGCAGTATTCTGGCAAAAGTAGTCTCATTTGGTGGGAGCCCCCCGGAACACCCGTTCCAAAAGAGAACCTGCCGTTGAGTGCTGGATGCCATGCCTAGAGAAGAATAAGTATTTAAAATAAAACAAGCCAGATTTCAGACCTTCAGTCTGCTCAGATTCTGCTTTCTAATGAATGGGACTCAGT
The DNA here is from genome assembly GCA_035583185.1 of Anabacerthia variegaticeps. Taxonomy (NCBI): domain Eukaryota; kingdom Metazoa; phylum Chordata; class Aves; order Passeriformes; family Furnariidae; genus Anabacerthia; species Anabacerthia variegaticeps. The sequence continues at coordinate 82,530,335 of JAWWEW010000001.1, read as the reverse complement.
TGTCTAAGCCTAGTGCCTTTTTATAAGCCATTCATTATGCCATGAGATATTCTGACTGACCTCCAGAATGATACCTCTTTCAAGTCCCACATTATTATACGCTAATCCAGTGCAGATGCCTCAGCTGTGCTGGGGTGGCTACAAATGGTAGGCAGACACCTATGTTTGGACATTAGGCAGCCTCTTACATTCAACGTTCTATCAAAATATGATGTTAGAAAAAAAAAAATAGAACAAAAGGCTTACAGGGTCGGGGGTACACACTTCTGAAATGTACAGTTCATTATTACATTTCTTCTTAAGCAAGTCAGAATCACATCAGAGGTGCTACACTTATTACTTTTGCCATGTGCAGTGGCTAAAGTTTTCTGTGATAAATTTACATGCCTGAAGCAAATGAGGTTTAAAACATAATTACTGAGAACTATTCCACAATCTGATGTGTTTCACTGTGAAAAAGTTTGCCAGAATATTAAAAATATTACATTTAATATAATCCTAATACCACTAACATAGCACTTACACAATTATTTTCTTCATTGTTCTACCTCTGGGTGCTTTGTGCTGTTTAGATTTTCATCCATTTCTGTGTTGTCATTTAGCCACATTAAATGTGCTTTATGTGGGGATTTTCCCATAGAAATTGATCATCAGTCATCTCTCCCTTCTCCCATCTCACTGAGACTCCAAATCCCAAGATTAACTAGTCTTTAAAATGGTTTATTTAAGGGGATTTTTAATATCAACACTGACTAGACTAATTGCAGCAAACCATTAGAGACAGGCCCAACCTGATCTGATAGGGTATCTGCCAGTCAGGAAAGCGGCTCTGCTTGGGGTACAGACAGCAGCTGCAGCAATGTGCTGAGTAAGTCTCACTCCTTCCTTTGCCAGGCCATCAATGTTAGGAGTCCTGAAGAGAAAAATCCCATCTCTGATAAAAACGTATTACACAGGAGTTCATGGTATCCTGCTCCTCCTAGTTTTGTCACGAATATCACCATCAAATTTACAAAAATCTCTTTGCCTCCAACTCAACAAGAAAAACCTCTGTGTTATAGATATTTTTGAGACACCTTGACTCCTTAGAAATGAATTTTCCATGGATACATATGGTTCTACTAATTACTAAAAAAAAAAAAAAAAAAAAGGGAGGGGGGAAGAAAGGAGAAGGCATGTCAGGTTTATCCTATATCAAAAGCCCATGTAGCAGAGGGGAAAAAGAGTCTGTTAATAGATACAGTACAATACAATATCCAAGACTACAACAGGCTACAGCAAAGGCAGGATATATCTACAATCATTCTTCAATCAATCTATATATAGATTGATAACTGCACTGGGGATAAATATAGCACAGAGTCTGAGCTGCCATTTCATAAAAAGCCTACTGGAGTTGTTAACTAATATGAAATTCTAATCTTAGTCCTTCATATTTCATCTTTAGAGTTGTGGAAATTTATATCTTATACACATGCCTGACAAGTACAGTGCACAGACACAATGGAAAACTTCTAAGTCCAAGAAAGTTTCTCAAGCATGTCTGTACAATTATGACTCCAATAGGGAGTACTTCACAACTATTTTGTACATAGTTTGAAAAAAAGTGTATCTATATAAACTAATCAATTAATAATCAATTTTCTAGTAGTGTCATCAGTGCTTTTTTTTACTGAATTTCACCAGGAAGGGATAATTTATTTCATACCTTATTGTATCATTGCCGTAACAACCCACATCTCCGATACCAAGATCGTCAGCCAGTATCAATAAGAAATTAGGTCTTGAAGGATTTGATACACATGTTCTTGGAAACAAGCACAAAATTAGCCAAATGTTTAAGTAGCTCCTAAAAGTGAAAGTAAAGAGGTAATATTACCAAAAACAATTTTAAGTCTTACAACAGACTTTAATAAAGTTTTATGGAGACTCAGTATATGTGCAAACAGCAACCAAAAAGTGCCAGCAGATGGAGCTCCTGATTAGTTACAAAAGCCTTTGAGCTTTCTAATATCAGCAATTTTTTAAAAATTATTTTTTATATTATTATTTGTTATCGTTATTTATTCACACAAGAATTTTGTGCCTGCATTTCTTTATTGACACTTGCACTGATCTCAGCAGATGTTCTCAGCAGAATGAGTGTTTGGATATTTTCAAGTGTCCTGAGGCACTCCTTGTACAGGGCCATAGGATGCTCCTGTTAAGGCTCCTGGAATGAGTGGGACAGGAGCACGAAGGGGATTGGTATGGAGTCACACTGCTCATTATGACAATGCCGTGCCTGAAAAGTGCTCCTTTAGCCATGGGACCATCTGCAGAATCAAGGTGCCGCCATGACCTTAAACTTGATTGCCTTCCTGGAAGACCCTAAGAGTATCTCCGCACATGTTTGAGTTACTCAAGATATTTGCAATTGACAGTTCACAGATGCTCACCTGAAGTAAAATACATATGCTAGAACATATCTTCTGAGTGCTAGTTCATTAATGGATGCAAACTATAATGTGAAAAATGCATAGTAAGTACTAGTACTAAACATAGCAAGTAAGTATAGTATTATAATACATATTATACATACTCCTAAACATCCATGTCTTATAAAAGTAGGGTAAAAAGTCTTGAAACACCAATACAAACCTGTATTAGCTGCTCTTAGAGTCTCACTGAGTTGTGGCGGTGGTGGCAAGGAGGAAAAAATCTGATTATACTTTCCTAAGCATGACACCTAAAAGCCAGGAAAGACCTTCAGTGAATGTTTTTCTTACCATTGTTTTCCCTGGTAAACTTGATAGTTTTTCCTTGTATGAGACAGGTGCATAGTTGGTCATATAAATTCTGTAGAAAAAGAAAAAAAACCCAAAAAACATCAGAGCCCGGCTGTTCTGGTGATATCACATGCAGTTTTGCAAGATCTGGCCTGTTCCCAACTGCCAATGACTCCAGGAGGACTTGGGAAAATTTGGAAGGAAGTCTAAGTATTAATGGCTTTAAAAGAGTCCTAAAGGTGCCTATTGCTCAATGCATGCACAGAACTGTTGGTTTTCATTGAAAGGAAGGTTTTCTCCATTTTACAAATGAGATAATAGTAAGTAAAACTAGTATCTCACTTTTCACTTAACCTCAGATGAACTTTAAGGAAAAGAATTTAACCTTTACTGTGAGCATAGAAACTACAAAAAATACCTCAAATAAAAGCCATCCTGGAAACTAGTATTTGCAATGTAATTCTTAGGGAAGGGACTGCAATGTTTTTAGGTTTAGATGCCACCTAAAACATTCAAAGAGGTGTTTATCTCTGAATGTTACTAAAAACTATCCAGAAACAAATATATTTATGATTATTTCCTTAAAGAGCTCCAAAGCTTAATGCCAGTTATAAATAAAATTTGCCAGTTTTTGTACCTGCCAACTCTATGAACTCAACCTTTACAAATCTAGAAATAATATTTCAGTTTCTAAATATTTATTTTTGTCTGGCAAGGTAAATTTTGTAAGTGGAAGCAAATTACTATGCTTGCTAAAACAGAGAGCACACCTAGTCACTTTGGGAAAAGAATGGTTTGGGAAATGCACTCCTTTTCCTTGTGAATGGCCCAAGGGGTATTCAGAAAATATTGCACTGGAACTGGGCAAACAGTCACACAGAAGTACATGGTAAACTGGCTCCACTGGGGACTGGCACATGCTCACCTTCATGATATACACTGAGCTAAATTAGATGTGCCATTCATTCCTTCATTGTAAAAAAAGATAAAAACATCTGAAATATCCTATTCATGCAAAATCCCTGATTTTCCACACTTCTTTCCATTTCAAAACAGCACAAGAACAACAGTGTTGTCAGCTGTATTAAGGAAAAGATTGAAAGTAATTATAATATTTACTTTCCATAACAACTCAAAATATATTTGTAAACAAAAAGTAGCTTCTAAACACAGAGAACTGAAAAGTTCCATCTTGACTAATGAAAGTCTTGAAGGTTTTTTTCTCCAAAAATCAGCATGAAGATATAGCATTTTCTGATAATATTTTTCCTGCCTTTTTAGTACATAACCGTGTTACTTTGAATGTCTGAGGAATACTAAACTGGGCAGAGCAGAGTATAATCCTGTCCTACACATTTCAAAGGAAGAGCCATAAGAGAAAAAAATTTCAAATACTGTTATTTTGACCACAAACACAGTATTAAAAGAATCAGAACCTGGGGTCCATTGATGGTTTTTCCAAGTAACATCTAGATGCTTGTTTGGCTATGGCTGAGACAATATGGGAAATAAAAAAAAGAAAAAAAAACCAAAAACACAAAAAAAACCAAACAAAAAAACACTATCAGCAAACAAAAAAACAACCAAACAAAAAAACCCAAACAAAACGCCAAATCCACCAAAACAAAGAACAACAAAAACCCCCAACAACAATAAATAAACAAAAACCCCACAACAACAAAAAACTAAGAAATTCAATCACAGTTATGCAATTTTCTGTTTGATGATGTTTCCCTTTGCTGTTGGCAAGATCCTGAAAGGCAGTACTGACAGCTCATCCTCCCTGCCCAGTGGCTGAGTCAAAGATTAATGGGGAAGCAGCAACATCTCTCTGCCCCAATGCAGTGGCTGTTTGCAGAAAGACCTTACTTTGCATACAGATGCCAGAAGCCCAATATCATACTTTGAAAAGCAGGCTGTATTAACATGAAACAAAGGACTTCCTAGTAGGATGTCAAATCTTTTTGAGATGGCAATGTAGTGGTGTTTCACTATCACAGCCTGGCTGCAACTCCCCTGAAACACCGATGAACTATAGTCCCATAGGACAGAGCTGGGGTGGTGATCAGGCAACTGCATGAAAGGAATAAAGAATGAGTAATTGCTCTGATCATCATCTATATTGGTGATATGTTTAAGGTGCTTTAACAATGGTGGCAGAGCTCTGCCTTCCCAGCAACTGCTAGGCAGAATTGCGTTTAAAGAGCTTGTGGTACATGAGTAAGCCAAAGCTATTGCAATGAAAATGTTCTCAGTCTACACCAAGCAGCTGAGGATCAAGCAGCCCTTTTGAGTTGTAGTGGAGCAAAAGAACTAGACAGATCTAAACATCTAAGCAATCCCTTGACTTCCCAGGGAGTTGAGAAGCTTTTCAAGCTGCTACAATAGCTCTGCTGCTGTCCACTTTCTCCCCGCAGGTTCTTGCGCCACACAGCCAGCTGGTCACAGCAGGCATGTCAGTATTTAGACAGAGACTTTGTACAGCCCCTCAGGAAAACTGAACTTTGAACCAGGGAGGTGAATGAGTGATATTAAAAAGACACTTGGGTCTTAATACCATTGGCTGTGGCCAATGATTTACTACAAGCCATTTTAGGAACATTGTTCTTACAGAAGGACTAGAAGTAGTACCACCCTTACTAAAAAACCTCCACAATTAAATCTGTGTATTCCCATTTCTCTGTTAAAGTCTGTTTTCTACTGAATGCAGAACTCTCACTGACAGTTCCAGGATGTGATGAACCCAGTAGTGGGCCCTGGGTTGTCCAGTTTCCTTAGCTGTTAAATTAAAAAAAACCCCTTGATTCATAAATCTAACAGCAGCTTCTAGAAATCAGCAATTTCTTACAGAAATTCAAGATTAAATCAGACAGTAATTCCCTCTGTAAGTCAGTAAGCCACAATAAATGATCACTAGGACAATAAAAAAGGCCAACCCTTTTTACAGTGAGAAAAACAAACCCTTGTCTCAATTATTCTTTTTGTTCTGGAATCCCTCTTGCTCCTTGGTATGCCGAGAAGTCCTGATCTTCTAAGAAGCACGTGGGCAAAAGTGGGTTGGGACTTGCTCCTTTTCCTCTCTCTTCTCCAGCATGGACACCAGGGTTGGGATCCCTGCCAGCAACAACCAGCAAACTGGAACTGCTATGCAGGTTTTATGTGAATTCCAGGCCAAGTCCAAAGTCCTTATTCTTGAAATACTGGCACAAAATGGCTACTGCTTTTCCTAGACTCCCTATCCAGTTATTTCAGTGTAAATTATAATGTCTGTCACTGCTCTATTTCAGTGGTTCAAAAGAGATGCTTTTTCTCCCTCTTCTGCTGTCTTTTATTTTGTTGCATTTTCTAGAAAAATAGGCACACCTAAATTGCACTTTCTTCCCCCACATCCATGAACTGAGCACTTAGCATGCCCCCACTTTCTTTCAGATCTTAACTCTGTTGTAATACATTTTACAGTTCAAACGTTTTGAGCAATTACTTGAAGGAGCTCTTTCTGTTTGCTGACATTTTGGTTCTCCAAGTCACTTGAATACAGTGACTGCTGAATTTAAGACTGTGTACTAGAGAAGTCAGTAGGACTCAGTGAGTGGGAAAGATTAAATAGGTTAAGCTATCAGATTTATATAATCCAGTTGCAGGAATACCAGGGTTGGAGGTTTTTTGTTTGTTGATATCCTTACACTTACAAAAATAACTGAATACAGTCATAAATAGTCACGTGGGGCTGCTTTTGCTGATATCTATTTAACTATAATACCTCTTTAGTATGACTGCTTAACAGCTTGTAATGCTTCTGGTGCAAAGATTTTTCTGGAAAAAAATTATATTTCTCAAAAATCACTTCATGCTTTAGGAAAGGTGGATCTTTGAACACTGCCAATAATATAAGCATTAATTTTCACCTGGCTTTGGTCCATATTAGGACAAAACTTTTCTTTCAGTCTTTCTAGACCATTTACATCTTTCTCAGCATGTGCTTACTACTGAAGATGTGCCCATGCTGCTGCTAGCACGACTTAAAATTGCAAACTGATACCCCACCACCCCTCCCTTCCCCGCAAAATCCCACAGAACTAAATTTTAAACAAAGACTTTTTGGGAAAAAAAAAAACAAAAAAACAACAACAAAATCCAAAAACAACAAAAAAAAAACAAAACCAAACAAAATCCAAGAAACAAACAACCGCCCCCCCCAAAAAAAAACCTCAAGCAGAAAGGAGATGATTTTTATCTCTGCAGTTTCAGCCCTGCAGTATTTCCTCCTCTTCAGCTAACCAGTTTTATACTGTGCCTGAGCACAGGAAGCTGCTATTTACTCCCTATTCACACAGGCAAATTCTCTGCCAGCAAAAACTTATTTTGAGTCCCTGTGTGCTCTATACTGTGGTTTGGGTTTTTTTTCCTGGCTTTTTGCACATGCCTGAGTACTAAAAGCAAACACTGGCACTCATTAGCCACTTTTCCCTTTGACGAGCTTTCTGAGTGAACTTAGAGTAATGAAGAACATAAATATTGAAATTATATATAAAATTTTGTAAAATCACTTCTATGTCACACTCTGGAAAACACTAAGAGTTAAGAAAAGTGTTAACCCACTAAATGAGGGGAGCAAGTAAACTGTTTGCAAGGATATTTGATAGGGGAAGCAAAACAACAAACAAATTACAACAACCCTTTTCCATTTACTAAATTCAACCACCAATTTCTCTTGATTCTAGCAGGATGCTTAAAATGAACTCTGACTTCATCTACTCCTGCAAAAATACAGCCATCAATACAGTTCAAAGCCCAAAAATCTGTGTAATTTCATTGCAAAATGCAGTGCAAAGTCACGTCTCCTTAGAAAGTCAGGCTAGGGTCACAGCCCTGCAGGTTTTTTGCTTTGTTAGTTTGGGTTTGTTATGTGGTTTCTTTAACTAGTATTGCCATGATCCCCTCATACAAGTTATAGTTGTGGAAACATATATACTGCTACTGAATATTTTCTTTACTCCAGTACGACTCTCAGATGAACCTTGTATTTTAGACATTGAAGCAGTGCAAACTATTAATCCAAACCACTATTAGCATCTTCTATGCAATAAAATTGCTTTTGCCAAATTAGCATGCAGCAGGACCTCTTGCTGAAGAGCGAAATGCTTCTATCTCTTTTGTAACTGTTGCAGAGGTGTACTGCATGTCAACATTTCGTTTTACCCAGCTAAAGTTTCAGATTACAAACTCAGAACTTGAGGACACTCCTTTACTAAATCAGATTCACTCCATCTCAGGTGTTTTTCAACGTCTCAAGAATATTTCTTCAGAGACAACAGAGCAGTAAAGGAAGCAGTAATTATCCAAATTCCTATGTTTGGATAGAGTACAACCATGATTTGTGAACTACAGAGGCACAGCTGCAAACACCTTGAGTTTTATGTGGACCTAGCACTTCTCACTGCTGCCTGCTCAGTGCTGTACACCAAGCTCTCTGCAGCATTCTCCAATTGTCTTCCTTGAAGAGCCATAAATTAGTCAGAGATTAGACATATACCTCTACAGTTTTCTCTTACATGCAAATCTGCAAAATTGGGATTTCCTTACACTTTTTGCTAGTGTTGAAAAATGAAGGGGAAAACTTCCAATTGACATTGCTTTTTCTTTTCTTTAGTTTCATTCACTTTGCTTCCAAAAGGGGAAAAAAAAAAAAAAAAGACACAATTATTACCTGAGAGCTTTTTGAGCAAAGGACTCAGTGCCACAGGACATGTCATTAGACATATATCTCACAAAGTTTGTGTGCTGTCACCTTCCTTATCACACCAACAGAATGGGAATGTTCCACAGCATGGCTGCAGCCACGGCTTCCACACCACATTGTACACAGAGAGCTGCTCTGGGACTGGAGTCAGTGTCCTGCGATGCTCTTCTATGGCTCCTCCAATCTTCCTTATTACAGTGTCAAAGAGGGGCTCAGTGTCAGCCGAGAGAGGTTTGGCTTCAGAAGGGTCTTGCGAGAGATCAAACAGCAATGGAGGGTCATGGTGGGTCACACCTTCCCCAAAACATGGGCAAAATCCTCTGTCATAACAAGCTCCAGCTCCAGGAGGACTGAAGATAGGGGTCACATAATGGGCCTTCCAAATGACTCCACCTGCAGGAAAGAAATTTCATGGCACAACAAGGCTGTAGAGAAAAATGGGAAGTTCCCTGAAGCAATAGGAATTCGGCTATTTACTAAGGACACCTCTTCTCATACACTCTGTCACCCCAACACCACAAATCAGATTCACTGTGTAGACTAATGACTTTGAAGGTGGAAAATACTAGAAATATGAAAAAACAGACACTAAATTTCCAACGTAGTAGTAAATGGCCTGTATTCTCATCCCACTTCCTATAAGGCATTCCCTTTGTTACTTACAAAAATTTCTTTGCTATAAGACACCTCTGGCTAACCAGAATCAGTGATATGTCATGCACAACAGTGACAAGAATCTCAGACAACATTACTGAAAAACATCAGTGATGCAAGAAGCTTGTCAATTAGCAAGAGGAAAAAACCTCATGTTTTGCAGTTACCATGGAACAAACATTTATACTTACTGTCCTTTTGCTGCCACCATGCAAGTAGGACTCACAATAGTGAAACAGAAACTCATGCTCTGACTTTTGAGCTCTTCCTTGAAGTAAAGACAACAAGTTTTGTCCATCAATCACCCTAACGTAATGGAGAGAAGTACAGTGAGGTGGGGGCAAACCTCACAGTGAACTGCATATGTAGCACTGCTTTTGCATTGGCTGCACCAGTGCTTGAGAGAGCATATAGGATCATAGATTTAGAGCAGCCAGCAGACTGCCAAGCCAATATTTGCACCCCTAGATTTTTTTTATTCTTTTTTTTTTTAAATTTAATTTCTTATATTATCTGGCTCAACTCATTCCATTTAGCAGTACGTAAACAACATTTAGAGCTTGGTCTCGCAAAAAAAAGTAATTTATTCATGAAATCAATAGTGATCTCATAAGTGTTACCATTTTGTGACTTTCAAAGATGCTTAAAAAAAATCTGATGAGCAAAGATGGGTTTAACAAACTTAGGAGGTACTTTTAAGAGTCCAGAAGTCAAGTCAGTTGGTGCCAAAACAACCTCAGCCACTAATTCTTTCCTGAATGTGACTGGATCTGAGTTTGAAACTCGCACCTGGTCTTCAGAAGGAACAATTGCTCTGGTCACATGCATGCCTGTAGGAATATCTGTGAGAGTTTACTCACTAGCTTAAAATCTCAGGCTAGGCTTGAGGTGAAGGAGCATTTTTGGGATGTTCAAGGATGATAAGAAACAGTCAATTTTTTAGTAATTAGCTCTCAAATGGTAAACATACATACCTGTGTCTCCATACCTGTCATGTGGCAATATTCCTCCAGCCAGATGAACAACTGTGGGATAAATATCCATAAGGCTTGTAGGTTTATCAATAACTGTTCCTGCAGGTAGCACTACTAGCCACCTAAATACTCCTGACACATGAATTCCTCCTTCCCATGCCTTTTCCATCTGCCATAAAATGAATCAACACATGGAACTCAGAAGCAAACACAAACCTCTTCACTGCCTTGTTTCATTTGAAGGTACAGAAGGAGATGCAGTAATACATTGCTGATCCAACAGATTCAACCTTTCACTTGCGTGGGACTTCACATCATATTTCACATAATTCACAGAAGAACAAGAGGTAAAGAGTAAGATATCTTAGACCAAAAAGACCATTTGGATTTTATGCTAGAAATAAATTGTTGCTGCAAGTCATGACACAATATGTTCTTACTCTATTCTGTACTGATTAGCTGGACACCAATGAGTTCTGGAACATAATGAGAAAAAGGAACAAGCAAATCAGGAAATAGTCCTTTCAGGAGAAGAGGGAGGGAAGGGGAAGAGGGATGGAGAATTCCATATAGTGAACTGTCACATTTTTTTCAGCACCTTCCACTTAAGAATACAAGATAATTTACAGGAATCAAGGTAGACATTGCCTTCGTCAAGGATATGTGTAATAATGCCTTGCACTTTACTGAAAGAAAAGGTGACTAAGACCAAAGCACCTCAAAGCTAAAAATGCAACAGCTTTGATAGCTTCAGCCAAGCAAGTTCATTGTTTCCGATTATAACCTTCATGTCAAGTTACTGTGTTTTTCCTACCTTTGTCAATACCACTCCAGTCACCCAGTTGGGCAGATCCATTTTGAGCCTCCAAGTGTACTCTGATCAGAGGCAAAGTATGTGAACATATGATTTTTCAAACCTTCTTGGTCAATCAAATCTAGAATTTTTCCTTAAATTTAAGAAGACCAACAGCAAGATTTCTATTAACAAATTGGAAAGAACACACCATACTTATAATATTTCAATAATAATCTTTCATAATGCCCTATTAGAAGTTTTTAATAGCTTATATTTCTGTAGGTATTTTGGCCTTATTAGTTTTCCTCCTTTAAAATGCAGATGTGTATGTGTCTGAAACATATCATTCATGAAGAATACTTGCCCACCATCCAGTTCATTTCTTCTAAATTGTCTTCATATAAACCATGACTGCTCCTTCCAAGAAATTTTGCCGTGGTAAAGAGAGGGGTGTGAACATGTAAAAAGGAAACAAAGAGAAGGAATAGTCAATGCCTGTTTCTTAAGAACAAACAAACAAAACCATTTTGTGTGTGTGTTTGGAATATTTGAAAAGATTTCATATTCATCTATGCACAGACAGACATTTGGTCTAGATAGTACTCATATATGGTGCATCCTCACTGATCACAGATGAGTTCTCTTTTCACATGAAATGTGGGCAAGAAAGATCCTTTTCAGACAGACTGTTTTCAATTTCCAGTGTGTACCCAGGCATAGCATTTGCATAGTGCTTAAATAAATCAGATGCTCAACTCTGTTGAGTTTTTAATTCAACTGGATACAGTCTCATGGTTACTTTAATATTTGTGGGGCATTTTTAAGAATGCCAGTTATAATTTTCATTATGTTTGTTTTCACAAAGTAGAAGAAAAGAATATTTGCTTTCCCTGTTTAATAGAAAGACACTTGAAGCACAAAAATATTACAGAAAGCTGTGCAGGCAGAATTTGAATCTAGAAACTGAACAACCTTATTTGGCTTCCTTTTCAACCCATAAAAATAAATTTCAAGTGTTTTGATCTTTTAACATGCAATAATTTTGTGTGTCAGACACATTTTATCTAGGTGCTTTTTAGGGTTTATGAAAACAAACACAAATGAGACTTGTAGAGTGAAGTGTAAAAACAATCTGTCTAACCTTGGAACAAATATATTAATTATAGACTACAGGGCACAGTGACATGGTCACGTATCATCTGATCAAAATCCATCTGATTTAGTGTACCTTCCAATGTGAGACAGTTGCAATTAAATTTTAAAAGCATTGTGTTTCAAATAGAGAACCAGGAAATGAGTTTCAAAGCAGTTCCTATGATGCAGTTATAGTTACCGGAGAGAAATACTCTATTCCAAGTGCCCAGCACATCCCAGCTCCTTTAGAGAAAACTACAGACATTTTGATAAATGATATTGCCTCCTTCACCATGAGGAAAGCAGTCCTCTCTAACTTCATCGACTGCTCAGTGACATCGCGGTTCCTCATCAGGATACAGTTCCAATACTGCACAAACCCACAACCGGAATACCAAGAAATAAAGAAAAGGCTACCCACCAAAGTAAAGCAGGCAATTATCTTCCAGTGGGTGGAAATCAAACCAGTCAGTTTTCCACCAGGGAGAGTGAGCACAGCAAGGGTAATTATTTGACTATAAACCGTAAAGTTTAGCTTGAAGGGCTGCATCCAGCTCTGGAGGTTTGTGTTTTTGACAGTTGTTTCGAAGTGTTAAAGGCATTCCATAAAAGCAGTCAAACCCATGATAGAGAGGATGGTGACAGTGATCATCAAAGGATTCACAGTCTACACTTTGATGCCACTTTCCTGAAGTTTTAAAGCATGAAAGAAATTAGAACATCATGGTGAACAACTCAAAAGGACCTCAAGGTAACATTGTCAGCATCTCTTAGGGAATTAGATGAGTCACTCAGTTTCTCCAGAGAATGTGGATGCACTCTCCTCGTGCACAAGGATGATCAGTGAAACCAGTGCCTGAGTAGGTGAACATCATACCACAATGAGTGATCCCCAAATGGTCAGGTGATAAACAAATAAATTTGCTGGATTCTCAGCTACTGAGGTGACAAGGGTCACATAAGGATGGGATTTCATTACCTTTCAGTGAGGACAAAAGAATTAAGGCACCTTAACTTGCTGGTGGCTTTATTATGTTCCCTTCCAAACTTTGAATTCATAGATTCATTTTAACATATAGAAGACAACTGTCAATATTGCCCAAAAGTTTACTGAATTGTCCAAACATTTTGATCACCAGACTCAGGAAGAGGATTTCTCATGCACGTCCCTACTCCACATGAAAAAAGGCTGTAAACCAACATCTTGCTGTATCCCTGGCCACAACATAAAAAGCAGCTGTTGTCTGCTTCAAAAATGTGCTGAATCAAAAGGTCCTGTGGTTTGCTGAGTTATGTCATTGCCAAGTAATTACAGAGCCAGACAGAAAGACTGCAGTTAATTAGCTTGTGCTTCAATGCAGCCACATCTATTTCCAGCACTTGGAATGACAATGCATTTTGAACAGCTGGCCCTAAATTACCTGGTTTTAAGGGTTACAGTGCTTACCCTACCTACCCATTTATGGAGTAATAAATGTCAATGGAAGGGAAAAGAAATTTTGCCAATTGAATTTAGATACATTTGGCAAAAGAATGATGAATCTAGAAACTGCTGTGTTTGACCAGTCACAGACAGGAAGGTGTTGTGGCACAGTGTTTTCCTGACACTTTTGCATTTTGGCTTCATCTGAGGAAACAGCCACCGTATCATGTCTCTTTGGGACTCAAAAGCCTCACCTGTGAGATGCCTGTGCTTCATGACCTTCTCTGTGGTACAAACTTTGTTCCTTTCTCTCCCTAACCCTCTTTTGTTTCTCTGCCACTTGCCTCCTAAAAGCAGATGAAATAATTAAAGACATAATTTTGTTTGGAGTAGTCTCTGCATTAATAAAACTCTCACAGTGGATCAACCTTTGGAAGAATCTTAGACCAAGTAAAACAAATGATCAGCATTATAATCATAAGACAGTTTTTAATTCTTCCTGGTTTGGGTGTCCTGTACAGGCATTATCATTGTCTTAAAGCTGCAGTATTTTTAATCTTCTTACAAATAGAAGGGATTTTTTTCTCTCCCTCACCCTTTTGGAGAAGATTTGCATCTGTGACTAACAGACCATTCTGTGTTAAAACAATCCCTAAGTTCCCTTCATATAACTAGTTCGTTCTTCAAGGTCATGGTAAAACATTTGCACTTACCTATCAGTCCAGCGGTACAGCCTTGTTGCTGCAGCAGCCTGGCAAATGTTGTCTCATTAGCAGGGAGCCCTCCTGACCCAGCGTTCCACTGCAGCACGCGGTATCTGTTGCTGGATGCCATCCCTGACAGAAATTGCTGCAGTCAGTCCTGTGGGCCTTTTTATCTCTGCTGGCAGAGTCTGGGCTCATCCTGCCAATCTTTGTGCCAGGAGCTCGACCTCAAGCCAGCAGAGTTCCTCATGAGATGTAAAGCAAAGCGTATCTTGTAGGCAGTCACTTCCTGTTATCAATAGTGTGCCTTAGGCACTTCAGGTACTCAGGAGTTGTACTGCAAAACAAATATTACTTGATACCAGTTTGACCATCAAATTGAGAATAAATCCATGGTAATAGTATAGAGTAAGGTTTATTTTCTGACTTTCTGAGTAACTGCGGTAGTCTTTGCTGTTCATCTAAACTGGGAGATAACAGTTCCATTTCCCTACCTCAGAGGGATGGTGTATCATGTTGGGTGTGAAAGAGTTCACCAAATGCACACATTGAATTCACACTTAACACTAAAAGTAGGCATCTAATCTTCCTATATAGCACCTAGGAGAGATGAGGATCTACAAAGTCCTTTATAAAGCACCTTAGAAAGGTGGGGAATGGATCCAAACTCCATTTTCACTGGAGTTTTGTGACTTTCTCCACCATGCCAGCAGTGAACTCGCCCATTTCTCTTGGGAACCCTGTTTAACCCCTTACTTCTAACCATGACCACCAAGAGGGATTCTGGCAGTTTGCATGCCATGCTGTGTTGCAGTAAGGGAGTGATAGGTATTATTGCTGTTGGGATTTCTCCATACCCATTTATTTTCACCATTTAGATCTCCTGCATCCTATGAAGTAAGGCTAAATCTTTGTCAGCTGGCAAGCCAGTGGTTTCCATTCAGAAATCCCTTATAGAAAGTTTGAGCATCTAGCAGTGTATTCTCTGTCTCAGGCTGAGAAAACAGCTCAATTCTCCTATTCCGGTACTTACTGGCTATTGTAGTTTCTCAGTACCATGCAAAGAAATTTGTGATTCAAATCGGCCAAACCTGATCTAGTGGGATATCTGCCAGAGAGGAAAGCTGCTCTACTTGAAGTGCAAAGCAAACCTGCAGAAATGTGCTGAGTAAGTTTCACTCCTTTCTCTTGCCAAGCGGTCAATGTTTGGGGTCCTAAAAAACAGTTTCAAGTTTAACATAAGCAAGGTAATCTGAAATCTGTTAAAATAAATGGTCAAAGACTAAAGCTTTTAAACAACTCCTCTAAAAAGAAAAAAAAAAGTCTTCTTTAATGCTCCAAGACAGATGGAGTAATAAGTTTGATAGAGTGGGTGAAATGGGTTGTAGCCACTGCAGAATCCATTATTGAGATGCAGTCTTAGAATGCACTTGGCAACACTGCAAAGAAACTTAGGCATTGTTGGAACTGTCTAGTTTCAAAATAAAACTAGAACAGAAAGGAATATGTAAGAAGGCTGATATTTTTCTATTACAATACTTTCAACAGATCACTGAGCCAGATCTTCTCCCAGGGTGTCTGGAACTCTTGAAACCAGCACTTTCTGTCAAGTTATTTATTTCATAAATTTATCAAGCTACTTATTTCATAATAGCTTGATATTCTTATGCAGGTACACTTGCTTGGGAGCCCAGCTCTCCCAGATGAGCAAACTACATCACCATGAAGAGTGAAAGAGGCCTCACCCCAGTCTTTAGCACTAGCAGAGGAGGACAAGTCCCATAAGCACATTCCCATATCTCTGCACAACCCCATCAACACCACGTGAGAGAGATGCACTCAGAGCCTGCCAACAAAACGTCTGAGCTCCACTTGGAGGACACAACATGAGGCTTGTAAGCTGTGTCCCTGATGCATGTTCACTTCTGCTTTGTCTCTTTAGCTTTAAAGGACTGTAATCACTAGCTTTTAAGGCACATAATCGTGTAATAACTCATGTGGGTCAGTCCACAAGAGTCTGGATTAGAGTCTTTTGGAGAGAACAGCAAACAAGTGAATGAGGCATTCTGGAAAAGCACCAGGTAGATGGTGTAAGGCTTAACTATGCATGGAAAGGAATGAAGAAATTAATGTATATGGAGAGAAAATAATAACTAATACAAAAACAAGTGGCTGGAGAGTTAGTACATTGAGAGGGCAAGGGGAAAAGGTTTCCCAGAATCAACTTAAAACCAAAATGAAGATAAACCGTTTTTCTTTCACTTCACATTGTTTATTTAGGCCCCAATACTATGCACATATTTACAAGTACTGAAATACACAATTACTACAGTCTTGAATTAAAAAATTAAGAACTTTTTTTAACAGTTAGGCTTGATTCTCCAGGATAGGTGTTCTCTAGTGTTAAATATATTGTACTGAGAAATATTTTACTTTATGGAATTGTTCCCATAACAACCTATATCTCCAGTGCCAAGATCATCAGTGAGAAACAGAAGTATATTTAGTTTAGAGTCCACAGCTGAACTGAAGCCAAATGTGTTCCAGACTAAACATGAAGTCAATGCCATTAGGAGGTACCTCCTGAAACATAAAAATAAAACCCAAAAAACAACTTTTTATATACATAACTTGTAAGTGTTAGTGCTGGGAAACCTTACTGGCCAGACACACGTTCAGAGGGAAGTGGGGGAACAAAATTTTACTGGTTTCACTTCTTCCATCTCAACAACCTAGATAACTCTAGTTACTGAGGCTGCAGTAGCCTTCCCGTGGCCCAAGAAACCTTGTGATTCATTTTGATCAGGATTTTCATCTTGAATCAGTTGCACAGATTTCAAAATGTATTATCAAAATCTTCTAGGGGCTAAGAACAACTAGTGTTTCCAAGTTTCACAAATTCTGTGAAAATTTGGGTTATTTTTCGCAGTCACTGGCATTTTTTGAATATCTTGTCTCCAGTGAGTAAAGCAATTTTAATTATATTTGGAAGGAAAGTGAAAAAAAAGTAAATGATTGCTCCCTTGTAAATCAAGAACACCTGAACTTAAAGCCATCTCCTCTATGGCTGTTCCAAGATGCCATCCAGGCCCCATACCAACATCAACTCTAATAAATATCTCCTGCAAACAAAACAGAATTTATATTTTTTACACATACATATCAGAATTTTCATTTAAATACGCCTAGAATGTGTTTCTTCAAGTAAATAGCCTTAAAACCTAATCCTGGTTTGATATTTTCAGATAGACACAGTTATCATTGCAAGATGTACTAATTTTGAAGACATGGGGCAGCAGCAAATCTCTAGCAAAGACTGAAACAGATCCTGCAAATCTTTTCAGGATTTTCCGTTTTGATGCAAAGATATTCTATACAAAAGCATGTTTTCGAATGAATAAGTAATCACAACCTCTGACAGGCAAACAGAACACATTGCATTGTCTGTAAATGGGACTGTGAATTCCTAGTTGTAAATAATTAACCAGTAGCCATGGGAATTTAATTATCTAAGAGCAAAGTTCCTGTTGGGTTTTTTTGTGTTTTTGTTTGTTTGTTCTGTTGATTTTGTTTTTTGTTGGGTTGTTTGTTTTCAGTTTTTTTTGATGGATTCTACTACTAAGTTACAACAGTGGCATACAGAGTGGTGGTGAAAAGATTGATTTAGAAGCACTGTGGGCTATTTCCATCTGAACATGAAATATTTATTTTAAGGAAAGATGACTTTTCTATTTGCCACTGTTGCATCTCTTAAGAGTTTCAGGGCGTTACAGTGGCATAATGAATCCTTTCAGTGTTAATAAATTCAGTTAAAGCTGCAGTGGAAATGTCTCTAAAAGGACCTTGGAAATGAGCAGACGCTGATAGCCCATTTCAGTCACTCCAGCATTCTTCTTTCCAAGGTGGGGGCAAGATTAGTGCTCTCCAGCTCTGCCTGTCTCATTAAAAAAAAAAAGGAAAAGGGAGGTGGGAAGCAAACCATGAAATCTGCTTTTATTTATGTTTGCAGCCCCATCCTAACACTTTGTTTTCTCACTTTTAAGCGCTAGGTATTTGCTGATCCCTGTGATAATCCTGCTTTTTGGATTAAGACAGGGTCAAGGACAAATTTCATGTCAGGTAACATACTGCTTATAGTTCCAAGTCCATATCCTAAGCTGCTATGTAGTATTATTGTACATTATAAAATAACCATACTTAGAGCTCAAAGTGATCATCTTTCAGCAATACACGGAGGAAGACTTCAAGTATGTTTAGTTACTAAACACCCATAAACCTTGAAAGCAATAGGGAAAGAAAGTGAGTATAAAACATACATATAGATACATACATATACACAAATATAAAGCTTTTCAAAATTACCTAGAACACTATTTCTGGAAGCGATGTTAGAAGCATAGAGAGAGATTTCATCTTGAGACAGATCTAGTTGCTTAAAAACATAAACACAATAAAAAAAAAATAAACCATTTGGCAGTTAGTATTACTAAGGAATTGTACAACATCTGCTTAATGAATCAGGTAAGAGCAAAACATGAGGAAAATACAGGCAACTATTACAAAACTTCTGTTTACAAGATGTAATATGGACTCAAACCCTGAGCTCCCACAGCCACAATGGTCCTCAGAGGACAGATTAGAAGACATTGGCACAGGCAATCAGATGTTGAAAAAAACCTACTAAACTATAAAATATCTATGCTTGCCTTAGAATTATCTTCTCAGGTGATACTGCTGTGCTCAATGTGCACCTAGAGAATGACAGCATTATGAAATTGTAGCACCCTTCTATTCAAGAAACCTGCTCCTTCAAGATTTCACAGGGAAGCTGTATCTGTGTAAGAGTCTTGCACCTTAGACTACTTATGTCATGGTTGGTACAAAGAGACAACTTTAACACTGTGGAGATCACAGTCAGGGAGGGATTAAAATAAAGGGCAGGGGGAACAATGATGATTTTTAACGGAGTTTAATTTCCTAAATGAGGGAAAGGAAAGGAACAACAAAAATTTAAAGCAAGTGAAGCATCAGAAAAAGTGATGCATTTGAGCCCAGGGTTGCTTGGGGAAAAAAAAAAAAGGTGGTCAATTCAAACAAACCAATTTTAATTCTTTCAAATACAAGCAAATACTTTGAAGGAAGAGCCAGAAACCTTCTCACCTGAATAGAATGGCAGCAATGGCTGGGCAAGGTAGCAGTGTAATCCTGAAAATAAATTAAGCTTATAGAAACCAACAAATTGAGCACAGTAAGCAGTATGATGTCAGAGGTTAAAAAAAAAAACAACCAACCAACCAACTAACCAATCAACCTTTCTCTCCTTTTACATTGCTCTCCCCTGAAAGGAGGTTATAGTGAGGTGGGGGCCGGTCTCTTTTCCCAATCAAGTGACAGGACAAAAGGAAATGGCCTCAAGTTGTGCCACACGAGTTTTAGACTAGATATTAGGAAAGATTTCTTCACAGAAAGGGTTGTGAAGCGTTGGAACAGGCTGTCCAGGGAAGTGGTGAACTCACTATCCCTGGAGGTATTTAGAAGATATGTATACGTGGCACTTAAGGACATGGTTTATTGGTGGACTTGGCAGTGTCAGGGTAACAGCTGGACTCCATTTTTGAGGTATTTTCTAACCTAAATGATTCCCTGATTTTACTTCAAAGATATGAGTATCGATGGGTTCAAACTGTGTAGTGAAAAAAAGTGTACTATTTTAAAAGTGAAGTGTAAGAACTGAAGAAGACGGCAGAGAAAAACATAAAAATTATTCAAGAGGAAAACATATTTCATTTTGAGAGAACAGAGACTCAGTCAAAAACAATACAGTAAATTACTAATTAGTGCATAAATCTCTGCAGAGAAAAGGTCTTGGGAAGTTCATCAGTTCTGCTGAGACAAAGCCAGTAGTTGGAAGATGAAGTCAAACAAAAAGAGCTGTATTTTCTGCAAGCAAGGCTATTTACTATTCAGTCAGGTTCCCAAGCAGAGTACAATATAATCATTACTGTGTACCTTAAGTGAAAGAAAAGTATTGTAAAGAAATGTAAGTTGTGAGACTCCAAATAGTGGCAGTCAGTCAAAATTTAACAGATCACACTAAACATGATCAGAGGAACAATCTGATAAAAACTACTACTATAGTATCTTCCTCAGCAGCCACTTTGTGAGACATCTTTTTTGGAGCTACCTAAAGGAACTCAATTAAAGCTAATTTTAAAATTCTTACCTGAAGAGTTCAAACAAGCTGAAGAAAATGGCCTTTGCCTTGAACAAGTTGCTTCTCATAAAAACACTTCTTTTCTATTTCAAGAATGCTTTTTGTTCTAATACTAATCCTCCCTACTATTTAAATTTTTAAAGTAATCTTAAAATCTTAAAAATGTCATTATTTCCATTATAACCAGAAGTACACAGCATCAGTTAGTCAGTCTAGTACTTCCACACAAAAGGTCACAGAAATGTAATAATTCAGCCTAAACATTTCTGCAAAATAAGACCAAACCCTACAGAGGAACAAACAACAGAAACTGCCCAGCACAGCTTTGGGTGGACATCCTGTCCTTAGTTAAACAATTCTGATTATCTGTAAACCTTATCCAAAACTTATTCTCTTTGGCAGCTGATAATACAGATGACTGCTCTACCACTTCTTTCTCCAAATCCATCAACCATTAATGAAGACTTAATCAACTTGCAATATAATTCGTTCCACTTGCCAGGAATGCCTCAAAATCTGCAACTGCCGCAACAGTCACTCGAAGGGATTTACCAGAAGAAGCTTTTGCTAGGTTTTTAAGTGGCTGAAGTATGTGGACCCAACTCAAACTGGATTGGTAACAACTCCAAGTACTGGAGTTAGCCAGCTAACTAGTGCAGACTCCAGGGTTTTTTTCAGCTTTGCTTTAGAGAGAGCAAGCTGCAATCTTGAAACTACTAGAAAACTATTTCCTTCTTCCCCAACTACAACTTGGCTTCAGGTAGTTCCTCCATCCTCAGAATATTTCACTTATTGGATATATTCCTAGATTAGAGTTAATACTTCTTGATGTCTTACAATGAAGGTAAAAAAAAAAAAGACAAACTTGCAGGCAATAAAAAAAAACCCCTCCATTTCAAAAGTATCTAATCATTACCAAAATATTTACTAAAGCCACGCATACCACATTTCACCTTCATCCCTGGAAGACTGGCAACACCACCATTCACTGAGAACCCAACAGAGCTGAAAGGAACTTCTCATTCTTGAAAATATGAAGAGCGGTCCAGCTCCAACAGAAAAATTTGGAATAAATTCTTATTAGTTAAGTCCAAAGCCTGTAATTGTACACAGCAAATGAATTTGTCCTCTAGTTTTCTCTGTCTAATTTCAGATACTGAAAGAAATTATTTGCACACTGTTGCAAAACCAGAACAAAACCCCAAACTCTTTAACACTTATTTAAATATAACGAAAGTGAGTTACAATAATATATATATATATAAATAAGTATAGATATACATACGAACATTTACAGGTGATGCATTGAAGTCTCTTACTGCTTAGCTGGTGACTGAAAATAAACAGTAGTTTTCCACCTTCTATAAAAACCTGCCACCCAACAGCTTCACCTCATTAAACAATACATTAAAATGTGATTAAAAATGCTAATGTTGGCTTGCATTATGGCTCTGGAAGAAGCACATGCAACATACCATATGCAACATGCTGTTCCACCTTGTTGACCCTTTTCTCCCTCCATTCCATAGTTCCTAGCTATCCAGATGCTCAGAAGAGGCGAAACAAGTGGGGAATGAGAGAAGAAAGAAATTAAAAATTCCCAGCTGGTGTGAGCACAATCACTTGCTCAGTGCTTGCAGCTGGTAAGCCAGAAACAGGCACTGTTCATCAACCATAATACAAGGGATGGCCTTGCAAGAAAGAAAGATGCCAAAATCAGGAGATGATCGGTAGTCTGTCTATTTTCCTTTCTTTCCTGTTTTGGACTCTCAGGGTACCAGCTGCAAGAGTGCTCACTGGGGGGATATCGTTCTAATTGACTTGGGTAATATCAATACATGTTATCTGGTACCACGGTTATACCACTGTATTACCACTTAGTGTTGTGCATTGTCAGTAAGCAATACTCTCGTGAGAAGTAACCCAAATTTTTTAATTTATTATGGCTACCCTGTTCTGGCTGTGCTGCTGCACAGGAGCACCCTGCCTTCAAAGCAACAACAGAAGCGGATGGTCTGGCTCTAGGCTGTAAATTAGCTTGTGCATTTTCACATTGTGATTAACAGTCCCTAGTCTAAATGATCTAATTATGCCTTCTCGCTTTAAACTACACATCTAGGAACACACAACTTCCCTTCCAGCCAGGACAGGAGCAGCGCACACGGCTGAAAAATCAGAGACAGAAAGGGGGCAGATGAACGAGATAAAAAGAGCAGCAAGTAGGGGCACAACTGCTAGAGGCACAGTGAAGGACACAGGGAAGCAAACCGGGGGCAAATCATGCTTTGTGTTCATCCCTATAAAGTCCCAGTAAAGTAATAATAGCGTCCAAAAACTGGAGTCTGTTTTGAAACACTAAAAAGCGAAGGAAAGCACAGCTTGTTAATTATCGTACTCCGCTGATTCCCCCATCACACACGCCACCTCCCAGGGAGAGTACAGTGAGGCAGAGCTCAGTTTTCTTGCAAACAGTTCCAGTATCTCCTCATGGGAAGTGGGCTGGAATCTTCCTGGCAAAGCACTGGCTGAGGCGGCCACTCCCACCCCGAGCCCCATGGTCAAAGGGTCAGCAGCTCGCTGGAGAGGGATGGCAGATTCACTCCCCGCCCAAAAGATGGATCAGCTTTGTGTAAAGAAAGGAAGAAAAAGTCCTTTTCAAAGGAAAAACCGTCATGAGGGTTTTTCTGGGAGATCGATTTTTTGTTTGTTTTGTTCTTAGGTGTTTTGTAACAAAACAACCCAACCAAACAACAACAGCAACAACAAAAAAACATGCAAACAACCAAAACCCCAAGCAAACTCCTAATCTTTTACTTACTCCAAGCTTACTCACTGCAAGAGCTTTGGTCTCACTTTTCTCTTCGCCTCAGGCTTTCTGATCTTTGCTTCCAAGGAGAGGTTATCAAAAATGTGGCCCATACAGTCATAGTGGAGTGATTGGCAGGTGTTGGTCTCCTTTAAAATTTCGGCAAAGGCTCTTATTTCATCCCGCCTGCCACAGGGGCGGGCTCGCCTGCTTTCTCCTGGTAACAAGTGCTGAGTAAGGAAGAGCTGTTTTGAAGAAGCTGGAAAGAGGCTGCTACAGCTGCCAAGGCAAATAGAAGAGCTTTAGCAGTAACTGAGGGAAAGTACATAAATCCCAGGCAATGAGACTGTCAGCTACATCACGCCATGTGGAAAATCACCCTGTAGGTGGAAGTGGGAGAGCCATGGCTAATGCAGGGGGTGAGCCAACCAGCACGCTGGAAAACAAAATTCAATCACTGTACTGACATGTTGGTGTGTGCATGGCAATTCTGGCAGTCTGGTTAATTCCCTGATATGTTATTATAGTTTCTCTGTTTCTGAGTTCTCTCCTGTGACAGTCCTAATACACATGTGGTTGCACAGTCTGGCTTGCCACACATCTTTACGGTCCCATGGGGGCACTGAACCCCTCTATTTACTGGCTATGTCTGCTTTTGATGCTTTAAAAGGAGGGTATAGAAATTCATGCTGTAAAATGCACTGAAAAAAAGGGCTTTATTAAAAAGAAAAAAAAAAAAAGGGTAAAGGTTCTTGGTGTAGACTTACTCTTGTTTGGAGGCCAAAATAAATACTAATACAAAATAGCATGGCAAGGAGGAGAAAACAGAACTTATTAAGCAGATCTTGGTAATTACAATAGTAATTTCACAGCATCATTAGTGGGTGCAGTGCATGAGTCTCAGGGGGAAAATTATGTTTATCTGCATATACCAGTAGCAAGTGCAACATTTTGCTCAAGAACTTCTTCCTAAAGAAGTAATTGGCAGAAGGAATTGAAGCTGGGAGAAGCCCATGGAGTGGGGCAAAGAAATGAGAGTGCAAGGAAGAAACTTTCAGCTCAAATTAGGACAAGAGCATTCCTGAGGAGAGGAAGATGCTTGTATGCATTAAGGAGCAGATATTAAAGGAAAACTTCAGAAATACTAAGAGGAAAGTTATTTTTTTTCTTGTTTTGAAGGAGTTGGAAAGAACTAGGTGGAAATGGTACAATTCAGGAGGCAGCAGAAAGTTCCTGGATTCAAGAGTCATGGAAAGGATCCACCCTGAAAAGACACAGTGAAGAAAGTAGGAATTTGGGTTTCAGCCTTTTACTCCAAAGAAGATCTGATCTGACCATTTCCAACTCTGACATGTGTGGAACTTCACTCTATCCTCCAGAAAAGCTCTTCCAACTTGTCTACCTGGCCATCTGCCAAAGTCAGAAGCAGAATAAGGTGATGCTATGTTTTTAAAGCCCTCATTGGCACCAACATCTTTAGTTTGGCCTCCAGAGAAAGACTGAAATGTGGTGAAATAAATCAACTTCAATATCTTCTAATTATGAACATTTTTTTCTTGATTTCTCAATTTCTTTCATATAGATTGAACATGAATTTTTAAAAATACTTGTTATTTTAACTTGTCAATTTTGTGTTCATATTTTGCTATTTAATTTTATTTTTACTTAACCATGAGTTGGCTTACATTATACACATCTGTTGGTTGTTGTTTTTTTTTTTTTCCCACAGAACTGAAAAGTGTGAGTTTTAACCTCAGATACATTTTTCTATTTGGCTATTTTTCTCCAGTATAATTTTCATGTCTTTATAGGTTATTCAGGCATTTTTGTGACTTTAATACCTTTAGCTTAGGATTTAAAATAAGGCTATTTTATTGTTAGCTCTTTAAGATACTGTATTTGGCAAGCAGAGCAATATAATCACTTTAAATGACATGTGGTTCCCAAACATACAGGAATAACCAAAGCTTTAAATTCAGCTCCCCCCCCCAGCCATCCAAATGTAATCTATAGGCCAATTTGCCCAGAACCTAAACATCAGTGCTTGCAGGAGCTCTATTTTCAATGGTAGGAAGAGCAGACTTGCAAGTGCCAAGAAAGAGCACTTTGTGATGGGAGCTCCTTGTTAACAGTATCTTTGCTGTGATATAGAGACATCCAACTCCAGATCAAGACTCTGTCGCACAATGCAGACAGAGAATAAGCTGTGACCCTAAGTATTAAATGTTAAATTTTATTAACATTTTTTAACAGTTAAAAATGTTAATTGGCATTGAATACTGAAGATTCACAGGTAGTAAGAATGTTACATGACTTTTTTTTTTAATCTTTTTTATCAATGTTAGAAGAGTCACACTGGTTGTGATTTGATTTCACAGTCTCTCATCATAACCTAGTTCCTCTGTTTAACAAACCAATAATGAGGAGTTGATGGCAAAGAATAAGAAATCCAACCCACCAAGGCTTCCAAAACCAAAACCAAAACCAAAGTTTTCCAGCTGGTTGAAATCAAACCAGGAAGTCATCTGAAGGCAAAAGTGAGTGTAATGAGGCCAGTCGCCTGATTTCAAAGCCAGAGCTTCACATGGAAGGCTCTCACAGTCCTGCAGACAACTATTTACTAAGCCAAAAGGCAATCCATAAAAATAGCCAAGCTGATAATTTAAAAAGTGATGACAATGGTCACGATGGATTCACAGTAAAGACCTTGATGGTGGCTTCCTCAAGATATGAATGCTTTTAAATGTTAAGAAACAATATTTAAAGTCAATTTCCTTGCTTAGAAGCTGCTAGCCATTAGCAGTGCTGTTCCTTTCCTTGATAATGTTCTATGAAAATTTCAAGGCCTTCTCATCACTCTGCAAAATCGGTCACACACAAGAAAGAGTTATAAACCAGAATCTTGAACTTGAAGACCTAATGTGTCCAAGACAAAATAGAATGTCCTTTTTTTTGCTTTTTTCATTCTTTTTCTTCTTTGTGTGTGTGTTTGTTTGTTTTTTGTTCTGCTAGCTAAAAGAAAATGCATAGTGAGCAAAGGATAAAATTCCATTCTCCTCTTACCCTATCCTCTAAAAAGAGATTGTGAGATTTCTTGGAGTGGATGAACATAAGTAACTAGTTTTATAAATGGTTCCTTAATCATAGCAATTATTAATAAGAAATAAACTGCCCAATGACAGAAAGTCAACTCTGCAACTGGCTCACATGTTTCAGTTTTGGAAGTATCCCAGTCTTCTGCTGAGACTAGTAAAATCCTTTATAAGAAAAACACCAAAGAGCTGTGGAGGATACTGAAGAGTACAATAGAAAAACAATGAAGGATCAGTGAGAAAATAAGACTAAATGAAGTGAAATCCTGGAAAGCAGGACAAGGAAGTGTTTGCTCTTTATCTATTACTGGTAATTTGTAGAAATAATTTTTAATTGCTATTTTTAGATGGGATAAAAATGCTTAGTTGTAAAATACTATGTTATGATATAATACATAGTGGAAATTGTGAGGCAACATTGTGTCCCTTGCAGTTACATGGTACAGACAGATGCTGTGTGAGAATTTTTTATTTTTAATCCTCATTTTGACATTTCTAGGTACTGCCATTGATTACTGCTATTTTGATTTGCCCCTGAGATGCTATTTAACACATACTCTCAGTCTTGCTGCAGATAGTGCTCAAGCATAGACATCACAGATGCCAGTTTGTTAGTTCTGCGGCAAAACTGTTAATCTGTGTCACCTGGCAGATTCTCAGAATGTTGCATCATGGTGTTCACAATACAACTTAGGAAAAAAAAGGAATAATTCTTTTTTTCTTCTCTTCTTCTTCTTCTGCTTCAAAGATCTCCTTTTCAGTAAAACAGACTTTTTATGACTATAAAGAGATTTTATGACTAATTTTTGAATGAAAAGAGATAATTATATTTTCAATAAGCTTAATTTCCATTCTAAAATGTTGCTTTCTACAGTGTTTGAAAACATTTTCAGTATCTGAATTTAGATGTTTTGGGGTTTTGTAAGATGATCTTGAAATTCAGTCTTGAACAGCATCTACATTGAACACCATCTACATCATCTTAGGCTATGACCAGCATAATCAACTAGATGAAAACTACATTGTGACTGAGTAGTAAGGATCAGTTTTAGCAAATGATTAGCACTGAAATAGTAGTGCATTCATTGGGTAGAAAAAAAGAAATGTGAATGAATGGATTAGTATTTGACAGCTGGGATGTTTCCAATTACAGATTTGTCAAGGCAGCCTTTATTATTGCCCATGATTGTTCCATATGTAATGTCCACGTTACCAAACTCTGAATGTTTGCTGATCTCATGGCACTTTGTATATCAGCAGGGCCTATTGACTGTGCTTTCGTATGCAAACACCAGTGTACAGTACCTATCCTAACTCAGATGTTTTCTGGTACCCTCTAACTCCAAATGGATATCATACAGTCCTGTGAAGTTTTTCTGTGCAAGAAAAACTGATTCAATCATAAGAATCCACATATTTTTGAAGGTATTGAAAAACTGAAAGGATGTAAAATCCCAGAGACTAAACTGGCTTGAGAATGGAAGTGATATCTTGAAATGATTGAGAAAATATTGAATATGAATATTGACTATGAAAAGACCTTTAAATCTATCCAATAAAGAACCAGATCAATAGGATACAGTCAAGTAAGGAAAAAAGCAGACATTTCTAACAATGGAAGAAGTTAAGCAGCAATCCAAAATATGTGAATTGCTGGATTTACTGAATATCTTGAAGTTTTCACGGTAAGACTGAGCACCTTTCTCATCAGTAGCACTGTTGCAGCAACTGGGTAAATGATAACTGCCTGTAAAATGCATGAAGTCACAGCATAAAATAAAACTTTGTTTTTAAGATGTAGGGCCTTGTTTACCTGTGGATTTCCTGATGGCTGAATTGTGGGAAACGAGGGAGGAAACAAAATGAAAATAAACCAAACTTGTATCAAAGAAGATGAACAAGAGAAACAGGTCCTAGCACAGTAGTTAGAAGCACAGTTAAAAACATGTGAAGTAAAGCAAATGAGCAACGTCTGTTCTCAAGTGCCTACATATTCAGATTTAACAGTGTAAACATATCTAAGTGAACAGATGAATTTTATGTCCTACAATGAAAAGCATTACCTGCAAGGCTACTTAATTAGGAATAACTATTTTAACACGAAGAAGGAAAGAACAGCAAAAGAAAGAACAAGAGCAAAGAGATAGACATAAGTAACTCAAGCTCTTTGGTGGAGTGAAAATATAACTTGTAAAGCAAGAAATACCTTTATTCTGCATTTCTTTTTTTTTATTGGAAATTATTGCATGTTTTCATAATTAGTCATTGGCATCTTTCAGAGTCTTTTCTGAACCTGCTACTTGTCAGCAAGAACCAGTTATAACTGAGATATGGGCAGCAGTGTAACTTGTGCCAATCTTGTCCCCAAATAACTGAACTGGTTAGCAGCGTGGCACTTCTGTGGCCAAGATGCCAAAATGCCGTTGCCTGTGCTGCTTAGGAAGCTGGACACAATAGGAGCTTTGGAAAGGGAAAATCCTTTCCCTTTTGTGTGCCCCATCAAAAGAGGCTGACTCCAAACAGAGGAGTCCCATGCATCTCAGAGAGCACAGACAGCTGCTACCCAGCTTGTCATATTTCCAAGCTTTGTCTTTCCCAGACTAATCAGCTTCCATCATCACTGCTGCTGGAGTGGCTAGCTACAAAGTAAAAAGGAAGCCTCTTCTAAGACAGATTCTGTGAGGAACTGTGGGCAAAATTATTTTTTAATTATTTTGGAATCAATAGTCTGAAAAAATTTATTATAGGGGCACCTTATGCATTGCCAGTAAGGATAAAAAAATTAAGGGAGACTTCAGTCCAGGAATCACTTAGAAATTCAGCACAAAAGTACTAAAACAAAGCTTTTGAGCGTACATTCATAATCATCAAAACATAATTTATATCATTATTTGTACAACTCTAATCTTGACCTGCTACAGTGCATTTGAACTAGTCGTTCAGTTGTCAGCAGATGCAAGTCAAAACATTGTCCTCAGGGCGTTCTATCTTGATACCTTCCTGAGAATGTCCAGCCTAGAGTCACCTTTACTAAATACTGTGCCATTCACTGGAACAATTCTTATATAAAGCCTCCATCTAGAGAAACAAATGATCCACCAATCAAGACCCCCAAAGGAACACTCTTAATCTAAATACATTTCCGAGGAAGTATCTGGTTCTATCCTTTATAGGTCAGCAAGTTCATTATCACCTTCCTTATCACACCAACAGAATGGGAATGTTCCACAGCATGGCTGCAGCCACGGCTTCCACACCACATTGTACACAGAGAGCTGCTCTGGGACTGGAGTCAGTGTCCTGCGATGCTCTTCTATGGCTCCTCCAATCTTCCTTATTACAGTGTCAAAGAGGGGCTCAGTGTCAGCCGAGAGAGGTTTGGCTTCAGAAGGGTCTTGCGAGAGATCAAACAGCAATGGAGGGTCATGGTGGGTCACACCTTCCCCAAAACATGGGCAAAATCCTCTGTCATAACAAGCTCCAGCTCCAGGAGGACTGAAGATAGGGGTCACATAATGGGCCTTCCAAATGGCTCCACCTGCAGGAAAGAAAAAAATCACAGATGGCTTGTAATGGTATTGGCTGTTACCACAAGGAAGAGTGAACATTTTTCTAGAGTTCATTTCTGTTTGCACTTCAGCTCTACACTTACTGGTTGATATAGTATTTTAATTTCATTTAAAATTAGGTGTCACAGAATTAAACCAATAATGTAAAATGATATCTGACATTTTGAAATTTCTCTAAAGTTTTCAGCAAGTACCAGCTATCGCTCACTTTGCTTTTTATAAAGACATGGCAAAAAGATTTGGGAATTCTGTGGCTTTACTTCCTTGTTAAGGTAGCGGGACTGCAGGGAAAGGGCTGAGACAAGGACCTCTTTATGAAACAAGGAGGGTATGGACTCTCCAGGCATTGTTTTCAGGTAGAGATATGGTTGAGACCCATCCTGAGCTCCAGTAGCCTGACTAGCACGCCACGTGACTTGAAGCCACAAACAAACTCTTTGTTCCGTACAATACAGGCAACACTAGCAAGTTCTTTAACACCTTACATGGGGAACTACTTGGAAAACTGCTATCCCAGAAAAAAACTGTTAGACTAGTGTGTCCTCCTGTAGACTGGACCTAATTCTTTGGAAAGCAGCTCTCTACTCACTGTCTTTCTGGTGCCATCTAACAGCATGTAAGTGAATGCCACAGTAATGGAAGAGGAACTCATGCTCTGAGTGCGCAACCATTCCTTGCAGTAAAGGCATCAGATCCCGGCCATCAATTATCCTAGCAGAAAAAGGAGAGGCCATAAGATTGAGGTAAATTGTACAGGACTGCAGTCCTTCCGCAAATCTCTTGCTGAAACTGGCAACTCTGAACAAGAAAGAGGCTTGTAGAAGATAGCAGGTAGAGGGTGAACCTCAAATGTAGAGAAGAGGTGACGGAGCTGTGCTAGCGTTGATGTGCCTAGAAAAGGAGCAAGACTGAAAAAGAAACATCAGACTCTTAGCATGGGTTTCCGTACTTTATTTTTCATTGTTTTGGGAAAGAAGTAGTAATAAAGATACTCATGTTTGTACCTGTCCTGAGGCACTTCCCCTCCAGCCAGGTGAACTACTGTAGGATAAATATCCATAAGGCTTGTAGGTTCATCAATAACTGTGCCTGCAGGTAACACTCCTGGCCATCTAAATATCCCTGGAACACGGATTCCTCCTTCCCAGCCTCCCATAGCTTTTCCACCTTTCATTAAAAAACAAACAAAAAACCCCAGAAACAAAAACAAACAAAACCAAACAAAAACACAAAGAAATTTTAGACAAATGTCATTGTATTATCATATGTTAATGTTACTTTGATGACCCTTCTTTACTCTTTTGGTTTTACTGCCAAGCTCCTTTTCCTCAGCATCAATGAGTGTGTTCACCAGCTCAGCCCCCAAAATGGCCTTCTTTTTTTTCTTTCATACTCCCTTCTACTGTTTTACAAACACATTACCCCAGCAGCACTCAGTGTGGATAAAATTTTCAGGCATAAATATTTTCCCCGTCTAGGTGCCATCTTTCTTTTACAATCCTATAACATGACTGTTGTCATGAAAGCAATTGATATTAAGCAAGAAGTTACACAATGTGAATAAAAATTAACTTGTGACCAGTTGCCTCATGAGGAAATTACAGTTTGAGAATTCATGCTTATAAAGAACACCTGCCCAGGTT
This sequence comes from Anabacerthia variegaticeps, assembly GCA_035583185.1. Taxonomy (NCBI): domain Eukaryota; kingdom Metazoa; phylum Chordata; class Aves; order Passeriformes; family Furnariidae; genus Anabacerthia; species Anabacerthia variegaticeps. The sequence goes on along the minus strand of JAWWEW010000001.1, from coordinate 82,498,818 downwards.
AGCATTTACTTAATTTTTAAATACCTAATTAGAATGAGACAGATTTGCTTCTCAGTGTCACTCCTTAAGCATACGGTCTTATCTAAGCCTTAGGGGTGTTCGAAGTACTTTACTAGTTATTGCTGGGTTGCCACTGTCCTCGACAGCTCTTACCTCTGTATATTCCATTCCAGCCACCCAGCTGCCTTTTGTCTTCTTGTCTTTCCAACCATCCACCATGATCAGAGGCAAAGTAAACTAGTGTAGTATCTTTCAAACCTTCCTTGTCAATAGCATCTAGAACCTGGCCTGTAAACGCAAGAATATGTGTGTATTAAAAAGCAACAATATAGCTTACACAACATAAATTTTAGCCTCTGACTCGTAACCATTCATCAATGTAATTTCTTATCTATGTAGGGCTGCTCATTGTTTAAAACAAGATCGAGATTTGTAGTTACTTCACTGTTTTTAAAAACACAGAAAATCTGTGATGTTCTGTAACTCCTTTGTTATTGGTATTTTAACAAAGGAGTGCAAGAACCACAGTCACAGACCAGACACCTGTATTGTGAAGGGAAAAGTGCCACGTACTGTAAAAATATGGAAATAAAGTATGATCCAAGGCTCCAAAAATTTACATTCTGCATCAGTGGTGACTGTCATGAGGAATGTGTGATAATGTCATGTACCCTTATCTTATTGTCAAGATGACAGTTAGGATGTACATTACATTACTGAATGGATATAATATGCATTAATGATAAAGTTCCTTTTAATTTAAAAGTAATTCTTGAGTTGTTTCTTATGTTCTTAATTTCTTAATTATATTCATGGTGTCTAAATGTTAGGCAGGTAGGTTTGAAATCAAATTCTTTATGTATGGGTACCTGACTCTTATACCTTTTGCAAATATGTATCCTTTTCCTCCATCATGACTGAATGATAAATAATTCCCCTTTTGCTCCAAAAAAACAGGCAGAAAAATAACATGAATCTAATTCGAGGGGACATACCAATTAAAATTTATGAATACATCTGTATGTATGAATGGGGCTGAAAAATATTCAGTACGCTGATTAATGCAGCAGAGATAAACAGCCTGTTGGTTTATGTCTGGAATTAATTTGCCTATCATTGTTATCACCTTCTGATGTGTCCTACTTAGAAATGGCCATCAGAGACTGAAATTATCTGGTCTCTACTAGTCATGGAAAATTAAATAACTCTCACATATTTAGTAAGAAGATCGGGAGGGCTCCTTGACAGGAGATAAGGGAACATGGTAAAACTTGTAAACACTTGAGGAAAAAAAAAAACCAAAACAACAAAAAAAAGCTTGAACAAAAAGGCTCATTTGGTCCAAGACTGGAGAAAGTAAAAAGCCAATGCTATAAGCCAGCAGTTCTCATGCAAGATTGATAGATGTTCATAAAAAGCTTAGGACTTTTTTCCACATGTTTTTAATTATCTCCATTGTTCTTTTAATAACAACTGTCTATTTTTAACATATTTGGAGACATTTTTATTTGCTATGGTGACTTACCCACCATCCAATCCATCTCCTCTACATTGTCTCCATATAAACCATGTCTGCTCCTCCCGAGAAACTTCTCTGTGGTGAGGAGAGGAGTATGGGAATGTAAAAAAGAAAGAAAGAGGAGGAATGGCTTGTGCTTATTTCTAAGGAACAGAAATTGACATGTTATTAGGGAGGATGTTTCTCAAAGCATACAGAAGTCAGTCATAATGAAAAATGGCATAATTTGTGTATGGATACTTCAACAACCCCTTCAGAGACATCTTAGATTGTAAAGTATTATAACCCAGTGATTACGACTTTTCTGATAAAATAATTTTTGCCTATATGAAATGACCCTCTTTTATCCCCCCTTAATCATAGATAGAAAACTTCCAGATTGAAATTCCACTTTCTGCTGTTGGAAACCACCACTGTGCTACTGAAGTGAAGGTAGCAGTTTCATCTCCTGCCAGTTGTTGCCCACGTATCAGTCTGTATGACAAGGCTACACTACAGCTCTGCTTTTCCTTCCCTGGCCCACACATGCATTTCTGACATTAGCTGCTGTTCCCTAAAGCTACAATGTTGGTCTCATTATTAGATATACATATTTCCCCAATATACCTCAGAAATATCCAATCCAACACATGGAAATTTGGAAATGTTATCAGCTTTAGTGAAGCTAGGAATAAGGGAAATCCTTAAGCAACATCTAATTATTTGGTTTGATGATATTATATAATTATTGATATTATTTAAAATTAATAGGTATAATACTTATAATCCTATATAATATTATAAAAATTATAAAACCTTCACATGGCAAAGTGCTGTTTGAAAGTTGTAAGATGTGCAAGACCTAGAAAATTTGTGATCAAAAGAAACCCATTTTACCTTTCAATAAATGAAATGGACTCTCTCAAGATAAGGGATGTAGTTCTGTCTGTCACCATTGGCTGCTCAGTAACTTCATGGTTTCTCATCATAATGCAGTTCCAGTATCGAACAAACCCATAACTTGAGAACCAGGATCCTAAGAACAGGAGACTAAACCCAGCAAGGCAGGTCAGTATTTTCCAGCTGACTGGAATCAAGGCGATTAGTCTTCCCAGGACAGCAGTGACTGTAAAGAGGCCAATCATTTGAGTGGAAAGCCAGAGTTTCCTTCTAAAAGCTCTGTCCATCTCTGGTGCTTCTGTTGGTTGACAGTCACTTATTAGTGTAAAAGGCATCCCATAAAAGTAGTCAAATCCATGTTTTAAAGGGTGATGGCAATGGTCATTGCGGGATTCACAGTTAACACCTTGATGCCACTTCCCTGAAAATGCAATTATTCAAACTTAAATTATTTTTAAAAACTCATACAAAATACTTCTAAAAAAAAGGTTGGTTTTATTCTGTTTGTATTAAATTCTTCAACCTACGCAGAAAGAGACCGAGTATGTAGTGGTATAAAGGGTTTGATGAGAGTAAACCTCTACAAACTATAAATTTAAAAAAAAGTTATTGGTGCTCTGTACACATATTCATGCCCTGTACCATTTATCAAATATAATAAAAATAGATTGTACAGAGAACTAGATATTAAGAAAAATATAGAACTGAGCAAAACTGTATGGCCTTTCTGGAGACCTGTCAGCTATGAAGTAGGAGAAAGCTGCCCTTTTGTAAGCAAAGGGCAAAATGTTCTGTTGTCTCTTTACCTTCAAGGTGCTATACAGATTGGTTTCTGAAAAGTTTTGAAGAGCTTGATGTCAGGACTGTGGCAACACTCAGTATTGGTGCAAGACTGATAAGAGAAGCTATGGATAGAATAGTCAAATAACTCGCAGCTCAGCTCTTTGCCAGATAAACCAGCAGATCCAGAAAAATGAGCTCAGCAGAACAGGATTTCTCATGAAGCTGTGCATGTGTAAGTAACTTTGTTGAGCATTATATCTCCATATGCTAAATCAGAATAGAAGACTTAGTTTTATAAATATTTTTTGCCATTTATTTGTATTTAATCAAATTTTAAAAAGTTAAAGTCCACTTTGAAGACACTGAAGTCTTCATTTATCAGAAGGAAAATCTCCTGACCTTTTGCAATACAATTTGTCCTTTGTTATGAACATACAAACTATTATGATGAATGGCACATCAAAATCATGCTTTTGCTTCCCTTCCCCTGTATTCCAACAGACTAGCTAAGCACTTATATGGAGACATCTCCAGCTGGCTCATTTGGCTCAGACAGTGAGGTTTGTGAATATCTGAATCAAGTAAACAAAATCTACCTCTCATCACAGAGATGTAGTTTAATTGCATTCTATGGTCTCTGATGTAATGCAGATCTTGGATACCAGACCTAGAGATCAAAATCAACATTTAGACTTTTACTCGAAAACTAATTTGAAACTAATTCATATTGTGGAGTGAGGAACTGTGCACCTACAAGAGGATGTTATCCTCAACAAATGATTCACTTTCTTACCAATGCATATACTAGCAGCCAACCCTGAGTGTGTTTCAGTAGAATTGCTGTGCATTATAATAGGAGCAGAAAAAACTGCTTCAGAGGAGAAAAAAATTGCTGCTTTTTAGATATAAATATAAAGGAAAAATGGAAGTTCTATTCTAGGTTGATGATTGCTTTCAGCTACAATCTCTACTCACTTTACCTTTTGACATATTTAGAGCCAGCTATAGAATGAAACAGGTTTGTAATCAATACACAGATGCATTGGTCATTAATACAGGTGCAGCTAAAGTAACCTTGGAATTCAGATGCACTCCAGCACCTAAATCTCCAGCCAAGGTCGATAAAGACTTCTGACTGCTAGAAAAGACTCAAATCTCCAGAAGATAAACTAAGTATATAATTAAGATAAGTTAATCTCTGAGGGCATACATTATAAAACATTGGCTTTCTGACTACAGAGTATCTTCAAAGCATTTCCCCAACAAAAATTCTCATTATCACCTCAAGCTGCAGGTTATTAATAGGATTTAACTTTGCAATTAAACTGGTTGTGCTCAGAGCAAAAGAACCACAAACCATTCAGGTGAGACTACTTAGTTCTCATTCAGCTGAGGTGACAAGCATAGATTTTGTGTTAAGATTTTTTGCTTCATGACTTAAATGTAAAGTTCTTGTGGGTTTTTGTGTGTCAGTTGTAGCTGATGCTTTCCATCATCCCCTGTGGTGCAATTAATCAGGATCTGTCAATTCAGATAAACTAAGTGATTCTTTTAGGGTCCATAGTGTAATTTTAGCTGAGATGCCCACAGGGAAAATGCCAGCCCATTTAGCTTCTAGGAAGTATACTATACAGTCTCCCTGCAGGGCAATTCCCTTGGGAGAGTGGAGAGAAATCTGATTGTTTTGTTGGTGGTTACATGCTGAAACCAAGCTTAAGCATGCATGGGTTGTTTTATGAGCTGATTGAAACAACTGAAATAATATTGCTGCAAAACTAACAGGAGATGGAACTTCAGTAATGTAGAATTTAAAATGCTTGGAAGGCTACTTTTAGTTTTGTCCTGTGTGGTTTGGATTTATTCTGTTGAATGAATACAAATTATTTCTGCAGGAACTTTTATTAGTACATTCAGTTGATTTGTGCAGCCAATATTTTTAAGTGTCATGTAGGCTTTGGATTTCGACATTTTAGATGCTCAGATGAGGTAGGGCAAATAGCTGAAAATTTGGCTCAGGAATATTTGTGCTTTATCAGCCTGTGGAAATATGTGACATATCTGAGATAAATAACTATTTGGAACTAGATCATGACTAAAAGTTACAACTGTATTAAAAAAAAAATAGTGCTATAAAATATAAACGAAATTCATGTTAATGCTGAAAAAGGCATTATTTTGTGACCTGTACTGAAATCTCAGTGAACTTAGTGTCATGCTGTAATTGAAGAAAAAAAAAATTGCTTTGTTTCTGTTTTTGAAAAGCCAAATCCTGTGAAACTATAAACTGTCTTTACTGTTTTGTGTAGCAGCTTTTCCTTTTTATTGTGAATCTACTCTGAACTGGATAAAACATCATCATGCATATTTAAATAGCATCTTTTTAAAAATGAAATATCATTGGAATAAGTGTCTTATACCTAGTACAATAATATTCAGGAATTATTAACATATTTTCCATTATATGTTTTAACAACCACAACTATACTTGAAAGGTCAACAGTAAAGATTGTCCTTTTTATCAGATGCTTGTTCTTTTAAGAAAGGTACTATTTGGTAGGGATTTCCTCTTACATAACATTCTTAAGCTGGTAAATAAAAATATTACAACTGAAGTATGAGCAGTTGCTAACTAAAACAACTGGTTTGAGTGAGATGTGCAGGTGTCTCCATACCTATCAGTCCTGTGGTGTAGCCTTGCTGCTGTAGTATTTTGGCAAAAGTGGTTTCATTTGGAGGAAGTCCTCCTGAGCCGGCATTCCAAAAAATAACACGGTAATTGTTTACAGCATCCATCCCTAAAAATAAAACAATCTAAATAAGTACAAAGGGTAGAGTACTTTTAGCCAACATACTTTGTTGTTTACTGATTTCATTGAAATAGTAGTGTTAAATGTTTATCTTCATGCTGTTTGTTTGGGAAAATGAATCTAGGACTCCAAAAAAGATTAAGAAAGAGTTAAGCCTGTCCACGATACCTGTTCTTTTTTGTATTTCATACTGAAACGAATTATTTCATTTAATTTCGTTTCATTTCATTTGGAATGACACAGTTGTATAAGACTTTTATATGTCACAGTGGCATCCAGGCTGTACGAAATTAACTTACTGTGTGACTGTGAGGGCAGGGAGGAGTATAAGGAAACTTAAGCCCTCTGTCAGTCTCAAACTCCAGCTCACATAAGGCTGCCTGGGAACTTAAGATTTCCCTGCACAGTGGCATGGATGGTATCCCATCTCTGAGACCCACAGAGAAGCTGTCTAACACTGCAGTATTCTCTTCACCTGCAGATTTACACCCTGTTGTTTAGCATTTTATACTGGCATAACCCCATCATACAATGTTATGTGAAGTTCAATCTGTCCTGGCAGTGTTGAACATCTCTGGTCCTGTTGTTATAGTGAGAGAGGGTTTGTACAAGCCCATGTGCATTTTCAAGCTACCAGTCTCAGTGGGAGCTGTCATCATGAAAGTAGGATGACATATCAGCTTCAAAATGCCTCGGGAATGAAGGCTCTGAAGATAATTTCCGATAGAACAAGCATTTGCGAGTTGCTGTTATAAACACGTAGAGCTGTTTGGTTTTCATATCTCTTCATCTCAGGGATGCAGTTTGACAGGATAGTATTTTTTCTTCAAAAACACAACTGAGGAAAATAATATAGCTGTCAAACTGTTATCTCATAGGATGGATTAATTCTGACAGATACGTAAAGAAACTTTCTCATAAATTACTCGTTCTGCACCTCCACTGGAGGGAATGGATATGCATCTGTACAGATCTACTCTGCTCCCTGAGGGCTGAGCTGCTTCTGACATATGATGAAGAGTAACCCATGACAGAAATTAATATAATTAATGCTTTAGAAAATTGTTGTTGTTATTATTATTTGTGTTTTGTGTAATGACTTTTTTGAATGTAACAATTTGCTCTAACTTCATTCTGGCTGCAATCTGTACAATAGAGCACTAAAAGGCAATGAAAATTGTGAGCTGGGGGGACCAAGATGCTCTGCAGAGCTGTTTTTTCTCTGCTCTTCTTCTCCCCAGAACAGTTTGTTGTCCTCCATAAATATAGATGCCACCTCAAAGATACGAGGCCTAGCTGGTGTCTGGTGTGTCTCAGTGAGGGATGACGTGTGTGGCACCCTTTCTATTTCACACACACTCATTTCTTTTGAACCCATTGTATGACATTGTTCTCTGCCGTAATAAAGCAATGTTTAAAGGCTGCTTGGCTTTGCAAGGCAAACCTGATCGGAGGGGATATCTGCCAGTGAGGAAAGCTGCTCTGCTGGGCGTGCAAAGTGGAGCTGCAGCAATGTGTTGGGTGAGTTTCACTCCTTCCTTTGCCAGGCGATCAATGTTCGGGGTCCTAAAAAGGCAACCAACACCATCAGATATTATTTGGAAGTTCTTTCAAGGGAATAAGGAATTACATACTTATCTTTATTTTGTGGCGTTTCTTCTATTTGAAGACGGCCAGGAATTTTTTTTTATTTGTTTGTTTATTTTAATTTTCTCAAGTCATGGGGAAATATTTCTTTTTTTTTCTTTTTACATTAACAGTCAGTATGTGAATTAATTTCAAGCCAACCATTCCTTGTTCCCCATGTCCTGTGAAGAATATTGCAGAAATCATAGAATTGTAGAATGGTTTGTGTTGGAAGGGACCTTAAAGATCACCACGTTCCAAGCTCTCTGCCAACTAGATCAGGTTGCTCAGAGCCCCATCTAACCTGACTTTGAACACTTCCAGGGATTGAGCATCAACAGCTTATCTGGGCAACCTGTTCCAGTGCCTCACCACTCTCACAGTAAAGATTTTCTTCCTAATATCTAGTCTAGTCTACCCTCTTTCAGTTTAATGCCACTCACCCTTGCCAACTAAAGCCAATTAGAGTAAGATTCTGAGAAATTTGCTGGATGAGGGGAGTGATCAGAGCAAATTTGGTTTCGTTCAAAGAAGTGACAAACTCATAGGAAGCCAGCAGGCAATACCGTGGCACAATTTTCAAAGAGAAGGCAAACTCTATGCTCTTGACACTGAAAAGAGACGTATTTCTTAGTAACATAGGACATTGCAGTGATTTAACTGTACTTTGATGTGAGATTGGGAAATAACAGCAACATAAAGTTAAAATGAGGTAATGAGGCCTGATATGTTGAAAGAGGGGACAACATTTCTATATTCAGGTATAGCTGTTTCTCAGTGTCAGGAAATTAAGGAATGCACAAGAAAAATTGGCATATTCCCACAGTAAAGCAGCTCCACATAGCAGGGCTGGCCCTGGGAATGCCCTCAGGCTATGAGATAATCCCGGGCAGAAGATTCCAGGTTTACATTAAATACCACAGCAGCTCTTTTCACCCTTATGCTCAGTTTCCTTACCTGATAGTATCATTTCCATAGCAACCTACATCCCCTATGCCGAGATCATCAGCCATCAACAGGACAATGTTTGGCTGTGTGACGATGGAAAGCTGTGTGAGTGGTGGCTGCAGAAGCAGACAAAAAATCAGGGGTGTAACCAGGGGTAACCTGAAACACAGAAGAAGGAAAGGAGCCAATGACCCGGCCATTCATCACTCCCCCCAAACACGGCCAAAGACCCTCTGGTGCAAGCTTGGCTGCAGACCAGAACACTCTGTCCAGACACAAGGGGTGTGCTAAGTGTTTATCATTTGCTCAAGCAGATGTAATTAAAAGGAAAATGTCAGGTCCATAACTTTAAAATCTCCATTTCTGATTGTTTGCAAGTTTTCCGCGAGCAGTCTCACATGGGAATTCCCATGCAACACGTGGCATGCAAGCAATTGTTCTTCAGTGGCTTGGGATGTTTATCAGAAGTTGGTCTGGGAAAGCTGGAATAGCATCAACTTCCTCTGACATCTTTCTTGACCAGACTGTGTACTTTGGGTTGTGAAAAATTAGTAATAAGAAAAAACAAACAAGCAAACAAACTCCACGTTGTAAGTATACTTTATGGGTAAACAATGCTACTCTTTTATAACCCAGTATTAATTCATTATTAAGCTTCACTCAGGTCTAAGTATGTTACAGCAATAGCTCATGGTTTTTTTCTTACCAATAAGATGTTAGTTGCCAAATCATTCCTGCATTTGGAGTGTTCAGATCCTGCAAAACCAAGAGCACCTTGTCATATTTATATCTTCCCAGTAGTCACTGCAATAAAAATAGATTAGACACTTAATCAAAGCCTGTTAACATTATGTTTTATTTGCTGTAGTGAACCTCAGATCAGACCCTAAATGAAGAATAGTAAAGGCATTAATGTTATTTTTATTGCTAGCACTTCTTCAATTCTTAGAGGAATTTTTCTTTTTCTGTAAAGAATTTTATCTTAAAATAGCAAAATAATTCTCTTTTCTTACATGACTCAGCTGTATGAAAAATACTTACTGTTCAGAAAGGAAAAGAAGAGCTTTTTAAAATCCAGTCCTCAATGTAATTTATTTTTCTATGATCATAGAGACAGTAGCAGCCTGCTGCTTCTTCACATAAGGTGCCAAGTTTCCTTTCAGGCTTGTAAGAGGTATTTTTAGTTGTAGAAATACTAGTAATGATATTTGCATAGAAGAATTTTTGACCTCTTATTATTTTACTCTGAGAATGCACAGGTTTCTCTGGGGCTTTTCCTTTCACTGCCAGGACAAGACAAACTAAGAATTTTGAAGTAAGGGCCAAATAAGCTTGGTTAAGAAGCTTTAAATTAGACTCTTTCAAATTTATCCCATGTCTAGTTGAACTGTCCCAAGCATCTCAATTTTATAAATTATATTGGTTTCCTATTTTGTCTTCCAGAAATGATGTATTAAGCAGCTTAGTTAATATCCATAGTTCTTACATTTTATCCATCAATACTACAAGCTTCAAAGGGAAAATTTAAATTTCCATGCTTAGAAAATTGGCTTCCAAACACTTACTTACCAGTGCTGATGCAGCACTACTATCTACAGACACTCAGTTTCCTGCATTTGACTTTGCGCCTTTTCTGCATCCTAAGTAGATATAGGAAAAGTGCTGGAGAATACCTCAGTCATCTTTCACATTTACATACTCCAAACCACTTGAAATAAAAGGGAGTTGGAAATAATCAGATTTAATTGTGCAATTGGTTGTCACTAACTCCCTGTGCTTCACACTAGAGAGACATTGATTTAAAACACAGCCTGGAGCTCAAGGCTGAGTGTCCTCAGAAGCTGCCTCTAAAATAGCAGGTAATATACAGAAAACAGTTACTGCACTGACTGGTATTATCCCTGTCAAGCCATTTCCTTAGGTGATGGGAATCCAGGCAGAGAAACTTTAGCAGCTCTGGTGGGAGCAAGAGGGGCCATGAAAGCAGCTTGCCCCATTCTGAACAGTCAGAGGGAGCCCAGGTCCCTGCACGCACAGCTGTGCAGCTCCTTGCTTGGCCCCTGGCAGCTGGAGCAGCAGCAAACAGTTCAGAGGATGCCTTTTTGGGGACCCCTCTGGAACCGCTCATGCCAAAGTGCCACTGAAGCCATGCTGCAAGCAAACAGTCCTCTCTGTTATCTGAACTGAATTTGGCTTAAAGCAAAACTCTTTCTTCCCTCTCCTATTATTAATCCCTCCGCCAAAGTAATTTAGATTTTGTCCCTTTCTTCGTCCATTTTAATAACCCCGGGATGGGAGGGGGAGGGGGAGAAAAGGGGGATAGCTCATATCTTTCATTTTTCATTAATTGTTTTCCTGTATTGATTCAAATCAATAAAATTCAAGTTAAAAAAAAAAAATCAGTCTTTAGATTTCCATCAAAATACTTACAGGATACTGAAATCCCAATTGAAGCCAGTTTGCATAAGAGAAAATATTCATATTTCTAGATGTACTCAGTACAGTTTTCATGAGAACAGTACCCATTTGTGGCATCAGTTTGGAAACACTGAGAAGTCATACAGTTAATACTACTCCATTCAGTGCTGCTCAGTCTGTGAAAATTTCTTTTAAAAATTCATATTTTGTAGACTTGATAAAGATAAAAGAAAAGCCAGACACATGATAACAAATTGCCTACACCACTCACTTTGTACATACACTTATATAGGAATAATGTTGCAAGGGGAAAAAGTCTTCTATAAACTTCCTTGAGATATTTTTATCTGCAGGAGCAAAAAAAAAAAGAAATTTCCAAATGCCCATTAAAATTTCCCTGTGCATCTTCCAATATAGTAAGGGAGGAATACAGTACCTTTTCGAGTTATGTGCCAAGCAGGCAGTTGATAGACTGGCACATGAGCTTATTTTCAGTTGGCTTAAAAACATTCCAAACTTTTTCAGCACAAGGATTGCTGCTATGGCACAGTGGTTTGCATCTGTTTCTGAAGGCCGTCCTGAAATCTGCCCCAGATGCACGTCCCACTGTTCACTACAGGAAAAACATGTTATACCAGAGCTTGCAAGCAGCTGGATGTTCTAACTTATCCTGGAGTCCCTTAAGCTGCACGTCCCACTGCTGTTTGCACAACTCTGACATTCATGCAGCGTCTGAGGCTTGGGCTGGGAAACACCGCAGATGTAACTAAAATGCTTTCTGCCCAGCCACTAGTTTCTCAAAGTATGGGAATGATCTCCTTCAAGTCTGAGATACTCCCACGAAAGGCACTATAAATAACCTCTCCTCACTTCTACCGGGGAAAAGAGGAAATCTCTGTACTTACGAAGAAGCAATTCTTTGTCTGTAGAAAGGGAAATTGAGCTGATTTCTTCACTTTATGGCAGTCCTGAGTGCTTGCAGCAGTGACCAGGTTCTCTCGGCACATGCAGTAAGCAAAAGTTCTAGGGTGGGGAGGAAATGCCAGTAAGAGACTTCAGTTTGCTTTTTCAGAAAATGAGTCATTCAGCTTCACTTGTCTAAGTGCTGCCTGTTTTCCAGTCATTGCTCAAAAGGACAAATTAAGGTTACATGCTGGCTAATACTTGCTTGCTTTTTTTTCTTGTTTGGGTGCTGTTATACTGAGTGGTTTGGGACAGCATGAGATGCTACCGAAACAACAATCTTGCTTTCCTGACTGAGAATTTTCTCTGTTTTCATATCTTAAAAGAGAAGGCAGATGTTTTTGCAGGTTGGTGGTTCATTACCAATTGCAATGCTCAGGTTGGCTTGCTAGTGGATCACCTCTGAGGCAAGTTACAGCATCACAGATGAACCCTTCCCTACTCCCTCCCACCTTAACTGAAGTGGTTACAGGCAACATGCCCAGAAGAAGTGATATGACTCATTTTCCTTCTCTCAGGGCCTGCTTTCTTTTCCTTACCTTTGTTACAACATCCCAGTCTGCACCTCTTTAGTTCCCCCACCCCTCACTGTGCCTTTAGTGATTCAAAGATTCATTAAGGTCTATAGGATTTCTTGTTGTCTGATGCCCTCTGCTGCTGCGTATTTTTTAAAAAGAAATACCTTCTGAGGTGATTCTGCTTTTTTCTGTCCAGGCTGGAGTAAATCCCAGCTGGGCTCAGCTAACTGAGAGAGGCTCTCTTGCAGCTGGGGTCAGCTCCACAGCTCTCATATTCTTGTGTTTTTTTCCCGACTTCTTGCAAATTCCATAGAAGTTGTGATAGAGAACAACAAACAGTAACTGCTATGTTATTTACTAAATTTAGGGTTCAGCAGAAAATTGAAAGCATGTCTGCAGTTACACTGCAGGAATAGGTGTTAATTTTTTTCATAGCCATCTTCAAACACAGAGAGAGCTGGCCAAGATTGCTGCTCTCGCTAGCACTTGTTGAAATCTGGCTGGAAGTCTGGGAATTACCACCTGGGTCCACCTACAGTGTAATGAAGGTAAAGGAGAACAGATAGTGCTTGTAGTCTAAGGACTTTCAGAGTGACAACTTGGGCCCATTTTAGTGTCTGATCTTTGAAGGAGGGAAAGGTCGATGCTCTCTCACTGGTGCTACTTAAGGATGGCATTTTCAAAAGGTCTTGGCAAAGCTAATTGTGTTCCCATTCACTGAACTGACTTTGCTTATTTCCTGTGGGGAAATATTTTGAAAGTCTGTATTTGTTCAGAAGGTGCAATGAATGTCGATTTTTGCAGAAGCCTTGCATAGTCCCGTCTTTTTACCCTTGTTTTCTTTACACTGAGTACTGGAGACAGAAACACTCTGTAACCCTATTAAAAAAAACCCAAAACATTAAATGAATACATTTAAGAATTTTAAATTAGTGCGGTTTGATGTAGGATATGATGATTAAGAGGCTCCCTCTAGCGACTGCTCTTTGTTGTTTCAGAGAACAGTTGATCCACGCTCCCACTTTCTAAAAGACATTGCACAATGATATGTTACAATGTTATTTCCTGGAACTTTGATTGACAAGAAGTCTTCAGGGCCCGGATGCCCAGGAGCACTTGCCGAGCCTTGTCTGTCGCCCTGGAGCATGTAATACAGGTTTGCAACACCCAAAAGGAGCCTGAATCCTGGGAAGGAATATGATTAGTTTCTTCCAGGACTGGTCTGCAACATTAGCCAAACCGCAGGAACTGGGGGTGAATGGGAGAGGTGCTTCAAAACTGCACTCCTGGTCTGGGGTAAAGCAATAGTTCAGATGTCCCCATTCCTTCCTAAGGCTCAACTTATCTAATAGCTGGTAAGTAATGCAACTAATATACTTAAAAGGCTGTAATGCAACTAGTTGTCCACGTGGTTTCTAGGAAGAGACACAATCCAGTTCTGTTTCTTGCTGCATCACAGAATGGGATCATATCACCCGGCTTTCACTAACAAAAAAAATTGTTTACATATAAGCCTGTCATCCAGACTCTCTTTATGAATATGGTAAAAGGCAATCGCAGTGGGGGCAGTCCAGCTGTCCTATACTGCCATTCTAGGATGAGATGAAACATTCTTTGAAGGTTTCAATCTATCTTCAGTGCCTGTACAGAGAGAATTTGTATCACACTCTATTCAAGCTAGATTGAAATTGGTTAGTGACACAAAACCTTACTGTTAGTCATTCTACTAACAGATCAAACAAATGAATACTACCATACAGAAGCATTTATGAAGGCTGTTTTTATGACATTTTCAATAATGTTCTGAAAGGTGAGTTTGTATTTTTTAAGTTTAAGGAAGTGTCTGATATGAATCCTACTTTTAGAAGAATGCAGGTGCCCTTAATTTCTAAGACTTGTGATTGAAGCTGTTAAAAGTGAAGTATTTAATTAGGTTTTTAACTGGAATGGAAAAAAGCATAACTTAAAATACCAGAAAAGTAGAAAGTTAGCATTTGGAGGAAGATATATTCTGTATTGCATTCTTGGTGCGTATTTCTCAAGATAATCCATCTGCAAGGCATAGAAAGGCAGTGACATATATGCTATGGGAGGTCATGGGGGTACCAGAGAGCCCCACATAAGTACTTTGAGAGACATTTGGGGTTTTGTTGGAAACAATTTTTTTCTGCAGCACTGGTGAGACCTCACCCTGAATTCTGTGTTCAGTTTTGGGCCCTTAGTGGCAAGAAAGACATTGAGATGCTGAAGTGTGGCCAGAGAAGGGCAACAAAACTGGTAAAGGGACTGGAGGACGTCTCATGAGGAGTGGCTGAGGAAGCTGGGGCTGTTTAGCCTGGAGAAGAGAAGGCTCAGGGGTGACCTTACTGCTCTCTACAAGTACACAACAGGAGGCTGTAGTGAGGTGGTGGTTGGTCTCTTCTCCCAAGTATCAAGCAATATGATGAGAAGAAATGGCCTCAAGTTATGCCAGTGAAGGTTTAGATTAGATACTGGGAAAAATTCTTCCCTGAAAGGGTTGTCAATCACTGGAGCAGGCAGCCTATCAAGAGGGCTCCTAACTGCCTGGGTAAGAGGCACTGCTCTGAGCCTGCTCCCAGGAAAGCTTTTGCTGCAGGATGAGTGAGTAGGTGAAGTTAGATCCAAGCCTGTGGGTTGAACAAGTGCATGACAGCTCAGCTGAATGAAATGCAGCTGGAGTCTTAATTTGGCAGGTGAAAGGATTTTGTAACAGGATTGAGGGAGAAGGTGCTTCCTTCTGTAGCAGGTGCAAGTAGACAGGCACAGAGGCAGAACTCACCACTGCCACTGCTGAGGATATCTGGAAGCTGTACTTGAGACCTGAACTTTCTTGCCAAGCAGAAGAAAAGACTCTGATTGTCTGCAAAGTCAAGGCAAAGCAATACTATAGCTATTCATGCATGTCTGACATGACAGGGATTTGTGATTGTGTCCAGGGGAGAAAAAAATAAATTAATAAAATTAAATAAAAACAGAGAAAGAAAAAGAGAGAAGCTATTGCACCTGTAGAGCTGGTCCAGTATTTAAAAGGAATTGAGCGTCTCAAATAAATTAATTTTCATTTGTAAATTACTGTACAAGTTAGTGGAGAGTGCTCATGTGTTTTTCAAAAAACAGCTGGGTAATCAGAGCTGATGCAGCCTGTCCCCATAGGAGAGGTGCTCCATCCCTCTGATCATCTTGGTGGCCCTCCTCTGGAGTAGCTACCACACGTCAGTGTCCTTCCTGTGCTGGGGACTCCAGACCTGGACACAGCACTCCAGGTGGGGTCTGGCCAGAGTAGAGTAGAGTAGAGTAGAGGTGCAAAATCACCTCCCTCGACCTGGTGGCCATGCTGCTTTTGATGCAGCCCAGGACACGATTGGCTTTCTGGGCTGCAATTTGCTGGGCCATGTCCAGCCTCTTATACACCAGAACCTCAAGTCCTTTTTGGCCAGGCTGCTCTCAATCTGTTCATCCCCTTAATGCCAAGTTACAAACCATGCCATAAAGACTATCCTTTTTCATTTGCTTTAATATGTAATTATCTGCTTATTCTAAATTTGGATAGCTACATTGTATGATGAGCTAATTTGAGGGTCTTATAGTCACAGACACCAAAAAAATAAAAGGTACTTTTCGGTATGATTCACCTCACCCATGAAACATTTACATTAGTAAAAGACAAACTGACACAGAAATGCCTGTTTCTCCTCATGGGCTATGGGGGGTGGTACCAGATGGTTACCTCAAAACGAGGAGGCATCCTCATCACAGATGCAGATATCTTCATTAAGTCAGAAGAATCTTGTCCCAATTGTTTAAAGAAAGCCAGCATAATCTTCAACATTCATAAACAGCAGGGTAACAAAATGGAACAACATGGCAGTGTTTAGCCACAATGCTGCATAATGTTGCCATTCTGCCTGGCTGTTCAACATATTTATAAATGACTTGGACACAGGATTGGAAAGGATAATAAGCACGTTTGCAGATGATACAAAACTCAGAGGAGCTGTTGACTCCCTCAAAGGCAGGGAGGCCCTGCAGAGAGACCTTGACAAATTAAGGGATGGGCAATCACCAACCAGAGGTTCAACAAGAGGAAATGCTGAATTCTGAATGTGGGATGGGGCAACGCCTGATTTACATACAGACTAGGGATTTGGCTGCTCATAGTTTGCAGAAGTATCCATTCATTCTAGGAATGTATGGATGAATAAATTATAAATCAGAATTTCTCATACCAGAATAAGATTACATTGAGAGTGTGTAGACTCAGGTATCTAAATAGAGGGAAATGAGAGTTAATAACAAGGTGAGCCTGATCCATGCTAGAATAGTGACCAAAATTCAAATGTTAAAACCCACAGGTTTTTTGACATTGAGCCCAGTTCTGTGCTATTCAAAATTACAAGTTCTGTCCAGGTTTGTGTCCACTGTGCTCACTTTCAAATTCTTCCTCTCAACTAAATACTGTCTGTCAAGAAATAAACTAGAAATATTTCTCTTTACTTTGACAAATCAAAGGAAGTTCAAGGAAGCAGTTTTGTTTTGGTTGTTTTAGGGTGGGTGTTTTTGTTAATTTTGTTGTTGTTGTTGTTTGGGTTTTTTCCCCTCGAAGCAAATGCAATACATTAGAGACAGCTTTGGGTCTCTGTTAATTAGAGGGCTGGCCAATCACAAACTGTATGAAGTTTAACAAGGGCAAGTGCCAGATTCTGTGCCTGGGACAGAGCAGAGCCTGGCACAACCCTGGTTGTGTGTGTAGGCTAGAGAATGAGATGCCGGAAAGCAGTGCCATGGAAAGGGACCTGGGTGTCCTGGTCGATTGTAAGTTGAGTATGAGTCAGCAGTGCCCTGGCAGCCAGGAGGGCCAACCCTGTCCTGGGGGGGCATCAGGCAAAGCATCACCAGCTGGTCAAGGGAGGGGATTGTTCCGCTCTGCTCTGCACTGGGGCAGCTTCACCTTGAATATTGTATGCAGTTTTGGGCACTGCAATATAAGAAAGATATTAAGCTCTTAAAGAGCCTCCAAAGGAGGGCCACAAAGATTATGAAGGGCCTTGAGGGGAAGCCGTATAAGGAGCAGCTGAGGTCACTAAGTCTGTTCAGCCTGGAGAAGAGGAGACTGAATGGAGACCTCATCACAATCTACAGCTTCCTCATGAGGGGAAATGGTGGGGCAGACACTGGCCTGTTGCCTCTGGTAACCAGTGACATGATGCAAGGGAATGGCCTTAAGCTGTGTCAGGGGAGGTTTAGGTTAGATATCAGGAAAAGGTTTGTCACTAAAAGAGTGGTCAGGCACTGGAAGGCTCCCAAGAGAGGTCATATCACCAAGACTGACAAAGTACAAAAAACATTTGGACAACACTTTCAGGCATATGGTGTGATTCTTGGGGCTGTCCTGTGCAGGGTCTGGAGTTGGACTCTGATGATCATCCTGGGTCCCTTCCAACTCAGGATAGACTATGATTCTATGATTATTCATAGAATTAATTAATAACTAATCATAGAGTCAATGCATAATTAATCACAGAATCAGGAAAAAAAGATTACTTCATTGCCATCAGTGCTCCAGAAGCTTTTTCTTTCTTTTTCTCTTTTCCTTTCTATTTTTCTCATTTGCATTTAATATGTCTAAAGTGATACATTCAGTTTAAAGGGGAGAGGATTTTTTATCAACAGCTTGTTCTGTGCAAAGATGGAAAGCAAAGGGAGATGCGGTTTGGTGTGTGCGCTGATGCCCTCCGGTGGGGACAGACCAGCTGTACCGACAAGTCTGTATGAGACTCCTGTTCCCTAAAAATGGTGATGATGATGATGGTTGTGTGAGGTTATAAAAACAATTGATGATGGAGTCAATAAAAGTAACTTTTGTGTTTTTTGGACATATTCTGAGTATATTAGTAACGAATGTGAGAGAGTACATAGCCAAAAAAAGCTAGAAAAAGGGGTTCTGGATAGAACAAGTAAAGAAAGAGAGGAAATAAGTGATGGGAAAAGTAGCAGACTATGTGCTTCTCCTGTTTCCACTGCTCACTGCTTCCACTGATGGTGGAAGATATGTTTATGTCAGCCTATAAGGTAGGAAAGTGTACCATCATCATTTTACTGTCAGACTCAATCTCATTTCTCATCAGCCTGCTTGACTTGTTTGCATCAGCCCTGACTCACTTCCAGCATAGCAGTTCAATAGAGCATCATCAGTATTATTCTACAGGTTGAGCACTGGTAATTTTGGCTGGTATTTAAACTGATAATTGAATATAGAAATAAGGATGACCCATCATGAACTTCCTCTCAAAAAAATTACCAGTTGAGATGAAATGCCAGACTAGCACAGGGCTGAAAGGTTGCATGAAGCAACAGAGACATCGGGGGAAGACAAGCAGCAGCAACAGCAGCATGGGTCTTCTTGCTGTTCCCTCAGCTTTACACACCCTTCCCACACAGCCACATCTCAGCTACCTCTCCTGACTTCCACAGCATCCAGCATGCACTTCACCCCATCCACTCACTTTGCTCTCACTGTCCCTTTCTTGGGCTGAGGAGAGGTGGCAAATATACTCTTTGAAGGAAAAAAAAAGGTCAACAAAGTGATTATTGCAAAACAAACTTGTATACTTTTTCAAATATTTGTCATTCTTGTGACCTTCCAATTCTGAGGACAAACAAAACTAGGTAACTGAGACAGCAGTTTGCCACCAGACACTGCTTATCTGCCATCATCTGACAAAAGTTTCCCCCTTAATCTTCCTGCATTAAAAGTGCTAGGTTTGCTCTCCAGTGGGGTCAAGAACTACGAAGTGGTTTCTTTCTAGTTCCCTAATGTCAAGACAAACACTTTCTAAGCACAGGTAGAACTGTTAATACCCCTTCCGCAGCTACACGGAGTAGTTTCAATGAGGCTTGTGGGCAGTAGATCTTCCCTTTTAGGACAGGAAATAGGAACAGGCCCCTGGATGTCCTCTGTCGCCAGCCCCCACCAAATCTTCCAATGCAAAACTAAATGCTCACACTGAAGATGGCCAAAATTGTCTTTGTAATCTCAGTCCTATTACTTGTAACAGGAGTTACTTTATATACTTTCACATAGACCTTCTAATTAAGATCCCTATCACACTCAATGCATACAAGGTCCAGTACCCAAGCAATGATTTAAGAACTTTTCTTCACACTTTTTCCAAAGCATATCTCTTGGTTGATTTCTCACTTCTAACTAAGTTTTCCTCTAGATTACAATTTATTTCCCCCATGGCTTTTTCAGAATATTTGTTGCTGTAGTATTTCTAAGCAGAATTACACAGAGCTCCAAATATTGAAAATATGCTCCTGCTAATTTCATTTGCAGCTGTTTCAACACTTCTGCAAATGAGACCACAAGGACATCAGTCAGCCAGCCAGAGAATGAGGAACATTCACTCAGTGACCACCTGTGAAAAATCTGGTTTAAGGAACTCTATAGTAAAAGCTAGGGCAGTTTGGAAATTCTCAGACATAACAGAGCTTTGTCAAAACCACAGTTTGTGTAGCCCAGCATGTTCTGTTTAAAATATTTCAGACTGAACAAACTGTTATGAAACTTAAAATGACGTCTGGAGCAAGCTCAGCTTAGACATCCAAAAGTGCTGCTGGCTACTAAGCAAGGAAAACTGAAAGTTCCAATCTCCAGATTCAAAGGAACTTTTCAAGACTCTTCCCTAGGATTAGAAGCTCTGGCAAGCAAGTACCTTGTGCTCATTTGGGCAGGAGAACTCAGGTATACTTTGTGAAACAGAATTTCCTGCAGCCATTGGAATAACTAACATTCATCAGGATTAGACATAGGATCTGAAGATTTGCCAAAAAAGTTTTGGGAGAAATGTTTTTCAGTCAAAACTGAAACAACTCCAGATTTAAAGAAAGGGAAAAAAAAAAAAAAACCAACAAAAAAGCCAACCAACATCCTCAGAAAGTAAACATGACTTTTCAGACAGCTCTCACAGACAGAAAGGGAATACAATTCTGGTTGAAACAGGACATCATAATTTCTCTTCTTACGTGTTTTGCCTCATTTACTACTTCCTTCCAATATTTCTGAAATTTAGTCTGGGCTTCAGCTTAAAACATTTTCTGTCAATATCCCATTTTCCATAGAATGAAGTACCTTCTATTCACCAAGTGAATTGAGAGGGAGCAGGAAAAAAAGTGTCAAAGGAAATTTGCAAATGTGAAGGAAGATTATTATTTGGCAACATGGTTTGATTCAATTTACACTTTAAGGTTTGAGGTCACGCAGTACCTGATGACTACTAGCAGCTTGCTGTGCTTAACTGGAACCTGCCCTGTGCAGTACATAAATGTTTGCTGATCCTGTTGAGGCACACACTGAGGAACCCATGTTTCATTTGCACTCAGGAAATGAATACCCTTCCTTTCCCAGCAGGACCTTTTCTGGTCCACTCAGTTTTAGCCCTTTCTCTGCCCCTCACATCTTCTGGTTTCTTACCATGGAAGCACCCAGGGTAAGGGATCATTCAGAAAGTCTCTACTTCATCCTGCTCAAAGCAGGATCAACACTGAATTCAGACTACGTTGCTCAGGGATTTACGCAATAAAGTGTTGAAAATCCGTAGGAACAGATTTTTCATGTCTGGGCAACCTGCTGCAGTGACTGAGTGTCCCCATGGTGTGACTCTTCACTCAATTCCTGCTCATATTTTGGCTAAGACATGGCTCATACTATATATTATCCCCTGATGTATGCTGGGATCAGTGCCATTGCCAAAGCAAATGCAATACATAGGCAGGACACACCGGCCAGAAAGGGCTAAAAGTCATTACGCAGCCATTATCAGCTGCTGCCTGTTGTCTCCTGCAGTCATCATCGTTGCCTATTGTTTGTCTGTCACTTTCTTGATAATCTGCTACTTCACAAAAATTGTGTAGACCAAATTTTCCAAGATGAAAGGTGTCAGTTTACCAAAAAAGTTTTTGAAGCGGCTCCAACAGCAACTGAACGGCTGAGGCTTTCAAACTTCTCAGTGTGACAGAGGTGACATGTGCTGTGACAGAGGAGAAAGGATGAGCACTCTCCCCATCAACTAGGTAACTGTTTTGCTTATAGGTGCATGAGTTACAAGTTATGAGTTGTGAGTTGTGGATTAGGGAGCTTATGAGTTAGAAACCTCATGACTTGAGTGATGAATTAGTAAATTCATGTTAGAGTAGTCTGTTCAAAGGGAATTGAATTCCTGTTTCTCATGTTTGTTTTATTTCCTAATGAATTTCTAAGATGACATTTAATTTAGAGAGTACATAGACCTGTAAGTTTAAGAAATTCAAATGGATTATGACACCATGATAACAAGTATTTTTCCTCATGCCAACTATGAACTTCCTGGTTTGATTTGTGGCCATTGTGTCTTCCCACACCACCGTGGCCCTCCCAAAGAACATGTTTCTCTTTTCTTGACAGCTTCCTAACTGGTATTGGCAGATGCCATTAGGATCCCCCAAACCTCTTCTCCAGGATAGACAAACCCATTTCCCTCAGCCCTGCTTCATAGGGCAGGAATGTCTTCATCTCAACCACCCCCAATAAAAGGGGAATGACCTCTTTGATTAATCTACGGATGATGCTCCTGCTGATACAGAGCAGTAAGCTGTTAGCCTTTGTCTTCGAGAGGGCTCACTGTGGACTTGTGTTTAGCTTGCTTTCCCCCAGGAACCTCTATCCCTTTCCCACAAAGCTGCTGTCTTTGTCTAACCTCACCTAATCCCCAGGCTTGTCACAGCCACTCTATTTCATGCTCTCACATTTCTTCCCACCTCACAAGTTAGGGTCTCTCCAGTTTCTGCAGTCCAGCTCCAAATCTGGTTTGTCATCCTTCCCACCCCTAAGCTCTGTGTAACCTGCAAACTCCATGAGATCCTTTCTATGAAAGCTTAACATTCAGCTTCCCTCTTCCCTGTATTTTAATCAACTGTCTTCTCATGCTGCTTGGACTGACCTTGAGAAACAACCTTAGATCTTACCGGTGGTGGTGATAATCCATAACCAGCCAAGACAAAGAACTGCTGAGAACACTTTCCTCTCCCTTTTGTAAGTTCTAAAGAGATAGCATATGAGAAAGCATAAAATATTCTTCAAAAGCATATGCCTTGCCAAAGTATGAGTGCAGAAGAAAGAGAGGAACAGAGAAAGAAAACTCTGCTTAAAACAAAGCAAAACCCACATCATGCACATATCTACTTTCAAAGCATAGAGTCTCCAGACCTTTCCAAAGAAAAAGGACCCAAACTGTTAAACAAAATCCAAACAATGTATCTTTTTTCTAACCTCATCTTTAGAAGAGTAGAACTTTGAGGGCTGAAGTTACCAGGGACAATTCAATTTAAGACATAACCAGAAATACAGAAAATGTCAACCCCGGCAGTATAAGCTTGGCAAAACTATGGGACAGCTGAAGTTACAGTCTTACAATCGCAAATGCTAAACAATGTGAGAAAGAGTCAGATGCAGGAGAGCCAGGTAATGAATATACTCTGTTGTATATTCATGTTAGTAGGGTGTGTGACTACTAATTCTATAACAGAGATATTTTCATTTTTAAGATACAAATTACATTAATTACATTACATTCAGAGAAGCTATGTATCTGCAAGCTGTACATTATTAAAAAGGATAGAATGATACAAACTCATACATTCTGTAAAAATATACTGGAAAGAAAAAGTCTCTTATTTGCTATGCTGCTGCTGAAGACCACACGAAAAAGAACCAGAGTATTCACTCAGTGTGTTGTACATGCAGAAACTTGTCTTAAATGCTAGATATCCTTGATAAGAATGCAAAATATCAAATGACTCAACTAGATACTACTTATTAACCTTCACGCTTACTTAAATAACATCTACGAAATGCAGTAACTCCTACCAACTGAAACAGAAGTGTGATTGTGCTCTGGATGCACTTTGCTACCTCCTGTATCACCAGTTTGTTAGCAGAACTATCAGGAACCAGATATTCTCCCTTTCTTCCTTCTTTGATCAGACAACGCTTATCTGTTAAAACTCAATTTTGCACAAAGCAGATTAATTTTGAGAAGTCTTCTCATGAAGCCAGCACAAAAGCTAAACTGACAGCAACAAAACTGCCAGACACGTCAGTTGACTCGCATTCTCTGCACATGTAGGAGTTCTCATGGTTCACAAAAACATGGTCCACGTTTTTGTGAAGAAACTTGAGGTTCAGTTTCATCCTTTTAAGGAAGGAACACCTTTGGACATTTTTTTTCAGAAGAGAAAAGTTTTCTTCCAAGCCAAATCATGCCCCAAACCCTTTCCAAAGTCCTGTACTGTGCACATTTGTCAGCAGCAGAAGGAAGAAATACAGCCAGGGATTAAGTTGAGATAAGCACACACAAGCCCACTGAAACCACTGGGGAACTTACACACTGAAAGTTAAATTTGTAAGTTTAGCCACAAAGTTTCTGTGAAATCAACAGTAATAACAGGTTTTTTTCTATAATCAGACAATGCTAAAATCAACAAGCTTCTGATTAGAGATCCTGGGCATCATTAGTATATGTCAATAATAACAGGCAACTTGCTGCATGCTAATATTTGTTTTATCTTCATTCAGAGTCACACAACTTTGGTTAAACTGAGAGTTCCTCTAGAGGATTAAAATGTTTTTTTGGGAAGTTTAGCACATCAAAGTTTGATAATAAGAGTAACAATGATAACAATAATAATAAACAGCAGCTTCAGCTCCACAACATAAAAGTAAACAAATTCGAAAAGAGGACTTTCAAACATTTTGAAACTGTAGTTAAGCCTCATAGAATTCCCAGTGTAGTAATCCAATACACATATGCTTTTTGTTCAAAAGTCTTCCTGAAGCCCAGAGAAGTTGAACTAATTATTGTATTAGTTTATCATGCTCTATAATTCTTAGCTCCAAATCTCTTTTACTTACTGTCTATCGCCATGAGAACTCAATCAAATCATGATTTATAAAAACAGACAAAAAGACTGCAATATACAAAGCATCTTTACTAAATAAGGTTACATAACACAATTCTCAACTCCTAAAAAAATATTTTCAAACAAAGGACAGTTCATTACCAGGGGTGTGTGTGTGTGTGTATTATTATTTTATCTATTCCAATAGCACTCTTGTATTACAATAGCTCCTAGAAGTCTTGGCCGCACTATTACCATTATATTACCTTGACCACACAATACCTGGGGTATAAAAAAGACATAAATCCTATCTATTGAACAAAACAGACCAAAAAAAAAAAAAAAAAAAAGGAAAAAAGAAAGAAATCAGTTAAGTTTTTCTACAGCTCTGAATTTTTTTAGTAAACCACCACTGAGCAATGTATTCAAAACTGCAGAAAAAGCCTATAGTTAACATAGGGTTTGAGCCTAGAGTTCCGGGATACAGCTGTATTTTCTTAGCTTCATGGCTGGTTCCAGGTTTATTAGATTTTTCTTTTTACTATATTGCATAGAAGGGAACATAGCAAGAGGCAAGAGAAACATAAGAAATATATATGAAGTAATATTTCCATTGGATAAATTTTTCAAAAGAAGATAAAATTCTATGCCTAAATGTCCAAGACATAGGTGTGTACATACTTTCCTATATACAAATATACATCTATATACTGTATATATACACATCTATGGATGACTGCAGAAATTATGAAGCCAGAAATCCATTTCCACCCACTGATATGTGTCTAATCTCACTGTATTTCTTTCTGTCCCTGCCTTGTTTACATAGAATTGCTTACATACTCCTTGATGAGTAGCAGTGCTTTGAAGATTGAGCTTTTGAAGCATCTTACATGTCCTTTTTCCGAAAAAATTATTTCTAATTAGTAAAAACTAATAGATTTTAGTAAGTTTTGTGTTCACAGGGAAGAAACGAGACAGTGGCTACTATTCTTTGTATTTATTTTCATTATTCCATACATTTAAATATTTTTTCTTCCCCAAAATCTTTGTGTCAAAGAAAAATAAAAACAAAATCCAGAACAAACCTAACACCTCCATGTTGTGATGAGGAGCCTATTGTTTGATGTTTCTTCCTCATCCTTCAAACTTCAAATATTTTATTGATAAAATAATGAAAATCTGGCATGTATTTTAGTTTTCCTTTTCAATTATGGACAATAACATGATAGTCTGTGGTCCTACTCATGCTGTTAGTTCTATCAGCTCCGTCTTTGATTTACCTTATGGACAACTCAGCACTTTGCAGTGGAGCCTCCCATTGTCTAAAATAAATTGGCTTTCTGGTAATCACATGATGGTTATATCACAAGTATGTCTGGTGTGTTTCCTGTTTTGGATTTGCTTATTAAAGTGAAAAAAAGTTCTCAGAAGCTGGTGGTGGATGGGGAGAGATTGAATTGGAAGCTTTATTAAAACTCGATATTTTTTCTGACAAAGGCATAGGAAAAGAAAAAATTTGCATTAAGCATAATAACAGAAATGAGGGCTTCAGAGGAGTCTAACTGCACCAAAAAAAGTACCATCTCCATCCAAGGATATTTTGGCCCTTCTCCGTGGTATTGTAAGTTGAAGTTCATCCCCTTCTTCTAATTTTGCAATGCCTGGCAAAAGATTTGGAATAATTTTAAGTTAATATTTCAAAGACATTATTTTCAAAAACGGTATTCAAAATGTCATATGTATCATCCTGCAAATATAAGCGTGACTTATTACACAGGATGAGTGGGTTTTTTTAATCTTCAGGCACAAACTTAGAGTTTACAGCCTATCCAAAGCTGACACTTAACATCCTCTGTGAAGCTGGACTCAATACCCACTCTGCACTCAGCATAACACAGTTCACTCAAGAAAACGTTGCAGAAATTTGTATCAGTGGTGTACCCAGAGTCCTCCTGTTATGGTGTTGTGA
Organism: Anabacerthia variegaticeps; assembly: GCA_035583185.1. Lineage (NCBI taxonomy): Eukaryota > Metazoa > Chordata > Aves > Passeriformes > Furnariidae > Anabacerthia > Anabacerthia variegaticeps. The sequence goes on along the minus strand of JAWWEW010000001.1, from coordinate 82,472,430 downwards.
CAGCCAAGGTCAGCACTGAGTACTACTGGTCCTAGACCACTCCATTCCCACACTTCTGGAGCTGGTCTCATGAGCTTTACCAATTTGGTGAAGTTACCAGACATCAGCTGACCCATTGCAACTGCAGAGCACAAAAATCTGCTTCCTGCCAGCCGCACATCAGCTGATATGATAGCCAAAAGCATCTCGCTTTCAAGCTGCAGCCACTGAGCTGAGAACATGTCTAATATCTGCTGTGAAACATGCTCAACAGCATCAGAGATAGCAGTGAGAACTGTTTTTCCAACTGAAAAAGGAACAGTGGGAATTTAGGAGGAAAAAACTGTGAAGTTGCAGGATAGAGTAGAGATCCTAGTTAAGAAAGGACAGCGGTAATACATGGAAATGTTTGGACAGCCACAATTGCCAGGACAAATTATTTATTTATTTATTTGGAATTTATTTTTAGCTGCAAAATATTAGCTTCATGCTGTACACCATTTGCTTAATGCCTTTAATGTCAACAGTCAACTTGGTGTCACCCACTCAGTGTCATCCACTTTTTCATAAAGCATTGAAAAAAAAAGATATTGCTGGATAATATCCAAAGACAAGACCCTCAAATCCACCACTAAGGGGGAAAGACAGACAGATGAAAGCTGACAAATGAGGTTTTATAGGCTTTGACACTAATTCCTTTGATGCTACTACAGGAATATACTTGAATATTGATCATTGAGCCTTCTGGACTTGCATTAAATATTTTAATTTGTCTTTCTTGTGGTGTTTCTAATTTGTGCAGTCATAAAGAGAACCTAATAGGAATTAACTATTTTTCATCTAACCAAAGATTAAAAAAGCAGTAGCCATTATAAGGAATAGAAATACCACAGTAAGGTAAGCCAAAGATGGCTAAAATTTATATATGACATTTTAAAGCAGAACATAGCTCATAAATATTTTATTGGGATAACTAAAAGTGGAATTCAACTCCTAAGTAAAACTGAGTTCTTTAATAAGAACAGTATGTATTCCTTTTGTCTGCTTCAGGCACCTAACTGAAAGCACCAAAGTATCTAACCAAATTACAGAGTCAATGGAGAATGAAATTGTGCAGATCACAAAGTCAGACACATACCCTCTGATTGCTGATACTTTATATGAAACTGTATTTTATGAAAGTATTCTGTAATCTTGCAGTTAACCAGAGCCATAAATGCAGTTTCTGTTCTTTACAACTGCTACAATACTTAACCACCCAACACTACAGATTCTATTTGATACAGCTTATTTGCAAATGAAAGGAAAATGCAGGTATTTACCAGCAGTATAGCAAGAGTTATTCGGATAAGACTGTGGCATATTTTGGATGCAACGAAACAGTGTCACCAAGCTGAGATCATCACCAAACACGTGAGCCTTCTTCCTCTGTATTAGGTGTCCCATAGCAAATGTTGTATCTGTATATAAAACCTACAGAAGGAAGAGGTGCAGACTTCAAACTTACTGTATGGCGGCATTAAAAAATCCTTGCAAAAGTCAGATGCTTAAATGAATTGAGCTTTCTCACCTGGCCATATATGAAAAAATAACCTGTTTCCTTGATCACTATTTTATTTCCTTGTTCTTCCAGAGCTGTTCCACGTTTAAAGCTCAGAAGCCAAGGGACAATGCTTGAATCATCTAAAAGAAACAATAATTTTTGGTAATCAGAAAGAAAAGTTATTTTCTTCATTTTTGCCTGCCAAAAATTAAAAAAGCTTATTTCCAGTCAAGACTTCCAGTCTCACCAGCTGGATTTCCCCTCTGAAAAGATGATATTTGCGAGAGCTGTCTAGATGCAGGGACCTTCCAGAGGCAGGGACTTTTTTTTGTTGTTTGGGGTTTTTCTTTAATTTGTTTTGTTGTTGTTTTTTATTTTTTAAATAAACTGCAAAACTCAGTTACTGCTCTGAAGTTAGATAAAATTTGCTGAAAGAGTTAATCCATGGAATAGTTAGCTATAAATCATGGAACATACTCTTACCTTTCTGTTGGATATCACTTTTGCTGTCAGCGATCAGTTGCAAGCAAGCCTGCAGCACTGCAAAGTGAAAGCATTTAGGAATCAAAGAAACATATATCAGTAATATAATAGATTAAGCTTATGAAACTACTTTAAAAAGAAAAAAAAAAAGGACATGAAATAAATCTCTCAGTCTCACTGCTTATTTTAAAACAAAATCTATTGGTTTTAACGCAGATCTTACTCAAATGTGCAAAACCAGAATTCCTATCACAACATACACTAGATATCTTTCAGAGGTTGTGCAGCTAAGTGGGAAGCCTCAGACAGCACACGAGTAACACTTGCTTGTTTTAATATCTTGTCCTAATATAATTAAAAGATGTAATGCTAAGTCAAATGAGCTAGAAATCATCAGATCAACTGGCCTTGTTAATTTTCTAAGCAAAAGCTGAAGAAAAGTCCCAACCCTGCCACCTATGATATATAGCTGATTTTCTAATGATGTTCACTGTATTATTTAAAGAAATTACTTTCCAGTTATAGTTGCTGTGAAACATTAGTCATATATACTGGTTACGTGGTACTTTCATAATAAATTCTCAAAATCCATATGTATGTACTTTCAATATATTTTCAGATACCTACACTCAATCAACCCGTACTAAGACTGAGATGGAAGATAATGAGATGACTGTTAGCAAATTAATGCACACATAACAAATAGTTTAGTATCTGTCAAAATGTGTTGCTCAAAACTGTAGAGATGGTGACACTAATGAGAAATCAGGAGTCTGATCAGAGAAAAATACTGCAGAAACTTAAAATATAAACTTGCAAGTGAAACAAAGGTCTTGTAAAAAAATCTGCTAAGCACAAATGTCAGGGAACAAGATAAAAAGGGGGAAAAAAAGAGTTGCGATTGCTTAGAGTAAATTTTAATAAAAAACATCTGGTTCTTGTGCTACTTTGAAGTTTGGAAAACTGAGTAGTAAGATTTACTATACCCGAAGGAGACCAAATTAATTTACTAAGAGTCAAGAGAAGAAAATTCTGCCATGGTTTGCTGAATCTCCATTTTGTTTGCCTCTTTTCAGATAAGAAGGCTCTGGGTCCGATTTGGCCATACTTGCTATAACGGGAAATGCCATGGATAAGCGAGATCCTGTGCCTACTGTGTCTACTGAGTGTCCAGCAGCACAAACCTCTTGCTGCACAGTAGGTAGTGAGAAGATCTGGGTAGAAAGCAACCTCTCTCTGTGACTCAGTCTCCTTTTTAAGGGGTCCTGCTTGAAAACAGCAGAAGAGAGCTGGATGCTCACCAACACTCAGCAGTGCCAACTGGCAGCACACAAAGATTCAAGTGCACATCTGGGAATGCTTCAATGTCATAATGATCACACAACCTGCAAGCCCTTCTTCTGTTAGCAGGCATACTATCCTCCAAGCTTCTGTCTCCTACACTGAAATGTGTCCTTGAGTTCTATGAATACTCATCAATAATGTGCTAAAATCTACAGATTTTCAAACCAAGAATTTGAAGGCATCTGAATTATCTACCTTCTAGTAAGGAATAAAAAAACCCAAGTCAACACAAAATCGAAAAAGGTATTATACTTCTGTCATTTTTCTACCAAATTTGTGAGCACAAGAATTTTCTGAAAAAAGAAGCTTCCAAATAAAATCAAAATGTGATTTTCTGGAGATCCACAACACAGCATATCAGGCAATTAATTTCAGTAGGTATTACTTCACTCTTCTTTGGAACAAAACAACTTCCTACAGAATGAAATTTGCTGATTCACTAGTATTTCAGTAAGCTAAATGAAAATTTTAATTCCTGCTTTTGAAAGATCTCACTATTGTGGCCACTAGATTTTTCACTAACCAAACAAGAGAAGATTTGTGATGATTCACTGATATCCAGCTGGGTACCACTGAGTAGTGTCCACAAGCAGTAAAAGTTATGGCCACTTTAGCAACTCTTGTGAAACCTGCTCTGCAAACTTGATGGGCATTTTTGAAACTATCCTAATTCACAGTTTGCAAGGCTAAATTTATGTTTCAGTTGTTTGCAGCACTGCTTTGCATGGCAAAGACTTCTAGACAGTAATTAAAACTGGCAGGATCAGTACAGTTTGTGATCATCTCCATCATTTTAAAACATGTACCAACTGCTTTATCCTTCAAATATCAGATTAGACATATTCTCTAAAACAAAAAAAAAAACACCAAAATATTTCTCTTTTTTCTTTAATGTATGCAGATAGGAATAAGGCTCCAGAGAATATAATAAGCTTGTTTTTAATGGAGAAAAATGGATACAAAAAGTGTTATTCATGACAGGGAAACAGAAACTAGCACACTGGTCATTTTACCTAAAGCTACAAATATCTAAAAAAGTGCTTGAGGGATTGAACAAAAACATGTTTCAAAAATATGTTCAGAATCCAAGACTGACACATAACTATTTTCAGTATATACAAGTACTTCACTTTGACCTCAGTGGAACTACATGCATGCTTAAAATTAAGTAATTAATTAAAGCTAATTCAGAGAAAGCAACACTACTATTAAGGAAAAATATGGATACACTGAGTATATTTTCTGGGTAAATTAATGGCAATTTTTAGTAAAAAGTAATATATTTTAAAGAAATGCTAGCAATTCTATTCCAAGAAGGACCCCAGTCTTACCTTAAGTGCAATATGAAGAATATATGTATTACAAAATACTCATTGTATAGCTACTATTGGTACTGAGCAGAATAAATCAGAAGGTCTTCCTGAATATCTTTCAGCCCAGTGTATAACAAACCTGGGCACCATCTTTGTAGTCTAAAGGACTTTTGAATAATGAATAAAGAAAGCTGAATACAGGATTCATAAAGTACAAGTGTGCAAAAATATTTAGACTGAGTGTCCCCATGAAGACTATCTGTATAAAAGTGTATCTAGAGTGATACAGTCACTCTTGTGACTTTATCTAATAGCTTTGCTTCAACGAGTGTTCTTTTTTTCCCACTGATTTTAATTGCTCTGCAGGCTGTGGGTTGGCAGAAATACATTTCAGTCTGTCTTATTGCATGAACAGAATAGCCAATTCTGAAGAAGTTAGTGGGTCCAAATGCCTTTATAAACAACAGCCAGCACATGGAAGGATGTGTTCTCCACCAGCTGAGAAATGGAGCCACAGTTTAAAAAAAAGAACTAGCTTTTGCAGCAGAGCACCAACACAGCTTTCTGCATATCTGCATGATTTAAGACCTTATACTGGTAAAATCAAATTTGCCCTTAAATGCAAATTTTCCTATTATTTAACTTGCATAATTTTTTTAATATTTTGCAATCTCAGTTAATGATCCATTAAAAAAAAAAAAAAATTCAAGTTCACTATTTGTGAGCTCATGCATAAAATTTAAAGTTTTGATATTTGAGGCCTGAGACATCTGTTTCCATTTTTGCTGAAATAAAACCCAGGAAAACCCCTGACCTTGAAAAAAAACCAAAGCAAACCAGACCTGCTGATTTAGGTTCCCTCTGGTATAGATCTCTTCTCTGTAGACTTCTTGAAACATACTTAAACACTAGACAATTTAATATATAAATGACAAGCATGTTCTTGAACCATTTGCAGTTCTTCTCTCAATTTCTCTATTTCTCATCACAGAGATCTTATTTTCGTTTTTGCTTGTGCATTTTTATAAACTTGTATTCGTGAACTCCATCCTAGCAGAAACCAGGGCAACTGGTTAATTTGTTGCTTTTTAATAGACAAGTCTTTATATGGCCTTAATCATGGATTCAGTCAGTCTCTGCATTAAAATGTCTCAGTCATGGATGTGGGTAGGACTCAGATCTAACAAATATCTTTGAAGTGTTGGTAGCATTATTTTGATCTTAACAGAATTGCCAGTAATATTTCACAATCAGAAAACCAAGGCAATAATTTACTAGGAATTAGAAATACTTTATGTAGACTTCTATTATGCATTATAAAGCAGAATATTGCTTTTAAAAACTAGAGTCTATTTTGTGTATTTCTGATTGCACAGTGTTCTGCATAATACAAAGCAATTATTCATTCATTCATTCAGTGAAATTCCTAATGTAAAATTGCAGGCATTGCATCAAGTAATTTTATATCCTTTTCCATAGAAGGGTCTACTTCCTTTTGAATTAGGCTGCTGTCAGCAGAAACAAATAATAACATATATTTTCAAGAAGTAGGCTTTTCTTCTTTTTTTTTTTTTTTTTAAGAGAACTTTTATATTTCCTCTCTTCAAACAATAAAATAAGAAGTACCATGAATATTTCATGAGGGAATTTTATATGTGGTATTTTTTAGGCTAGTAGCAAAAGGTTATGCCTCAATTCAAAGATCTCTATAGCCAAGTACCACTTGTAGAAGTTCTTGCTATCCTTCTGTCACAGATATCTAAAGCAACAACATACAGAGTCAAAACACTTCTAGCCAACAAATGTACCAATTTTCCAGTACAGCAATTATATCAAGAACAGCGACAAAATTCTCACAACTTATACAACATACTTGCAATAGATAGTTATTTCCCCTGGACACAACTGATATTGGAGTAGAATCTCGGAATAGGTACTAAAAAAAAGAAGCCAAGTCATACATCAGGTTAACCTGTCTCACTATGGAGTTACATAGAATTGCTCCTCAGCTTCTTACATACATGCAGTCAGACTGGATGAAATGGGCAACCTCAATAAACCAAAGTAAATGTAGCCCATGGGGGTTCCAATGTGATCACCTGTATTTGAGTTTACAGGAGACCTTAGTGGCAGGAATCAGAATCCTGCAATAATGATCAGAATGAGGGAGTGTATAAATGAAATTTGACATTTGCACATTGAAGTGACTTAGGCAATGGAACCTATATGTTGTTCCTGGACTCAAGTGCACATGCATCTTCGAGAGAAGCACACAGGCAAGGCAATCAATAATTGTGGATAGGGTATAAAATTCAAGAAAGGTTTTGCTGTGCAATGATTTTCCTCTACAGGCAAAATTTACAAAGAGAAAGATAAAAAAGAAAAATTATTTCTGTTCTTATGTGTCCTGATATGACACGTGCCAGAAGTGGTTAAAAGATCCATCTCTCTGCATATTAATAATATGCACCTCTCAAAATCACCCATTAACTCCTACTTACTGTATTAAGAAGTCTGGTTCTGACTGCTAACTGTGCAGCTTTATCTGGAACTGATGCTTGAAACCCTTCTCTTCAACCTACTTGAGCTGGAAATTTTCTCAAGACACAAAATGTATAACTACTGATGACTAATAGTTTCATGCCTAAACACAGACAAATGCACACCCCATAGAAAGATGAAAGAACAACATTGTGTTAGATCCACTTTCATTCAAATGTCATTTTAATGAAAATGCTAATTTGTGACAACTTTTATTCACACAATATTAAAAAGTAGAAAAAAATTTTAATGGAAATTCCATATGTTCAAGAATGACTGTGCTAAGCCTAAAAAAATAATCGGGCATCCATTCCTGGAATTTAATAATTAAAGCCTAAAAAGAAAACAGAATGGAACCACAACTCTATTTATAAAAAATAGTTCTATATTTTACTTCTGCTCTCTCTTGAAACACAAGAGAAGCCACAGTGACCTTTTGAAATAGTATCTTACTAAGGAAGTGGTCTGTGTAAAAGTCAAATGATGGATCAACAATTAATTATGAGACCAGATTCTACCTGGAGACCTTGGTGAAACAAACAGAAACAGGACAAGAAGAGGTACCTCACTCAAGACCCTAATTTACTTGCCATTATAACATGTGACACACATCTGCAGAACAGTTTGGAGGCTGCCGGGATTCTGGTACTCAGATATGGGTGAAAAAGATCAAAATGCAGGGCCAGTAATTCTGTGTGCATGACCAACTAATAGACTGGATTCAGCACCATGAAAAACACCATGTTCTCTTATTTAACTCATTCTGCTAAAACAAAATTTAACATTGGCTAATAGGATCATGGTTATCACTGAAACCTGATCTGAGAAAATATGACATCTTATTGAACTCCAACAAGCTAAATTTGTTGTAGTTAGAGCAAGCAGAAAGGTAACCCTACCAGATGACCTTTGATATAAATGCAAGATTTGCCATTCACTTTTTTCTTTTTTATATACAAAAATATGAGGTACATGTTAGAAAACAGTTTTGTAGTAGGTTAGCTTATGTACCTTTTTCCTTTTATGACCAGTTCATAATCTGTGCTGTTATCCACCCTAAAAAATTTTAAAGCCTGCTGTATCTTAAAAAACCACCAGTTTACAGAAATAAATAGTGTAATTATAATTTTATGTGAATAGAGGTAAATAGATATCATCAAATGTAGCTACATAATGAGAAAAATCTTAAGTCTACCTAGAAGCACAGCCAAGGAGCCCCAAACCCTCCTCACCCACATAAATCCTCAAATAGCAATAAGAATAAAGGCGAAAGCTATTGTCAAGGAAACTGGATCACTTGTAGAGTACTGATGCTACCATATCCATTAAAAACAAAAACAACAAAAAGATGTCTTTTTATTTTTTTATGATACTTGTAATTTAGATCACTAGTTTTTATTTGGGAGTTGCTAGGGTGTGAAGAACAGGGAAACTCTGTGTTTCCCGTGAAAGGAAGCAGGCTACAAGAAATACAATTTAAGCAATCACATCCTCAGTCCAGTTTGCGAAATATGTCTTAGCCAAGGCCCTGAACTAAAGATTACTAATGAAATAGAATAAATCCCATATAAACTTGAGGGTGATGTCCTAAATGAATGTTCTCTTTTGAGAATATTGAAAGTAAGTAGAGCGATTATAATCTAGAACTTATTCATTTAGCTTATTGAAGCTCAAGTGAAATACATTCTGTCACTGAGAAACACATTTTAAGCAAAGTTTCACTTAGTCTTTGCTTACAAATGACTCAATTTCAACTTCATCTCTTAAAAATGTAAGATATCAGCTTTCATCAGTTAAAACAATATAAAACTATACATAAGAGGAGTGAACTGATTTAGCAACTCAGGAATATTTTTATTTACTAAGTGCAATTAGAGTATGTGTGCAAACTGGTATAATAAAATTCTGCATTTCATATGGCATCACTATATTTGGAAAAAGAAAGGAATGTAGGCATTTTATCCCCAAAGGAAACAAATAAATCCCATTCACATGTCAACATTATAATACACATTTTATGGAGAACAGTGTTCAGTTTTCTCTGCAGAACCATTTGAAAAAGCTATGAGAGAAAAAAGTCTTACTGGATAGGCGTTCTTTTATTAATTTTTCTAATATATTCATAGATTGTTTTAATGTAGAAATAATGCTAAATTTCTGAATTCCTTGTAGTCTGCCTCTTTTGTCAGGTACGAGCCAGTCTTTCTCTTTGAAAGTTCCTACTTCCCTAAATTTCCCATTACTTCTCTCTTTTAGGATGAGCATGTTTCCCAGAAAAGTGAATTGGCATTTTTAATAAGAGATTTCTCTCCCTACTATTGATCAGAGAGAACTGAACAACTGGAATGCAGATAACATGAATACCGGTACCGTAAACAGTATGCCCCAACTCATTGCAGGGGGGTTGGACTAGATGGCCTTTAAAGGTCCCTTCCAACCCAAAACATTCTGTGATTCTATATGGTAACCATTAAGGGAATATGCCTGTGGTTAACACCATTCTTTTGGCAATAATTTTGAAAGCCAGAATAGGCTCTGGGAGCACGGATCAGCTGGCAGAAGAAAATAGGAATCAAGCGCTGTTGCTTTTCTCAAGACAGTATCCAATCCCAGCATCCCAACCCACTCCACCAGATGTGATTTACCTTTTTCTTCTGTGTGGACAACAGACCGTCTGCCCCTGTTTCTACTCCCATTCCAGATTTCCTTTTGGAAGCTCTCAGGAAGCCTGTTCTCCTAATAAGGAGAAGCAGCAGCCAGTGAAAACAGCCCCACATTTTTTTATCCCTTGCAAGCTGAAAACCACCCCTCCAGCTTACCTGCCTGGCATCAGCTGCAGACACTTGCAGGAAGGAAGGAACAGGGGTACCTGCTTTATTTTCATGAGGGGACACGGGTGGCTGGTCTAGTGGAGACCTTGCCTGGACCCTGTAGATCAGTTCGCTGCGCAGAGCTTCTAGTTCTGTTTTCAGGGTGATAACATGGTAAAGAGACACTGCTGCAAGACAAGAGGACAGGAGCATTGCAAGCCACAGGAATGTGACAGAAAAAAGTCCCGTGGTGCCTGAAGCAGCACCAGAGGGGGCAGAAGGAGAGGAGGCGGTATCCTTCTGTTGGATGACGTGCACACAGTCCACGGATTTCATCGCTGCTCTTTCCTTACTAAAGCCAGAGGGAGAGTTCAGCTGTCCCCTTCCGAGGTGCAATCCATGTTACCAGTTGCTCTCTGAAACTAAGGGCATCCAGAATAAGTGATAAAAACGCCCAGATCATTTCCTGTCATATGAAGCTCTCGATAGCACCATTAAACTTAATGTACAGAGTGAACATCAATGATTTGGTCTTCACTTTGTTATCATCTCTCTGTGCTGCGTTTTGGAAATGAATACTTTCTCATGAGCTACTTATTCAATCTACCTTCCTCTTTTCACTTTCAACTATTTATTTATGTGGCAACTTGTTATAACCATTTCCCATAATCTTTAAATTTAGGCACAGCCAGTACCAGTGGTAATTTAGAGCCTTATCTAGAAATGCAGAAACCTTGTGAAGTTTCCTGGCAGCATATCAGCCAGTGCTACTTAAAAGGCATGCACGTATGACAAGCATGTGCCTCTGTGTGCGTGAAGGCATATAGATGTACTGTGTATACACACTATATCATATACATTAATATATATATTCATATCTAAAATGCCAATATGCCTACAGAGAAGAAACATTATTCAAAAAAAAAAAATTTTGTGGTTTCCAAAACGCAGTAGTGAAAAATGTTCCCAGGGATGATTCATAAATTACTGGTCTCTCAATTGTATGAAGGTGCAGATTCTGCAGTTCAGTTCATCAAACTAACTTGAAAAGGGATGACATTTTATTAAACTTTTCTAATATATACAGTTTCTCTACAGAATTCAAGGACCTGGATTAATGCAAAAGAGGACACAGAAGCAGGGAGAGGAAACATGGCAGGGGAGAACTAGAAGAGGTGAAAACTAGAAGATGGAAAAGAATAAGAGATGAGAAATAAGAACGGAAGGAAAGGGCAAAGAGGTACAGAAAAAAAAAATACTTAGAGAATTTAAAAACTAAGCACAAACTAAAACTTTAAATTTGCATGCTAACTTTTTTCAGGTGAATCCTGAGTGTCTGGTTTAAGTTCATCTTTTTAAGATTTTACAAGTGCTTTCATCTTAAACCCCTGCATTAAGAATTCCTTTCTTTTCTGCAGCAGCAAGGGTACCTAAATATCCCAAACACTTTATATGCTTTTTGTATTTTCTTCTCACACAAAATTAAATTTTTACCCCTTTGTTAAAAGTTCCAGTGGTGTGAGACAGAAAAAAAAAGATCAAACAGCATCACAATTAGGGCTGAAATCAACAGGTAACCCCCCCTTACCATACAAGTAAACTTTATCTTTGCGAAAGAGAGAACTTTCACAGGTCAGTCCAAACACTGTAGTGAATCTTGATGCCAACACCTACCAGAGTAGTTCAGATCAAGTTAATTCTGTTGGGAAGGAGAAGGAAGAAGGAACAACAATATAGTAACAACCTCTGTAGCCTCTCCCACTTCTGTTTCTTAAGGCTATGAGGAATTTAGGGTAATTATAAGCTTTATCATCTTCCGTTGTGATGCAAGGCACTCTTTTCCTTATTTTGCGACCTCTAGCAACCACACTTATCCTTCACAGATGAGTAAATCTGTTCCTAAATACAGAGAAAAAAAATATACAATGTCTCTTACTGTGCCCCTAGAGCCACATATATATTGTGAGAAATTATACAGAAATCACTGTGGGGTGGAATTAACAGAATACCATACTGTTCTGTACCTATTTTCAAGGATAAGTTAAGGTGTAAATGGGGCTGCATTTTGAAGAAAATTTAAGATGAACTAATTCAGGGTTTTTTAACAGAATAAGCAATTATTAGAACTAAGCAGACATGCCTTGCAGTATCCATAGACATCAGAACATTACCAGCCTAGTACTGTCTGTTCCAAAAAATAAAAAATGACAATTGGAAAAGAAGTGCTATTTTGGAAAATGAAACTAAGTGAGAGAATGAAAGTTATAACTAGCTATCCAGGAATACTGAGAAACAATTCACCAGTGAGGTCTCTGTGGGCATTAAGGTATCAGAGAACGACAGGTATATAAATGGCAGCACTCTAGTCACTTCTAGAGAAAGTAGGCTGTTCTCAGCCTCCACACCTTCTTTAAATGGGATCATTATTTGGGCTGACAAAATAATCGAGGTGACACAGAGGACTTCTGTAAGACATCTGGCTTCATCTTGCTTATAATTCTGATCAATAAGAATTTCAAAGGGGACATAAGGAAAATCACAATAGCCCACACATGGCAAACTGTTAAATTCAGTAGATATTTGAAGTTGAGCATCAAAGGAATCACTCTGTTGACAACCTTGTATTGTCCTGTAGATTCATAAGCAGTTATGTGGTTTGAAAGAAAATTTCAGACAACTGTGATGACAAAATCATAGTGAAACAATGACTGTAAGAGATTGATAATGAAAAACAACATGAACAGTCTAGAAATAAACTAAGTTGAACAACTTCTATTTTAATATAATCAATTGAAGCTTCAGTTAGTTGTAGCAATTGCATTAATCATAAAAATTATTTTAAAAAACCCCCAAACAAGCAAAAAAAACAAACCCCAAACCAAACAAAAAGCCCATGCTAGTTGCAGAGCCTAGAAGAATTGGTGCTAAATGCTTGCTACTATATCTTATCATAACTTACTCTCCTTTTAAATCCTCTTGTTGGAAGAGCTGCAAAGTAGTCCTTACCCTGCTTAAAGCAATGTCAGTAAGATTACCACATGTGCCATTTCTGCTGTGTTTTAAACTAAAGTACGTCTAAAGAGGACTATGGAGTGCTCAGATTAGCCTCCCAATAGGAGACATAGGAGTGTGTTGAATTCAGCTGAACACAAGCTCTCAGTGGAATATTCTTGTTGAAACAGAAGTGTACTATTTGAATATATAGTATGGGGCAAAATAATAAGTAAAAATAAGAGGTAGCATCATGCTTTTATATTGACAAAACTATTTGCATATAGCTAAGACTGACAAAACTGAACACACAATAAAAATCCAGAATGAATATAAGAAGCCTAAAGAACTCACCACAGAAAGGGTATTCAGTTTGTGGTCAGCAGCCTGCTTCTGTTGGCCAGCTTCCCAGAAAATCTTTCTGCAGAAGTTTGTACTATATTAACAATTTTTGACTCAAGACACACATGCATGCAGAAAAACCTTAGGGCCTACCTCAAGACAAGTTCAAAGCAGCATTTTCCAAACTATTTCTAGAAAAGAAAATGTCACTGCATTAAACTGCAGAAACCTAGTTCTTCCCACCTAACTCTGGAAGCAAATAAGAATAAACCCTTACAATAAAGGTGTTCTGAAAATATGGTCCTATTTTGCATGCACAGTATATGTCCCAAGTACACACAGTGGATACAACCATAGCGCCTCCTTAGCCCAAAGGATGAGCTATGTTGAACACTCAGGCTGACCAAGAGACCTCATTAATTTAGCAAAGGAAAACTATTAAGAAATGTCTGGGCTAGTCTAAGAATTCTACTTAACTAAGCCTTTCACGTTTGGGAAAAAGAGCAAACTTTTAGGTAATACTCAACATAATAAATAAATTAATCAATTAAATAAGAATGCCCAACACATTACCCCTGAAGACTCTTACATGTCAGGATGTCTCACTACAATCCAAGGAAATTAAGGCTGGTTAAACCTTTCAAGATGTTACAGCAGAAACAAACTCTGTAATTTTATGCAAGCAATTTTTTTTTTTCATTTATATTATGCAGAGTATCGGATTAAATTATCAAGATGGTTACTGCTAAATTGCACAGATCAGCACTGTATCTGTGGGGAACCAAGGCAGAGATAGTAACCAATCACAAAGGAAATTTGTGGTTGAACCAGAAACTGAATTCTTGATTTCCTGAAATCCAGTACTGTACTTTGATCACAAAAGCATCTTCTTTGTGGGGGAGGAAAGTCTCATAGTGAAGTTTAATGTACAAAAGAGAATCAGATGATATGAATACAAAGGCTTGAGTAAAAACCCAATTTGCTGAAGAAACATGAAAGTTTACTTGAAAATAAATGTTCTTATTTTAAAAAGGAGGTTGTGCAGATGCTGCAACCCAGAGATCCAGGCAAATGTCAAAGACCACACTAAAAGTACTTATCCAGTGGCAAGGGTCCAGCCACACATACCTCTGAAATAGCCACGAAATGGTCCCTGCAGTTATTACAAGAAAGAGACCATGACAGCTTGCCTTGCTACATAAGACAGTGGAGAACAGATAAAGGAGCAAAGAATAAGCAAAGGTTTCATCTGAAACACATTTTACTTCAAGTCCTTTCTGAAGATGGACAAAATAGGAGAACCGTTTTGGACGAGATGGGAAGAAATCCTGTTTTACAGTTTTCTGCTATAACAGACATCTGTATTAAGAGTATTCATAGATATATCCCTCTGAAACAGTACACATTCCTTTCAAGGACACTTAATTAGTCCTTTCATTAACTGCAATTTACATGGTAGCAAATTAAGGCAAGTTCTACCTCACATATGGATCCAAAAAGCACTCTATTTCTGGATACTCCACTCGTGTGACTGTGTATCCTACATCCTACTATTTTAATATCTAGGAAGCTGTTAAAAACCTTGCAAGTAAAGGATGTTTTATACAAACAGTTAAAGCCTTATTTGATAAATAACCTCGTTTAAAAAAATAAAAAAAAAAAAAAGAAAAAAGAAATACCACAACAAAACCAAACAAGCAAAAAACTATGAGATTTTTCTGAAGTGAAAAGGGTATTCTTTTCTCTTTGCCTCACAATTTCAAAATTGCATAACACAATTGTCTCTGCACATTTTAGATATGCCATTCTTGATATATTCCTTGCAAGATTTTATTTCTCTAGACATCTAGACAATTTGAGTCCAAATCTGGCATGCATACTACACAAAGTAAAACTACAGCTGACTTGCAGCCATTGTCACTTTTTACATGGTTATTGCAGTGCTTTCAAAGAGAATAGGAAATGACACAGAGAAGGAAAAGCAGTTATTATAGGTGTCTTTCAAAGTATGCAGAAGAACCAACAAGAAACAGAAAATAATTTTAAAAACATAGAGAATATAAAAAGATAATACATGATTTATATTCTACATAATATTTAAATACTACAGCAGCTTAATTACAGCCCATTCCCCTTCCTCCCCCTCCCGTCCTCCCGCCCCTGTAATGTTATACAATTCCTTCTTACTGCCGAGGGAGAAAGGAGCTCTGTCATACAGCTGTAGCTCACTTCTCTTGCAGTCTCACTGGCTTTGCTATCCAGCAACACGGAGTACTGCATTTCTCCACCTCTTTGACACTATGCAACTTAAAGGATTTTGCACAGACGGGCTACAAATGCATTTGTATGGTAATGAAATAAACACAAGCTCTTCATGTGGGAGTGGCCACTCTGCTCCTGCTACCGTCTGCAGACCTTCAATAAAGGGCACAGGACAAGGATCCAAGTATTTTCAAATCATGTTTTTATTTCTTCATAGCTATATCTGCCATGCTGTCCCTGAGTCTTAAAGGACAGAAAGGAAAGGGTTCTCTGCCTGACCTTTCCCTTTGAATTTTTGTAAATAATTAGCCCACACCAGACATTAACAAAAAACAGCTGTAGAACTTCCTTTCTTTCTGTCTTCAAGGAGCAAAATCTGTTCCTTAGTTGCTTGTCAAAACTAGCGGCAACATCTCTCTGAACCTGGTAAGTGAACATACTTACATTTCTGTCAGCCACCTTTCAGTTTGCATTATTCAGTTCATTGCTTCAGATTATTACATGTGTATCTCCAATTAGGAAGTAAAACCACGTTTCACAATACAATAAAACAAAGTCTGCTCTTAAACTGTATTGCCTTTCAGAGAAAGAAAAATTGCTGTTTTCCCAAGGCATATGAGAGTTATTCTGTCCCCATCCAAGCTGAAGCATAACAAATTAATCAAATCAGTGTTTTCAAAACAATTCCAGAAAATAATCAGTGTATCTTCCTTATCTACTTAGAGAGACAGAACTCTGTACAAAGTCTAAAATGAAGACCCTGAACAGGGTCCAACAAAAGATTTAAAGCTCAGTCATGTTTAATATCTTTGGAGCAAATAATTTTTGTTTAGCCCATGGTTCTAGTATTTTCCCGAAACCTTACCTACCTATACTTGGTCTTTTTAACAAACAGCAAGTTCCCTGCTTTTGGTTTAGGTTTCATTTCACAGAATCATAGAACGGCCCGAGTTGGAAGGCACCTTAAAGATCATCTAGTTCCAACCCCCTTGCCGTGGGCAGGGACACCATTCACTAGATCTGGTTACTCAGAGCTTCATTCCTCCTGATCTTGAATACTTCCAGGAATGGAGCACCCACAACTTCTCTGGGCAACCCGTTCCAGTGCCTCACCACCCTCATAATACAGAACTTCCTCCTAATATCTAATCTAAGCCTACTCTCTTTTAATTTTAAGCCTTTCCCCCTTCTCTTGTCACTACATGCTCCTGTAAAAAGTCTCTCTCCATCTTTCTTGTAAGCTCCCTTCAGGTACTGGAAGGCCCCAATTATGTCACCCCTAAGCCTTCTCGTTTCCAGGCTGGATAACCCAGTTCTCTCAGCCTTTCCTCATAGGAGAGGTGATCCATTCCTCTAGACTCCCTCCAAGAGCTCAGTGTCCTTCCTGTGCTGAGAAGTCAAGATCTGGACACAGTACTGCAGGTGGGGTGACATCAGAGCAGAGATGCTCCCTTGACCTGCTGGCCATGCTGCTTTTGATGCAGCCCAGGAGACGACTGGCTTTCTGGGCTGTGAGTGCACATTGCCAGGTCACGTCCAGCCTCTCATCCATCAGCACATCCCAGTCCTTCTCAGTAGGGTTGCACTTTAGTTTAGATATTCATGTGCCCTTATGAATACTTACTGAGTTAACCAGTACATGCAAATTCTGAGAAAATTTCAAATATTATGTTTTACCTTTGTCCATGATATGAAGGTCTATACCTATCTACTAAGGAAACAAATATAACACCATGAGCCATTCCAGGGCACATGTTATGCTGGACTTTGTGGCCCTAATGCTTATCAATTTTCAAGTAAGAAAAAGCAAATGCGAGACTTGTGTTCTTCAGAGTAGCACTGTGTGGGTAAGTTTTAGTGACACAGTTCACAAGATAGCAACCTGCTTCTCATTCAAGAAAGGCAATATTCACATGATGTACCTAAATCTGAATTACTCCTGTACTTTCATTTCTTCTTTTACAAAAATTAGAAATATCTTTTGAGGGTTTTTTTCCATTCAAAATTAATAGCCATCTTGAACAGAATGTCCAAATATACCACACCTACATCCCACATCCACACTCCAGTTTGCTAGATAATGGGTTAAAAATGAACTATAAGCCTTGCAGTAATCCAGAAGAGGGCACACATTTTGCAGCTTTACAAAAGACAGCAGTAAATCCTTATTTTTTGGGTATTTCATATTAACTACACAGGATGAGAGCAGAGGTGATGTAAGCTTAGTTATGCATTTCTCTATAAGAAAGTAGAAATTCTGTATCTAACTGCAGCTACATGAATTAACTATAAACCTGCTAGAGCAGCCTTATAGGATTTAAAATTGACATTTGAAATATCACCAGCATCAGGTAGTAAAACTAGTCAGAAACACTCCAAAGTGCTTCCTAATGGACATCATATTTAGACTATCTCTCAGTCCCCCAGATAAAAGAGAAATTTTGAAATGCAAACTGTGTTAGGAAGGGATGGAGAGCTACTGCATACCAGTTCTACTTAACACTTCCTGAAAGTGAGGATATGTGACAAAGCTTAGAAACGTATATTTGTAATGTACTTTTTCCCCTGCTGTAATAGCTTTCCACAATGCCAGATCTAACAATGTAGATGTCTAGTCCATGTGCTCTGGCTTTAGAAATTGAAATGATACCTTGGGGTGGATCTGTTACCATGCATACAAAACTAGCCTTTTACACACACTGAAGACAGGCCACAAACTAGAACAAGACTTAACAGCACTTTTAATGTATCAATTTATTGCATATGTCAGTACATAAAAATAGAAAAGTGTTTTTTGTAAAATTAACTTTATTGTAAAAACCAGACTAGAATGAGAATGTAAAACTTTGCCACAATTAGCACATATAGAGTAACATTTATGCTTTGTCTACAAAACTTAAGAATATTTTAGACAATTCTGCCTTTACTATATATTAAAGAAAAATCAAATAAAAAGCTTGCATCTTATATCCAGTGACTGTTTCTGAATTAAAAACACAAGTGTTATTAAGAACTTCAATATGCTATCTCTATTTACACTTCTGGAGGGTTCTATTCTAAATTATACAAGCAGGATGGCATTGCAAATTATACCTAATGGGATACATCAGACTGATCCCACTACATGCAAGAGGCACCAATTTTATATTTGGCAGAAGTGCCCCTAGCAAAATCACGTCATTAACAAAAATAAAAATGTACTTTTCAAGAATTGAATTATGAAATACAAATGGAGGTACATCTGCATCTTTTTGCTAACAGCAGAGACCATACCTTGGACTCTCAATACAGCCTTGTATTCTTCACTGTGAACACCCAATGTGACCCAAATGATTAGCTTAGAGATGCTGATATGCATATTTTGTATAAATAGTTAATCCTTCTGCCCTTCAGCTGAGAGATTGTCCATAGCCTACCAAATGCATTTGTGCTCTATTTCTAATTTTACCTGAGAAATGGACATGAGGGCAGCTAAACCAGTTAACATTTCTTCAGAAGAAAGCACAGCTTATCTCTCTGCATTTCACAGTTCAGAAACAAATACTGGGAATGTAAACTTGGGTTCGCAGGAAGCCTCAAATATTTCCACTACTTAAAACCACACACATGTTGTGCACACACAAGGCCTTATGTTTCTTTACAAGGACTCTACTGATACAGCTGTTCAACTCCTGCCCCCACCCCTCTCCCCCCAACTTTGTTTTTCCATTTTTTTTTAAACTTAAATTTCTTCTTACAAAGCAGACAATTCCTTTAATGAGCATGTTTAAATCAAGAGGCTTTCATACAAAGCTATAAAAATAACTCAACTTCTTACCAAACTAGAAATGGGTAACTTTTATGAGAAAACAATTACTGGTATTAAATAAAATAAATGCAACAGTACCATAGCACAGCTTTTGGCAATTTAAAGTTATTACTACTACATTGCTTACAGTTCACTTTTTAGCAGCAGATAGCTGTGGATTTCCCTCACACAGTCCATAACTAAAAACAAGTCTTGACTTGTCAACAAGTTTCTTCCCCCTCCTCCCTCCCTTAAAGGACTGTATGCACAGCAGTCAGATATTTGCATATAAACATCATATCCTTCCTACTTTCTTTCAGTGGATTTCATAGCCAATGCAACAAAAAATAGCATAACATTCATTCACAAGTGTATGTGGCCAACCCATTAAGGGAGAAGTAGAACTGTGCAAATGTGGAATGTGGAAGAAACCACATTAAGCGTAAAGGATGCATGTATGACAACTGTGTCTTCTCATACTCAATACTTTTAAAATCAAAGTTTCATATTTATGTCCTGCAGCCAATACAGTGAAAATACATGGCTTGATAATCAAAAGTAATGTTTAGATACAGCCCATTTGGAACAGTTTTAGATTGCCATAATCTTAACTCCACACATTTGACTTTGAGTTAGCAACTGTATGCCCAAATGAGAATACTTCATTTTTTACATAAATGCCACATAGTACCAGGGGTATTTTGTGTTGAGGGTTTTGCTTTGATTGGTGGGAAGTGGGGTAAAAACACGTTACTTTAGAAATTGACATTTTATGACAAAAACTACTATGTATTTAATGGCAAGTTATGACAACTTCTGGAACAATTACTTTCTCTGAATTCTGTCTCCAACAATTTATCTATTCTTCTGGCTTTATCAAGTGATTTTTTGAAAAGCAGTATTTGACTGCTAATTTTCCTTCTCTCCTTCCACCTCTGTTCTAAAGCAATGTGAAGTAGATGAAACAATCTATGCAAGCAGCTCACATTGTCACTGTAGAATACATCAGCGAAAGGCAATGCTATCTGTTAACTCCTTTCTGCTATACAAACACTACATCACCTCACAGCCCCGCCCCCCCCCGGCAAACTTCTCTAATATACCTTCTCCATGTCCCCCCCCCCCAACACCCCCCCCCTCACTGTAAGGCTGAAAAGAAAAGATAGTTTTGGTTTCACTCAGATTTAAAACTATGCTGTATGATTTTAGGTCTATAGATCCCAAAAGATCTTTATTTTTTCCAATCAATTCTAAGAAAACTTTAATAATAGTATCACAAATATCACAAAAGATACTTACTAGAGAAAGCAGCAACTTCTGGTATGTATATATTTAAATATTAAAAAAAAAGAAAAAAAATCACATTTAAGTAAAGATGTATCACCCTATCTACAACTTGCTGACAAATACTATCCACATGTACATAAGAACTATAATTCCATTAGGAGGCGTAACCATTAAGGCACCAGTTCAGGAAAGCAGTTTTATTCAACCAAAGAACTTAAGCATAAGCTTAAAATACCCTATCCCTCAGGAAACAAATTTTAGGTGTGGGCCGAGATGCTTTTCTGAATCAGGACAACATGGTATAAAAGTTGACTTAAAAATTTCAATCCAAAGGGGAATTGTACAGATTGTGTGAAAGACTCTCCAATTTGTTCTTCCCATGAAAAAATATTTTGAAAAGACAAACTCAGCTGCAGCAGATGAGAAATTAAACCTGCAGAACAGATATAAACAGCTCCCACACTCCAAAACAGACTGAGCTAGCAGCGTATATTTTTGATCACAGAATTACCAAGGTTGGAAGAGACCTTCAAGATTATCTAGTCCAACAATCAACCAAACACCACTATAATCACCCTAAACCATATCCCCAGATGTCACATCCAGATGGTTCTTGAACAAATCCACCATCTCCCTGGGCAACTTAGTCCAATGCCTAATACCTCTTTCAGTGAAACTTTTTTTTTTCTAGTATCTAATCTGAACCTTCCGTGACACAATTTAAGGCCATTTCCTCTCATCCTTCCACTTGAGACATGGCAGAAGAGATTGAACCCCACCTTGCTAAAACCTCCTCTCAGGTAGTTGTGAAGAGTGATAAGATCTCCCCTGAGCCTTCTCTTCTCCAGACTAAACAACCCCAGCTCCATCAGCTGGACTTACTCTCTAAAACCTTCACCAGCTCTGCTGCCCTTCTCTGGACTCACTCCAGCACCTCAGTGTCTTTCTTGTAGTGAGGGGTCCAAAACTGAATACAGGACTCAAGGTGTGGCCTCATCAGTGCCAAGTGCAGGTGGACAATCACTGCTCTACTCCTGATGGCCACACTATTTTTGATACAGGCAGATGCCATTGGCAGTCTTCGCCACCTGGACACACTGCTGGCTTACACCCAGCTGGCTGTTGACCAGCACCCCTAAGTCTCTTTCTGCTAAGGAGCTCTCAAGTCACTCTTCCCCCAGCCTGTAGTGCTGCATGGGGTTGTTCTGACCCAAGTGCAGGACCCAGCCATGGGCCTTGTTGAACCTCATACTATTGGCCTTGGCCCACTGATCCACTCAGTATTGGCAGAGCCCTCCTACACTCAATAATATGACTACCTAGGACCACCTTCCCATTTTTATTATCCTCACTGTAACAACCGCATATAATAACCTCTAATAAAGTGATCAGTGATAATTACTTGAATGTTTCTTTTGGAGGTATAAAGGATGCATACATTTAACTACACCAGCCTAAAAAACTAACACAAATACCTACTTTCACCTTGCATGACCACCCATTTTGCCTTGAGAAATACCGCCTCAAATGCACAAGCAGACTAATACCAACAGATAGTTTGCCTGTACATTAGTGAGGAGAGCTTGAGGCAGAAAGGAGCTTAGATTGCACTGCTGTCTTTCTGAAGGTTACTTCTATTTTCAATGGCAAAATAGCCTGGGTAAAATTCTGGAGTCATGATGTTTAGGCACATACAACTTTCTGTGCACTATTACAATACAAATAGTAAAACGAAAATAGGGAAAGTGTCTTTTCATTTTCAGTTGCAGTTTGAAATCTATGTTTGCATAACCATAAAAAACCAGGATAGTATACTTGCATGTATACTCTACCATTAATGTTAATTTATATTATTTAGCACAATAAAGACTTTCCACTTTGTATAATATAAAATTTCAAGGAATAAAACACTAATCTCATGCATGGTACACTTTAAATAAACTCTAAGAGAAGCAAAAAAATCATTGTGCTAACCATGGCTGTCCAAAAAGCTCACACATACAGCAGTGAATGCTGAAGAGCCTCCCGTTGTTTTAAACTAATACATTCTGTACTACTTTTGTAGCAAGTTCCTTTAATAGCATCTGTTGTACATATCAAACAAATGGAATCCATGGACAGAGATACCAAAAAAGTATGAGAAAGACATAAAATGGTTCATTTACAATGCTGCAAATGTAAACGTTATCTGGAACACCTTAATAAAATATCAGACCTTTCCAAGTTTAATTTCACTCTTTAGGCAAGTACAGACATAACATACATTTAAAAATGGACATTCTTTTACCACCTATCACAAATCAAGGTACAGTGCAGGTACTTCACCCACCCTACCCCAAAGAAGAATATCAATTATATTATTGTTACGTTAGATGATGTTTTCGCCATTTCTTCAGGGGAGTGACTCTTTATTACTTCTTTGATGAACTGTTCAAGTGCAGTGAAATAACCCTGGCACTGCCAAGTGTCATTATGAGTTCCATCAGGAAATATCGCCAATCTCTTAGTCCGAGCTGGGGATAATTCATAAAGTTGCTTCATCATAACTGGTGGAATTAACTGGTCAGACAACCCAGAGATGAAGAGAGAAGGCATTCTGCACTGAGAGATTTTTCTGTAGGACAGAAATTTATTTTTGTAGCACCATAACGGAAGATATCTCATTGGAAAGAAAGAGAACAAAGTGCTGGCCATATATGGGATGCTAAGAAAGGTGTTCTCCACCACGATGGCAGAAATCCTATGGGAATTTTCAGAAGCTAAGTGAATAGCTACTGCTCCCCCCAAGGAACGGCCAAAAAGAAAAATTTTTGTTTTATCAAGATCAGACCGAGTCATCACATAGTCTAACACAGCCTCAGAATCTAAGTACAAACCTTCTTCACTGGCTTCTCCTTCACTTTTTCCATACCCTCTATAATCAACCAGAATTAAGTTTACTTTCAGGTTTACCAGCATCAATAAAGCATTTGGCAGCCTGTGGCCGATGTTGCCTGCATTGCCGTGAAAGTAAATGATGGTTGGAGAATACGCTGCATTGTCCCCTGTGTATCTCAGCAGGATAAGATTGAGAAGAACTCCATCTTTGGTTCTGATGAAGATATTTTCATGTGGTATACCAGTAGGCATAGGAACATAAAGACGTGATGAAGAGGGCTGTTCAGGGAAGTAAAGCAGAACATCCTGGAATTTATATAATATACCCGCTATTGATACAAATATTAATATAAGTAGTATAATGCCTCCATACAAGTGAAAAGTCACTATCAAAGGTAAAAGACAAATACGGCAGAGACTCCAAGACCAGGAAGCCAAAGCTAGTAGCCATCTTTTAAAAAAGGTCCAAAGCATCCATGATTTTTCCATCGTAGAAGTCAGTGATCTTTTACTCCAAGTAAATCCTGCAAAAAAACCCAAAGGTATATGTATAAATATAGGGAAAAGAAAAAGGAAGTGATTTAAGCATTCATACTTGCAGAAGATTAATGGTAAGTCAATATATTGGAGCATTAACATCAAATTTGGTGGCAAATTCCCTTTTTGGAAGCCATTTGACTCTGTAAAACAAGCAGAAAAGCAATCATAAGGAAAGGCTTTAGAAGTCATCAAAATCCCATTTACAGCATCTCAGGAAAGTCAATTAACAGCACGAGAAAACTGTTTGACTGAGACCGTAGTTAACTTAATGCTTTCCCTCAGTCTTCCCTACTAACCTACTAACCAAGGGAACCATACAGACCGTATCACTGGTTTGTTAAAGCTTCTTATGTAAGTAATTCTAGAATCCAGAACACAAACAAAAACAGCCTTTATTTCTAAGTTGCTAAGTAGCATTCAATAAGCCTGTGCACATCACTGCAGCTAGTGGAGGCTCACCACGCATCCTGGCTCAGCTATTGGTGGCTGTCTTTCAGCATCTCAAACTGTGATTGCCGAGCAACATGTGAATTGGTCAGAAGAGAGACTCTCCTATAGTAAGATATTACCTTGTTGTTAGATTTGTGACAGGTTTTTCTTTCTTTTGCTGTATTTTGATTGCTTCTGATCTATAATGATTGTTTTCCACTATCAGACCAGTAATCCATATTAAGTCTTTAGCTGAATGGAATATTCTATCATCACATGACACCACTGAAAACAGCTATCTAACTACATTGTTCTCTGATCAAAGAAAAGCATAACTGCTGAAACACTCATGACAAAAACATGCACAGAGCATAAAAAGAGGAGAGTGATGTAAATAACAATAGATTAAACCTCCTTTCCAATGATAAAAGATAAATTACGTCTCCCAGCATATATATAGTCTCTCACAGTATCACTGCTGGGTTCAAGTGGAATATGGAAACAGTCAAAAACAGCCAAACCTACACAGGAACTACAATATACCACTCAGTCACCACTGAACTGAATAACCGCACTGCCTGGAAGGGACAACACAAGCTCACTTGTTTGACAACACTAAGTTACACAGGAGATAATAATTACAGTTTAGACACAAACTGTAATGATGTAAAAAAAATGATGTAGTGCAGTAAGAATCCAGATTAACTCCAAAGGACTTTGACATGCAGAAATGCAACCATGCCCATGCATTCTACACCAGCCATCTTGGTAGGATGAAGTGATAAAAGGTGACCACCACAGCCAGAGCCTTTGCATTCCACGGATATGGTAAGCACTCAATCTGACCATGGAAAACTGCCAACTATTTTATGCAACAATTAGAAATAAGTAAGAAATAACCCATCATATCTGAGGATTCATATATTAACTAAAACCAATGTCAAATTAAGACTTATACAGTGTATCTACTCCAAATATGTACCACTGGTGAAATATAAAGTAGTCTAAAAGAGCAGTTATCCCGGCTTTGTTCTCCTATATTATTTATAAGTTCATGCTTAACATCCACATCCAAGTATGCACAAATATTGCCTTTATGAAAATTTAATTCTTGTCATCCATTTCTCCAGTAAAGAACTCACAGTGATTAGGAGACATATAAAAGTACTTACTTCAATTTCTAAGAGAACTTCCTAATGAAGTTAACAAACATTTCCTGCATGACATTTGAAGACTATAAGAACATTGACAATGGAACTGTAAAACCATCCTCATTATCTATTATGCTGTTGAAAATTTTGCTTTCTTACAAATAAAAGAGACTCCAAAAATGTTTTCTTGTCAAGACATTCACAAGAGTACAAGACTCACCATTAAATTGATGCCTAAGGATTTTTATGTATTTTTATGTATTTTTGGTGTGTATTTTATGGATCTTTATAGCTTTAGAAGTAAG
>JAWWEW010000001.1:82427841-82446346 GCA_035583185.1 Anabacerthia variegaticeps | reverse complement strand
CCGGACTGCATTAAAGGTAATATCTTATCTCCATTAACCTTGTGTAGAGTGTCTGTTTTGCAGGATTTTAGGCATCAAAATAACTACTAAAAGACAAAGAAGTAATAAAAATCTCACTTAAACTGATTTAAGTTTTGCAAAATTCCCACATACACTAAGGATTGTTATTTGAAGACTGATACTCACAGCTGATTTTAGTTTCATCTGTGCACTGCTTCTATTTTTATTTCAGTAGGCTAATATTATCAAAATGCTATACTTGTGAGATACTGCAGCTGTGCAATTACTTCTGATAAATATACATGTATATATATATACATAAAACGTTGTTACTGGAGTTGCAAAGAAAATGCATCCTACAACTAGAACTCAACAGTAGTTAGCAGGAAGGGTGAACTACACAGCCACAAATGTTTCATGCTCACTACATATTTAAAGAAAGCAGAATACTCTGCACTAATGAACAACTATGTTACTATTAAAATTTTCTTCCCAGCTATATGAAACTTCACTAGTTTCATTCATTTCCGGGCCTGAATCAGCCCATATCTCATGCTTCACATCTTACTGCAAGATTTGTCAGCTAGAGAACTCAGATTTAAGTTTCTCCTAGGTGCTTTTCTACTTCCTTCCAATACCAATCAAAAGATCACTAGAGTGGAAAAGTGGTTTCTCAGAAAAGCACCCAGGCCTAGAAGAGACTCTAAACCAAACCAATACAAGCTTATTCTCAGTAAAACTACACTCCATGCTTTCTATGCAGCCCAACACAATACACAATCTTGTTTGAGCTGAACAGTAGAAAATTATACAAACAGAAACAAATTTCCACTTGAAGGACAGGAATGAAAAGGGTAAGCTAATATAGTAATTTTCAGTGAGTGATAAGGTCAGCACTTTTTGAAGTGTATGAGTGTTGACACTGTTCAACATACTGCAAGACAATACAAAGACAAAAAATTCTCTTCTTGGTCTTCATTTCCCACTACTTTTGTGATGGATGGGAAGTTATACACCTTTCAAATACTTTACAATGGATGTAAAAACTCTGTGTTGAATTATGAAGAGCGTATGTTACAATTCTCCTGTATCTCTAATTTTTGTGGCTAACAGCAAGCTGGAATAATCAGCTAAAGGTGTGGGAGTGGAATAGGAAAGGAAAGATCATTGTCTGATCTGGTTAAACTGCGAAACAGCAGACCCAGCACCTGGACAAACCTGTCCCTCCTTCTAGACAAGGCTCCTTCTCTTCCTAGACTACAAGAACCACTCATGGACTTGCTCCATAACTGCCTGATGTTCCAGTTAAGGCAAGAAGTATGCATACTTTTATGTCTTCTAAAAGAGAATTTTAAATCAATTTCTATCATCTACAAGTATGACTGGTTTTTTTTTTTTCATGGCTGTTTAACACGATTATCTCAGTTATACTGCCTTCTACTGTCAAACATAACACAGCTCTACACAGAAATAACATGAAACATCACCCATGTATTTCAGATGCAGACACTGGAACCAAGGTAAGTCTGCTAGCTGGCCAGTGGAAGTTTTGTATCAGACAGGGAAATAAGGTTTCTCTACAGGTTTCCTTTTCAAATCTCCTAGATAAAACATTAACTCCTTGAAAATAATTCTTGTTTCACTAAAAAAAATAAATTATTGTATATATATTTTTTTTGAAGGAACTTTTTATTGTGGCACTGTATTTCAAGTAATTTTAACCGCAAACAACAAGGTTTTCCATGAGAAAAGAAATCGCACCCTATTTTACAGCATTCATAGTATTTTATAACCACTGATTATTTAAACTAAGAGGCTATGTAAACAAGCATAAGGGCATTTTTTTTAAACTTGTCACAAAAGTCAGTATCTGTGACAAATATACAGTAAACAAGAGCAGAGCCATACAGTTCTGTTTGGTAGATGCTTTCCTAAGTAACTCTTATGTTAATGTAAATTCCTACAAATACTGTTCTTGTTCTTAGCTACTCTTACTAATACAAAATATTTCCTAATACACTTAAAAAGAAGGGACACTTAGTAACTTAAATTCTTCACTTTTAGTTCCACGTTTATTAACCTCTAAATACGTAACCTACCTTCAGTTTCTCCAGACTATATAAACTCAGTTCCTCTGCATTCTTCTCATAATGTTTTCTCATTCACAAATATGATCAGAGTTCTTTCCTCTAGCATCCACGTGCTTCTCATTTCCTCCTGTCCCTCTGATAATGTGCATTAGAAAGGCTAGCCTTTGGGAATCCTGATGCTTCCTACAAGTATTTCTTTGATGATGCTTGTAAACTTAAAAGACAAGCAGAAGACAGTACTGAAATACAAAGGTCTACTGTGGAAACCAATAACACATAGGAACAGCAACTTAGTCCAATTCAACATTAAGACAATGAAAGTAAGACTGCCGGACTGCTGCTGCACCTTTGGCTTAAAGACCAGTTCAGTTTACACTGCACATATCTGCATTGCCCCTCAAAACAGAAATGAAATTTGCAAGCAGTGAGTTTCAATTTTATGTCAGAGGGATACACACATATGTTGATACACACATATATCTGTATCTACAGATCTCCACTGCTGAATCCACAGTCCAGGAGCTATTGCAGACCTTTATGTGATATCAAATGAGCTACAAATTCCATAATTAGGCAACTACTGAAAACAGAAAGCACTCACAACAATAAAAATTTTGAGAAAAAAATTTGGTCTTTATGACCAAGGTATTTTAACAATATTCTTTTTGCCCTAATGCTATTCTTAAATAGTTAATGCCACTATCAACTGAAAAAAATCACAAAAACTCAAGTACATGCTTAAAGTACTTACGAACAATTTTTCATTCATTTTAAATGGCAGCTGAAATTACTCTTGTATCTGTCACAGATTCTGATGTTTTGTCTTTGTCTATATTTTTAATATTAAAAAGTGCCATTTTCATACACCAATCGTGTTATAAAACATTTACCTTTAGATGTGATGATTTCCCAGGCTTCATCTCTGCCTGAAAGACAATTCCATTTATGAATTTTGAGTAAAACTGCTTTTTAATTACACACATAATTTACTGTTTGTCTTCAGCTACTTGAAAGAAAATTAAGAAGTGCTAACAGCCAAACCTTTTAAAAGTTACAACCGCTTCACTGATGAAATTACGCATTTCATGTTCACGCTCCTTCTGTCAAGCTGAACACTTGCTTGAAACATCTGATGAACTTGAAAACATGTTATAATGAAGTTCAGGAATCACATCAAAATGTCCTGGACTATACATACAATACACAGTATATAATATATATAGTGCGTAAACATGAAGTTATGCTAGATTTATGTTGTTTCCTTAAAAATTAACTTTTAGTGTATGAGCAGCCTTAAAGTTAGTGTCTGCTTACTCATTTAAGAGCTTAAAAAAATAAAAAGCTAAGTCTTAACACTCACTGCAATCCTTTGAATTTCAAACCAACCAAACAAAATCAAGTATTTCTCTGTGTTCTTAAGAAATACCTAAAGATATTTGTTGGTTTCTACCGCACTGTCTTCTCCTAGACTCCACCTGCCCTAGATACAGGTAAGATTTGCACAGTCTTTACACTTACTCATACATATTCAGAAGACTCCTGTAAGAAGGAATATTAAGTCCTCAACTGCAAAAAATCAGTTTCAGAGGGGAACTGACCCAGAAGAAGACTTACAAGCTACAACCTACAAACGTACAAGACAGGGAAAATACACTTTCTTAGAACTAAAATCTTAAGAGAGACACTTCCTCCCAAAAAAGGAGAAAAAGGGAAACAACAGCAACGCAGTGACTCCTAACAAAGCAAAAAGCACAGTAAGAATAACGAGGTGTCACACGTGTAAGGGCTCTGGCTTTTAAAATCATCAATCCGCTTGTTCTACTTATTTCAAACAGGGAATTTTCACAACTCTGCATCAAGTTGTACATGTTCATAATTGAAAGTGTTTTCTTCTTAACTCCTACTATACCTCCCCTCACAACTGGCAAGTCTGAATGAACCTAACAGCCGTGTCTTGAATTATTATGATATTGTGAAAAAACAAACAAACGAAAACCCAGACAACAACTAAACAAGGCTGGCTATATTAGAACCTTAGCTTTCTAGTGAGCATAGGCTCCTCAAACATACTACTTCCCAAGCATGTTAAATCATTCCCTTTTACCTAAGAAAAACGCCCGGTTCAGCCTTTTCAGTAGAATCACCTGGCACATGAAGAGCACTAAAGTTAAGACCATCAGCCCCACCTTCTACAAGCATCCCCAGCTGCAAGAATTGTTCCATACGGCAGCGGAGACAAACGACACACCAGAGCTAGACCTTGCTGCCAAGAAGCTACGGATCTCCCGGGGCTTCGCAGGAGGGCACCTGCGGGAACTTTTCCCGGCGCTGTCAGCGCAGCAGCTCCTCGGCAGACGCGTCCGGAAAGGCCGGCCGGGGAGCCGCGTCCCCCGGCACCGCCGGGGCAGGGACGAGCCGCCCCGCCCCACGGAGAGACCCCAAACACCGAGCTGGAACCCAACCCTGCCCGCCGCCCCCGCCGCGGCCTTACGGGGCCGGGCCCCGCCGCCTCCCCTCGCCCGGCGCCCTCCCCGCGGGCCGGGCCGGGCCGGGCCCCGGGCGGAGAGACCCACCCGCCGCATCCTCCCGGGCGGCCGCCGGAGCCTCGGGCCAGCGCCGACCCCGACGCGCAACTTCAACCCCGCTCCTTCCTCCCCGGGCAGCACGTCACCGCGGCCGCGGTTCCGCTTCCAGGTCACCGCCCGCCCGCTTTCCCTTGCCGCTCCGCCGGCGCCTCCCCGCCCGGCCAGGGGAGGAGCGCGGCCCGCGGCAGCGCCGGGGCTCCCCTCCTCTTCCGGCCCGGCCCGGCCCGGCGCGGCCCCGAAGGCACCGCCGGCTCCGCGTGAGTGCCCCCCGGGGCCCCCTCGCCCCCCGTGCCCCCCCGGGGCCCCCTCGCCCCCCGTGCCCCCCGGCGGTGCCCGCGCCCCCCGCCCCCTGTCCCCGGCACCGCGGGGTCCCTCTCCCCGGCAGGAGCCCCGGGAGCGGCAGCCCGCCCCCCAGGACTCCGCTCCCTCAGGCGGCGGGGGCGGCGACACGGGCCGAGGGCGGGTGTGGTCGGGGGCAGGCGGCGTTCTCGGGGAGGGAGAAGGACGACGTCGGTCTCGGAGCAGGGAAGGCTCCTGCCTGGGCAGTAGCGGGAGGGTAGCGCGGTGCCTGCTGCCCTGCAGGCCTCTCTCTGGGGGATGCCAGTGCTTCAGTGTCACAGCCTCGCTGCTGAGTGTGACCCCTAACCGGGGGCCGTGGTACCGGCTGGTGACTTGTAAGTAAAGATAACAGTTAAGTCTTTGTTAGAAAAGGAGAAAGAAGGTAAATCCTAATTAGAGACGGGAGGGTGTTTTAGACAGAATAACATGCTGGTATTTTCTCTATAAATATATCCTTTTTTTTTTGTTCTTAGTGAAAAGCAGACTGATGGCTTCCGCACCTGTTTCACAGCCTCCTCCTAAAAAAACGGTGGCCTCTCACGTGCCTTTTGCAGATCTGTGTTCTACTCTGGAGCGAATACAGAAGTGTAAATCCCGTCCAGAGAAAACCAAGTATTTCAAGGATTTTCTGGATTCCTGGAGGAAATTCCATGATGCACTTCATCAAAAAGAGAAAGACGTCACAGATTCCTTTTACCCAGCCATGCGGCTTATTCTCCCACAGTTGGAAAGAGAAAGGATGGCATATGGAATTAAAGAAACTATGCTTGCCAAGCTGTATATTGAACTGCTTCATTTGCCAAAAGATGGAAAAGATGCTGCAAAGCTTTTAAATTACAGAACACCTACAGGCTCACGTGGAGATGCTGGAGATTTTGCAATGATCGCATACTTTGTGCTAAAACCTAGGAGCCCAAAACAAGGCAGACTGACAATAGAACAAGTCAATGAACACTTAGATGCGATAGCTAATAATAATGTTGCTAAAAACAAGGGTCAGTTAAAGAAGAGTCTTCTCCAGTTAATTACCCAGAGCACAGCACTGGAACAAAAATGGCTCATCCGTATGATTATAAAGGATCTAAAGCTTGGTGTTAGTCAACAAACTATATTTTCCATTTTCCATCCTGATGCTGCTGAATTGCACAACGTCACAACTGATTTGGAAAAAGTTTGCAGACAATTGCATGATCCCTCTGTCTCACTTAGTGATGTTTCTATCATGTTGTTTTCTGCCTTTAAACCAATGCTTGCTGCTATTGCAGATGTCCAGCAAATTGAGAAACAAATGAATAACCAGATATTCTACATAGAAACTAAGCTGGATGGTGAACGTATGCAGATGCACAAAGATGGGGATGTGTATAAATATTTTTCCCGCAATGGGTTTGACTATACTCAGCAGTTTGGTGCTTCACCCCTTGAAGGTTCATTAACACCATTTATTCATAAAGTATTTAAGAGCAATATACAAAATTGCATTCTCGATGGCGAAATGATGGCTTACAATCCTGAGACGCAAACCTTTATGCAAAAAGGAAACAAATTTGACATAAAAAGAATGGTGGAGGACTCTGATCTGCAGACCTGTTTCTGTGTGTTTGATGTATTGATGGTTAATGATCAGAAGTTGGGGCACGAAGTACTAAGCAAAAGATACGAAATCTTAAGTAGCGTTTTTACCCCAGTAAAGGGCAGGATACATGTTGTGCCTAAGAAAAGTGCCAGAACAAGAAAAGAGGTAATTGATGCTTTAAATGAAGCGATAGATAACAGAGAGGAAGGGATTATGGTGAAAGATCCCACGTCCACCTACAAGCCTGACAAACGTGGGGAAGGCTGGTTAAAAATCAAGCCAGAATATGTCAATGGACTCATGGATGAACTAGACCTTTTAATTGTTGGTGGTTACTGGGGGAAGGGGTCACGTGGTGGAATGATGTCTCATTTTCTGTGCGCTATTGCAGAGACACCCCCTCCAAATGAAAAACCAACCATTTTCCACTCAATTTGTCGTGTTGGCTCTGGCTATACTATGAAGGAATTGTATGATCTAGGCTTGAAACTGGCTAAACACTGGAAGCCCTACCATAGGAAGGACCCTCCCTGTAACATTTTGTGTGGAACTGAAAAACCTGAAATGTACATTGATCCTTGCAACTCTGTTATAGTTCAGATCAAGGCAGCTGAGATTGTTGACAGTGATATGTACAAAACTGACTGCACTTTGAGATTCCCCCGCATCGAGAAGATAAGAGAGGACAAAGAATGGTATGAGTGCATGACTTCAGACATGTTAGAAGATCTCAGAAGCAAAGCAGAAGGGAAGCTGGCTTCTAAGCACCTTCATATAGATGAGTATGACGAGCCACATGAGAAAAAAAGGAAAACTGTTTCAAAGGTGAGGAAGGTAATTGGAATAGCTGAGCAATTTAAAGCTCCTGATCTTTCTAGTGTAAACAAAGTTTCAAACATATTTGAAGATGTTGAATTTTGTGTTATGACAGGAACAGAAAAATACACAAAGTCTGAGCTGGAAAGCAGAATAGCTGAATGTGGTGGCAGTGTGGTACAGAACCCAGGGCCGGAGACTTACTGTGTCATTGTAGGAGCTGAGAATGTCAGAGTGAAAAACATTATTGCTTCCAACAAATATGACGTGGTGAGGGCAGAGTGGCTCCTTCAGTGTTTTCAGACCAAAATGCTGGTGCCTTGGCAACCATCCTTTATGATTCACATGTCTCCTGACACAAAAGAACATTTTGCTCGTGAGTATGATTGTTATGGAGACAGCTACACAGCAAACACAGATGTTGCACAGCTCAAGGAAGTGTTCTCAAGAGTGAAAGACAATAGGGCAATCCCTTTGGACGTAATTGCAGAATTAGAAGAACGTTATTCATGGAACAATTGTCAATTCAGTATATTCAGAGGAAACACTATTTATGTGGACTGTTACGCTGTTGTTAATGAGCCTAAAAGCAAAATCCCTGGAACAACACTATCAATTAGAGCTTTGGAACTCCGTTTTTATGGGGCAAAAGTAGTCCCTCGCCTTGAAGAGGGTGTCTCCCATGTTGTTATAGGAGAAGATTATTCGCGGGTAAAAGAGATGAAAGCCCTCAGGAGAACATTTGGGAAAAAATTTAAGATTGTATCTGAGCTGTGGGTGACACAGTCAGTGGAGGAAGGAGTTGCAAAGAATGAAAATCAGTACTTAGTTTAAAGTAGTTTTTTAAGACTGGAGCAAAGGTGTTGGAACGATTGGGCTCAGATTTTATGAGTTTGCCTTAAATTTTTTGTATGTTTTCATGTCTGCTTAGAACTGGTTTGGCTAAAGAATAACACTATTGCTGAAATCAGAGGAAGGCTTTTAATCATACTGTTGTGGAAACAAGAGGATGCAAAGCTGCGTTGGGGCAATAAAAAACACCGCAAGGTAATTAATGCAAGCCTTTTAATTCACAAACAGGTCTTAGGAGACATCTAATGTTTTACATAAATAAAATATGTTTGAACCTGGCTAGTTTGTCCTAGCTGTTAATAATGCTTGCCTCCGTTTCTCAAAATGGAGACAATAATTTACTATTTTATGGAGAGTCTACTATTTATTATTTATTTATCAATTTGCAGTCACACTCATGTTTTTGTGGACATGTTTTGTGTATATTCGGTATGCTACAGAATTCAGTAATTTAAAAACTTTGTCTGTACTGTTTTAATTTATTTACATTGGTTTTAGCATTGAGCACCACACTTTGTTTTTAGGATATTGCATATATCCCATGTTTCTTTGTGTAAATAATCCTTGGAATATAGAATGCAAAGTTTTGATTGAGGTATTAATGAATTAATAATGACCTATGTATGTATGAAATACAAATCAATTACTTGAAAACTGTAATAACCTCCTGTGCTCATTACAGTTAAACTGTGAAGTGCACAGGGGTAGGCTTTTACTATTAACTATCAATTTATCTTTAAAAAAATGCTTCTTAAGCTATTTTAGTAATGTAGGATTAATTTCCAAATATCTAGTTCAATGTATATTTTTTCCATTGCTAAATAAAATCTATTTTTAAAGTCTGCCTTGTATTTATTTTTAGTAAGTAATAACTCTTTTGAAAAGCACAAAACTTTTGTTTGCATTAACTTTGAGGGGAAAAATGTTGAGGCCTGAGTTCTTGTTATGTCAGTACTGGTATCAAACAGAACTGCCTTTGGGCAGAACACACAGAACCAGTTTGTAGCTGACCTGTTTCTTCAGTACTTTTTGTGGTTGTATCCATACAGAAGTTACTGCAAAAAGATTTGGAAAATGTTACCTGAAAGGCTGAATGAAAGGAAGTTTACTGTTACCTCTTATGGTTAGTATATTAGGACCTCCCTTATTATTTGAAATACACTAAATGTAAAGTAAATGTAAAGGTAAAATGTAATAATCGCTGACCACAGATTTACTGTCAGTAGGCCTGCGTTGCTCATCTTCTTGAGTGGGGCTGGTATGGTTGGGCTGTGCCATTTTTTGATGAGGATATGGCCTCATGCCAGTCTTGCTGTGCTCCCAGCATGTTTTCCCTCATGGAGCAGCCCACTTGCATCTTTGACACGATAGGGAATTGAACAAATGGAGGAAAGTCAGCTCCCTTGCTTCTTTCTGTAATGGAAATTCCCATCCCTCACAAAACAACCTTTCTTTGTCCCCCTGGTATTCATCTGGTATTTGGTTTGGATGTGAACTTCTTGCCAGGACTGAATTAAAAAATTATGGAAAGCTTACAGTTTTTTCTACTGTAGTACATCTGTTTGGTGAAACACTTAAAAACTGTGTGGTCCCTATTGCTCAATTTCCAGTCAGTCTTTCCTGAAAGGGTACTTCTGTGTATTTTGAAAGAGTCTGTACTAAGAAGGCCCATTTATTCAGGTGAAATCAGTCAAATTCTGTCACCTATAGTAAATAGCAGGTAAGGTATATTCTGTTTATGGCACCTCAATTTAATGGTTTGGTGAGAGATTTTAAAAAGCCCTGTAGTTTGCTAGTGGGTTTTTTATAATACTCAGTTTCATTCTTTCTGTTAAAAAAACAGCCAAACAATGGTCACTTAATCTTTTCAATCCATACGTAATGGCACTTTGAATTCTTTCAAAAGAGGGACTTGGCATTATAAAATGTTGTGAAAGGGATTAAGAAATGTTTCTCTGAAGGTGACTAGGGAAATGCCTTTTAACATAGTTCAACCAAGTATAAAGCATCTCCAGCTGGTAACAGTTGTTGTACCACAAAACAGTAGATGGGTTTCTAAAATTTTATGGTACTACTTTTTGCTATGAGGAGATAGGAGGAAACTGTAAGTTTGACTTATTATACAAACCTGACAGTGGAGTTTATGGGTATAATTAAAATGTTTCTCCATGTTGCTTTCTGGAAGTAAGGAAATTAAAAGGCATCTACCTCAAAATTATTTTCTTTTAGAAAAAATGTATTTAACATTATATTTGGATGTTTTTAACAGATGTAGCTTTTCTTTCTTTTTAATTCTGGGGAAGAGTATTTTGAGAGAACATATAAGGGATAATTTAAGTTCTAACTGCAAGTATTAATGTTCTTTGTTTTTTCCTATAAAGGATGCAGAAAGCCTAAGGATGTGATTGTGTTTGCAAACTGACATAACAAGAAAGTTTCAAAATATATACTTGTCACTAGGTTAGTGACAACATATATTTAAATTCATTCCTCTGTTAAAGGGTAAAGGAACTGTGTAAAGCCATGAAACCAGAGTTCATTTTTTCACCTGTGACGTGTATCTTACATAAAGTAAAATACGGTTTTCAGGTCTGTAGTTGGCAGAACTAAGATATCGGGGAAAAAAAGAGTTGTTACACACAAAATGAGTGTGTATGGTGTGAGGGATTGTTTATTCCGCTCTCTCACCCTCAATCTTTCCCAGAATAGAATGAATTTAATAGTCTGGTTCTGTGTAGAACTAGCCAGAAAAGGTTAGCAATGATATTACTATGACATAACTATGATATTACAGTTGCTCTTTATGAGGTTGAAATTAGCCTTTTGAAATAGGTTCAGGTAGAAAGTTGTTTTGTTCTTTATAGATGTCTTTGTGGTTCTGATTTAAATTTCTATAATTTGTCTAGCATTATGTATTTTGTTATAGTATAAGACTAGCTTGGTGAACAAGGGTAGAGCACTAGATGCTGTTTTTCTCAGCTTTAGGAAGCCTTTTAACACTATCTTGTAATATTCTCATAGACAGCTGATGAGTTGCGGGCTAGATGAATGGATAGGAAAGTGGGCTGAAAACTGGTTGAAATTAAAGGCTTAAAGACTTGTCATTAGCAGTCCATGTACAAAACAAGATGCAATGGGCTCAAAATAAAACAGGAACTTTTGCTTAAAACTAAAAAAATACTTTCTTGCAGTGGGTGGTGAAACACAGAAACAGATTGCTCAGAGTTGTGAGGTCTCTGTCTTTGCTGACGTTCAAAACACAGCTAGACACAGTCCTGAGCAACCTGCTCTAGCCAGCCCTTCAAGTGGATAGGAGTTGGACTAGAGGATTTCAAGAGGTGCCATTCAGCCTCAGTTGTTCTGTGAATCAGGTCTGAAGTTCCTAGTCTGTTTTCAGGGGTCTTGTGAATGGGTAGTGTCAAATGGTGACATATAAATTGCAAATTTAATGGTTTGGTTTTTTTTTTTTTCATTTGTAGTTCAACAGATATTAGTATAGCTAGTTCTCTTTATCAGTGTGATTTTCACAGCTGCACAATAATGGGGAGGAAACCCATAGAGTTTACATAATCCTTTGCTGTAAAACAATAATTAACTAATGCATCTATCAGCAAAAGGACCCCCAAATCAAACCCCACCCCACAAAAAAAACAAAAAAAACCAACTAAAACCCTGTAAGTAAAGAACTCCTCTCTACCTTACCCAGATAATGATGTCTTGGAAAGTTTTTCACTAGAATTTCAGGCAACTAAAAAGCAAAAAAAAACCAAAAAAAACAACAAATAAACCAAGTTGAGTTATAAGGAACATGAGCATCCCTTATCAGTGGAAAGAACTCTCTTAAGTGCCATGTATAAATGACTGAATACTAGCCATATCTGAGAGAACAGAAAAGTGTGTTTTCAATTTGAGGTGATACATAGCTGTATGAATTTTAAAAGTGAAAACAGATTTCAGTAACTTAACCGCTTTCATCTGATTGCCCAGTCTTGATCCAGGGGTGCTAAAGCAACAGCTTCTTTCTCATGATGGTGGATTTTACAAACATAAGGAGATAGGATTTCTTGCTGTTCTTGCACATGGAAGCTTCCTCCTGCAGCTAATATGCTACAGCCTGCCATCCCTCAGTAGGCTTTGCTACGGCAGCAACCAGAGGCAACGTGCTCTTTGAAATTCATGTTTTCAGTCTCCTCATCTTACACCTGCAGTTAAAGAACTAACGGTCTGGTCAAAGGCAGGTGGATATGTGTGGGTGTCTGCATAAATATGTGCATAAATACATGAGTTCAAATAAAAGACAGCAATAGATGTGTAACATAGCTAGTCTCAGTTTAGTTTTTGTGGTTGCTTTTATCCTCCCTGGTCTCCCACAGCTTCTCCCTGGACTTGGCCTCTTTTGACTAGTGTATTATAGATTTTAAATACCAGATCCCTGTGCGGCCAAAGTGTAATGATTTTATTCATCCAATTTAGAGCTAGTTTGCATACCTCTGTGTTATGATTCAGTCTGTCCTATAAATATGTTCACATACGGTTATACATAATTACATACATCTTGAATTTGTTTGCGGAGTTTGTTTGTTTATAATTTGATTTTTTCTTAAAATCTGAGTGCTATTGGAGAAATAAGAGATTAAAAATTATTCAAGGCAAAAATGAATATGAAGATGACAGGTATCACATTGTTCAGGTCTCTGAACATGGTTGTATGAACAAAAGAGAAATAAACAGGATAGCCAGTTTTCTTGATAACATCTAGCTGTAACTGAAATACAGCAGGTGCTACAACTAGACAGCTTGATTCAGTGCTATAACAGGAGCCAAGGTAGAGCAGTGAGATCACATGCATTAAAAACATTAAAAAAGTTATTAAATAAAAGGCAGGAGAAAGAAAAAAAATAATTTTACTCTTCCCCCCCCCCCCGAGTTATGTGATAACTCTAGAATAATTTTTTCTATATTGATATGTCTGAATTCTTATGCTTGTTGAAGAGCTGTATAAGCATACCAACTGCTGTATACAGATCTCAACAGATTCCTGGCAGACACTCAGTAAATGGCATCTGAGGTGAAGTATAGGTAATATTTAAATTTTTAAGGCTGAAATATTTAACTTTTTTTAGGGACAGGGAGATATAAAGGAATGTTTTACCGCTAGGAGGAGAGACAGGTCTTAATAAGTAATGTGACAGGAAAAATATTCTGCTGTATATGTTTTGGATAAAACCTTTCTGGTTTTGGATAAAGCCTTTCTGATCTGTATTTTTGGCAACCTTTCAAATATCATGCTTACATTTTATCTCATAGTGTATTATCTTTCAGTGCAAAACACTTTGAGAATCACATGGTAATTGTCTCCACATGCTTTGTGCTGGGTCATCTTTGTTTATGAATTCTGGTCTGATTTACACAATTCTGTGGTTATTTTATGGTGCTGAACCCTTGACCCATGTTTTAGCTGCTGCCTGTGGATGGACTGTGGCTTGGTCATGACCCTGCTCTGGACTGCTGCAACTGCATGACTGTCTGTCCAGCATGTGAGTGAGCTCCAGAAATACAGATATATATGAAGAGAGAGAGAGATTTATGTGGTACTTATGATGGCTCTCCTCAGCCCTCACCTCTTTATTCCTTCATCTTTACCAGTGCTGAGGAATATTTTTAGAGGTCCCAAAACCAGATGGGAAGGCTAGACAACAAGAATTTGTGACAGTGTTACAGGATTAGTACCTATGACTGCCCCAGGCTAACCAAACTTGCCCCTAAGCATGACCATGCCTTACAGAAGGACATCTTTCCCCCATCTAGAAAACAGACTGTGGAAGTTTTACATGGTCATCAGAAAAGGGAAGTTCCTAGGACTAGGCACAGACTGCATAACCATTTCTTGTATTTTGCTGCCTACACTAAACCAAAAAAGTGGTTCCCAGTTACAGCCCTTTAAACTGTGTTGTCAACCACCAGCTATATCTCATTCATATAGCAAAAGTCTCATTTCTTAAAACAGGCTGGTCATGTAAAAGCTGCACCCTTAGTCCTGGCTAGGTCCTTCCAGCTGGTGCTGTGTCACTGTTTTGGAAAACACTATTTGGTTCGGATCAAACAGCAACATGGTAGTGGCAGGCCTGTGCCATGGTACTGTCTAGTAAGAATGAAGAATTTTGCATCTGACGTGGAGAGGAACCTTGTGATCATGGAAAATCCATGCTATGCCCCAGGTTATTTTCAGGAGCACAGAGGAAACAAGGGTAGGTGGCTGGGTTTTGTGGTCCCTGAGCATGGGCAAAACTCTGCTGAGGGAATTTGAGCTCATTAGAAGATTTGTAACTGTTCACAGTTGGCAATGCAGTTATAGGTAATGTCAAAACAGAATGGGTGCACAGAGGCCAAGAAAAAACCGTAGCTGCCTCTGACACAGACTGAGGAGAGATGAAGAATATAATCAAAGTATTTTGTGTGAATGTCCAGCCAGGGCAGTGGCAGGACTTGGCTGCTGTTCAGTTTAGCCTTCGCTCACAATTATTTGCCCTTTGACTAAGTTCCAGAATTCCTATAGGGAATTTTAATATTAATTTATTATCTCACAAAGGTTTTAGCAATCAGACAACACACAAATCACAAATTATCTTTTACAGTTATATTAAAAGCTAGCAAGAATTAAAGATTAAAATCATTTAGCAGCATTCATACAATAACAGTTCCCCAAAGA
Organism: Anabacerthia variegaticeps; assembly: GCA_035583185.1. Classification (NCBI taxonomy): domain Eukaryota; kingdom Metazoa; phylum Chordata; class Aves; order Passeriformes; family Furnariidae; genus Anabacerthia; species Anabacerthia variegaticeps. The sequence continues at coordinate 82,431,379 of JAWWEW010000001.1, read as the reverse complement.
TCAGCACAAACAATGGATCACTGGCAGGAAATAGTTAGGCAGGTGGCCAGCATAGATAACTTGGCTCATCAGTATCCAAGCAGGAACAGTCTTTGCTTTGGTTAGTCAGCCTAACCTCCCACTCCACATATTTACTCCCCTGCCCCCTCCTCCCTTTGCCCCCTTTTATTCTGTATTTACTCCTTTTAGGTTGGGTTGCACCCTGCAGAATCCTGTGCTAGGTCTGGTTTTAAACACTGTTGAAGGAGGGAGACAGGCTGTTTCAATTAACATCTTTATGAGGATACCTTGGAAGTTAGTTGAATGCAAAAAAAGAAGTTCACGCACCAGCATTCAGCAGTATGTGCTAAAAATGGTGTGAAATAATTTCTGTGTGCAAGGATAACAGGCTGGATTGGCTGTGTTACATCCATGACTGTACTGTGAGCAGGCTCAAGACAATCCCAAGGAAGAAATAATTTCTGCCAGTATATCCTTCTAACTTAAATGTTGACCCATCTGCATTATGTGCATCTAGCTTCAAAGCAGAACTGCTTAAGTTTGCTGAACAGTCTTTGGACACTTACAGAGGGAAATCAGGTCTACCTGTTTCCTGTTACTCATACAAAAACTTTCATCACTTCCATGGATTCATGCAGTTCAGTGATTTGGGTGTCCAGCCTGTTCACTGCAGCTGTAAACTTAGTGCTCTGTGAAGACTTTCCAAGATAAAGTGGGTTCTCTTCCCTGGATTTCTTCCTTGTAAAATGATCGACATATACTCATACCCCACAAAGCCACAGGTAGAAACCCTGTTTTCATCTGTCCCAAAGAAGTCCAGAAAAGTGAAATCTGATTACCTTTGGCTCTTCACACCTCTCTCTCCATGACTTTCATCATCCTGCATGGATCCATGCTTTGGGAGAAAGTTAATAGAGTTTTCACCCTTCTATATATCTCACCTACTTTATTTACAGTCAGTGATTTGAGAGTTGTCCAGAAATGGGAGGACCCTGCAAGTGTTGTATTGTACTGCACCCAGAACATCTTATTGCTTTGGTAGGTTCTCTGATTAATAGACTATTATACCAAAAGGTGCCTCTAGAAACCTGATAAACTGTGTGAAACACTGTTAAGGGCAAAGAAAGATCTCAAAAGATTTTTTTTCCCATCCAAATTTATATATCTAAGGCAAGACTGGCACAGAGCCTGAATTCTTCCTAAAGTCAGCAGAACATAAACTAGTAAACATCTGGTAAACATCCAGATTTTAGAATATCTTTGTAACCTGTATTCATGAATGAAGTATTTGCCATGGGACCTTTCAGTCCCTGCTCTCAAAACTGTTTATTTGTTTGACATCATAGAGTCTTTACATAAAAGGAGAAATCATTATAGGAACTCATAGGGCAATCCAGATAAATGCCCTAGCCATTGGCCCACAGCATGTAGTGAGAAGTCTGGAGCTGATCCAAGGAAGACTGTATTTCCAGTGAAATTCCCAAGTAAAGGAGAGAGACTTCACACATCACAGTTTTTCTGCGGGTTGAAAACTTCTGCAATGTCAGGTCACAGTTCCAGTTTGGGGCTTATCTGCCAGCTACCATATTGCTCCTGACTAATCAAGAAATGTTAAAAGGTACAGTGGTCCAGCCTGAAAAAGGGACATTTACAGCATTGGGGAATTTTTATGATATCCTGGGGAATCTTTATGATATCCCTAGAGTTGAACTAAGCATATATGTGTGCTTAAATGTAAAAGAAAAAATTAATGAATAATGCACTGGCAGAGTTTTACCGCTATACGTGGTTCTACATGGAGTCTGCAAAGATGGTTCCCAAGTAGATTCCTTATAAATTCTTGCATCAGCACGAATCCTGATAGTTGATTGCATGTAGCATCTCAGCCCAGCTGTGGATCCATTCCCCAGGCCAGCTCTGCTGCCCAAAGGTGGTCCCTGCGCTTGGGTCCCTGTGTGCTCCCATTCCAGGATGGTTTACAAGGCAATACTGAGGTTGTTTCTCATCTCATTACCCAGGGAACTTTTGTTCCCTTGCGAGGAGTCCATCTGTCTCTAGCATTCCTGCTTCCAGCCAGGTTAACCCGTTCTTGCAGATAGGCCTTCTTTCCCTCCATTCCAGATCATTCCTTGGCCACAAATTGCCACTGCTGAGCAGTTACAATTAGAACTTCCCCTTCAATAGACAGACTTCAAACGCCAGATCACTCAGTGGAGAGTGCAGGTCATTTAACACCTCTTCTCTTAGAAACTATACCTCAAAATGATCTCCCCATTCAGGCTCTGCCACCAATTTCTTTTGATCTATTTTACTTTTGATGGTATCCACAGAAAGTCAGCATGGCTGAGTCATTACTTGTTTAACCAGTTGATGTAACTGTTTTGTAACACTTTGGACACCTCTATCTATTTGCAAAGAGACTATGACAGCACAGAATATACAGCTGTAAAGTATATAGCAATTATTCATTACTAGGCACAATGAGAAGTTAGCTACACTAATAAAGAGCTAGGCTAAACATTACTGTGCTCAGTCTTTGCCTCTCCCCATATGACACTCAGAGACTCCTTGATAGCCAAGAATAATGAGGTCAAGTTGTGAAGATCCTGAATCAGGCTAAGTCACAAAGGTCAGCCCTTGATTTCTCTTCCTGAGTTGTTCACTCCCACCTCTGTCTTCTTCCTTCAGAGTTTTTTCTTTTCTACCTTGACATTTTTTCCTCCTGAATCCTTGAAAAACTAACAGTCCCAGATTCAGTAATCCTACCTCCACTGGCAATTTTACCTTTCTTACCTTGCATGACTCCACTCTACAGATGTTGTCACAGCTCTGTCTTACAACTTACCAATTTCCTCAGAATTCTGAGACAGGTTTCCCTACTAGAGTTCCATAAATCACGTAATTGCCAAGCCCACAGTATAGGAAGAGTGATTTGATCACCAACAGACATCCCCATCCAAACAATGTAATTTGATTATGGTTTGGTTTAGGTGGTATTCCAGTGCTTCACCAGAGTTAATGGATATTGTGTGGGATGAAGGGTTGCTGCACTAACCAACCCCTTAGGAAAGCTGAATTTTATATTTTTCTCAGGACAATGCATTTTCTTCCTTAGAAATTATAGGGTTTTGATTCAGCTCAAGTCTTTGGCAGTGTTGTGCTCTTCCTGAAATGGTCACAATAATATGTCACTGAAAAATATTTGTTGGTTTTTTTTAAAAAAAAACAAAACAAAACAAAACAACTTTTGTTCTTCAGGATCCAAAATTAATATAAGAACAGGTATGATGATATAATTTCTCCTTAACCTTGTTCTGACATGATTGGTAAAAGTTGTAGTGTCATACTGTAAGTTCTAATAGTCCTGTTCTCGAGATGTATCTGCTTTCTCTGTGGTTCACAGTGTAATGTTATTTACACTAGTAGTATCATCTTTTATTTAGGGAATAGTTAAAAGAGCTATAAAGTAATAAATTTAAGAATTAAAAAAAAAAGTAAAAATAAATGTGGGGGGGGGGGGGGGGTGTTATAAAAATTC
>JAWWEW010000001.1:82415885-82427831 GCA_035583185.1 Anabacerthia variegaticeps | reverse complement strand
CGCCCCCGGGTCTAACAAGTCTTCTCCTGATTAAAAAATTCCACCTTCACTGTGAAAACTTAGTGCTGTGATCCAAAGGATAAACTAAAATTCATGGATGGTATTGGAAACAGATGTAGTAGCTAATATAAAAATTAATTATCCCAGGAAAAGCAAACTCAAGAGGGAAAGAAACATCCTTGTGCCGTGAATGATTTAGACATTAATGAGTCAGTGTTCATTAACAGTGATGATTGTTAGCACTTAAGACAGCATAAAACATCAATGTCTCCTTTTAAAGACACTCATAAAGCAGACAAATTCTACAGCAATCAGAGTTGAATAAAAGTACTTAGAAATGAATAACAATCAAATCAAGCAATGATTTTGGGTTTCCTTTTTTTTTTTTTTGGCTGGATGTTTTCTGTGATCTGTAACCCAGTACCACTGAGGGCAGCTGCCTCTTAATGTAGACAAAAGATTCCTTATGAATACTGAGTTAACATATAAAGTCTTTTGATCACTGCTCTTAGGGATTACGTTTATACATGAAAATTCAGCTGAAATATAGCTGAACAAAATCTGCTAGGGCAACGTAACTTTAACGTCCTGAGCACAAAAATAAAGGAAACATATTACTCTATGTTTTTGAAATTACCTGTAAATGTTAAATAAATGAAGTACTGAATACACAGTTCTTGAGTCACCGGTCAGCATTCCCAAGTGCAGAAGTGAACAAGATCAGTGTATGAACTACAGTTCCTCTGGAGTGAAATATTTTATCAGAAAATCCCTGTGTGAAAAACACCAATCAGTTTGTATAGGCCAATCTTTACCTCCTAATTTGTAGTACCAACGACGTGAGGATTTTCACTTTGTGTCACCAATGTTTTCTAAGTTCTTTGTCATAAAAGCACATTGTTGTCCTCATTTTGTTAAAGTTGCAAAGTAGTATTTCTTACAAGTTCACCTTAGGCAAAATGTAGCTACTTCCAGTTAGTACCACAATCTGATAAAACAACTTTAATTGTTACCAAAGGCTACTAAAGGTTTGTAAGCTATCCCTGGTAATATTCAAGGTCGAGTTTGACTGGGCTCTAAGTAACCTGATCTAGTTGAAGGTGTCCCTACTAATTCCAGTGGAGTGTGACTACACGACTTTTAAAGGTCCCTTCCAACCAAAACTGTTCTGTGACTCCATGATTCTAAGCTCCATGATACCTTATCTTAAAAAAATATTTTGCCTCCTGCAACTGAATATGGAGAGCATTATGTCAGTTTTCACAGCAATGAGCATTGTTGCCAATAATAATCCACAACTATTCCACCCATTGTCCACAAGGACTCAACTCAGTTATCTCTTCACAGCAAAGCTGCTGCTGTGGTTCTGTCTGACATGCAATAAAATTCACTGTTTCTTTAAAGTAACACTGGATGTTTTTATAACAAATGTTAACAGGCAGGATGTGGGTGACCTGTGTTAAATATCCTGTGGTTGGGATGCTACAGACTCACTTATGCCAACTTTACAGAGGAAACCTAGGTGAGGAGGCTGGAGGCCATGATATACTGTGCATTCCTCACTTTGCCTGTGGAAACTGTGCAGGAGCACTGCATTGCCAGCTCTGATTCAAGAACTGTTTATACACTTCATCCAGTAACAGCTTAATGCAGAATGCATTAAAAGTACTTCACAAATAGATTCAATTTAGAGCTTCGGCATCCTAAGCCAACACAAAGCTAATGGATTAATTTGTTACTGTACGTATAATATATATATGTATACCTTCATATATACATATATACCTTTGTATATACATATTAGCTTAGTATATAAGTATACACACACACACACATAAATAAAACTGGTGTGCTTCTACAGAAAAGGTCCTGGCTGTAGATTTTAATTAGATGGAAATGCCTCTGGATAGCCTAGGGTCCTATGACTAAGCCCTGGAGGTAGGTGATCTCTCAGGCACACTCTCACACCCATAACTTTGCTTACTGTGTCATACCTCCTTAGTAGCTAAAATAGAAAAAAACAATCCTTTTTCTATATACACCTGTGTATAATTTTGTTTCCTTTTCCTGTAGAAATACCAAGAGAAGGTTTACAGATACTGAGAACTATCAAGGGATAATTAGGGACAAGCCATATCTGACTATTACTAATGTGTAAAAAAAGTTGCAGAATATTTGAAATGCAAATCAAGAATTAAAGTATGAGTTTACCTTAGTGTTTTACAGAAAAACAAATGACTGTGTTTATAGAAATCACATTTCAGAAGAGAAAAATAAAAAAGTAAGAGAAACATATCTTGATAAACATCCTCTATGGTTTTGTACATCTGTGTAAATATGTCTTTGAAATTAGAAGGACCTTCGTTTGTATCAGAGTGCTGACTTTTGAGCAGAGTGTCAGTTTTATTCTGATGGTATCATCAGTGAACAAGTAGTGAATCTGCAGTAATAATTGACCTTTTCTATTTTCCACTTTTTTAAAAAAACTGAAGATACATTGCTCTTTCATTGCTGAAAATGACTTTGCTCATTATGCTAAGTTAAGTCAAGGGAGACAAAACTTCCTGTGTCGGTAAGTGCATCAAAAGCAAACAATTTCATTCATGTGCCATTCTCATAGCAGAAGAATGATCAAAGGCCATCAAAAAGGCAAAGGAAGTCAGTGCTTTGGCTTGTAGCATTTTTCTTGCTCTCATCCTGCCAACTGCTTAAGAACGTGATTAATTTCAAGCATGGAAGTCACTCTACTGATTCACATATTTATAAATCCATCTCATAAAAGGCATGTATTTAGGTGTGTGTAGAATTGGATTAAAATTTAAAATTTAGTTTTCATATCTGATAGGCACAGATTATTCTTGGCATCTGTATACACAAGTGACATTTTGAGCCAAGCCTTTAACTTACAAAAGTCAACCTGGTACAGCTTTGACGTTGATTGAATGGTACTGTTTTACACTAGCTGTGAACAAACTATTTTGTTTAGTTTAGAACAGAGTCAATTTTTAGTGGATTTGGCTGACAGATTCTGTGGGTGAAAGCACAAAACAGTGTGGAAACAATTTCCTTGTCAGACAGTATTTTTGGAGACAACCTGCAGAGTTCAGCAGAACAGAGACAGCAGCAATAAACTGAAATGCAGTCTATTTTCCACTCAGTTTTGATTAAACAAAGCAAAATAAAAGGTAAAATAAAAATATTTAGATGGAAAGAATGTCACTAAGAGACATTCTCTTGACTAATCTTGTATATAGATTTATCTGAAAATGAAAGAAGGGATACTTGCTTGAAAAGAACACATATTACTGCTAAGGTGTTATCAAACGTACCAATAAATACTAAAATATTAAATTTATGAGGCTCCTACATAAAAGTGCCTCAAAAATTGTAAGACACCTATTACAAGAGTAGGAAGATTAGGAAAACTCTTCAAGATGAGATATGTTACCGCAAATCATACTTATTAAGTGACAGCAAGATGACAAAGACTTATTGTTAATAGCTAGGAAAGGAAGGCATGGCCAGCAGCTTCATTAGGTCTTATCCTAAGAAGAATTTTCCTTAGCTAAATTTGGTAGCCTAAAATTTTCAGCCATAATTCTTACTCTCACAGAAAAATCTTACTGACAGAAGAATCTCAGAAGGTGACAAAGAGCAAAAATCATCCAGAGTCCCTCAGCAGACTCTTTTCTTATAGTCTTTCTTGAATCATTCCTTACTCCAGTTTAAGCTAATTCTGACTCAAGGGTGACTCAGTGTGATGCTGAAGGAATCCTGACTAATGAGGGTATACAAGTAAAGCAAATAGCCTTGCCTTTCTGCATTCCCCAGTAGGTGGAAGAAGAGACCTTCACATTTCCTAGTGTAGTGGATCCCAGGCAGCATGTACGTTTTTCTCCAATGTTCAGGATAGAGAAGTCCCAAGTGAGGTGTGTTCCAACGCCTTTCCAGGGATGACATATGCTGGCACTGCTGCTGCTGGAAGTAATATTCATACAAAAACACTTGGGAAGCTCTGCTCTAAGGAGGAAAGCAATGGGGCTTTTGAAAGTGATGCACGAACATATGGCAAAATGTTTTGACATTGTAACAGTTAGGAAGAGGGAGTTTTGAGAGTTACTAAGCCATGAGGAAATCAATCAAGTCTAGCAAGATAATGGTTATGACTGAAAGATTTGAAGTCTATAAATATAGTGGGGGGAAAAAAGAAGAAAAGCAGAACAGTCATATTAGGGGGAAAAAAAGAGAAGGCATTCTGTTTTAGAGAGGCTATACCTGAAATGACACCTGAAATCACTAATAAAAAACTGTGCAGGGGCTGCCTTAAATGTCAACCTGGACAAAAGAAGAAAAGAGCAAAAGGAATAATTTTGGTGGGGTTAAGGGGTAAAACAGTGGGAACAAATGGAGTTGGTAAGGGAAAGAAGAGGCAAAGTGACAAGAGTAGTGATCATAAAACCAAAATGAATACTGAGAAAAAGGAATCATTAGTTATTTTCTTTGCTGTTGTTATTAATAATAGCACTTAGAACTAAACAAATTATTCCTGTAATTGGCATGGGTAGGCAGTGAAAAAAGCACACAATGGCCTGAGCAGTAGGTTGCACTGGGGTGGGAAAGCCTTTCCATGTTTTTGACCAGATGTTAGTTGTGCCTTAGTTGCACTCTAACCAGTGTTAAGCCTCAGAGGATACCTGCATGGGTTAGTGAGGGAACTGGTGTCCTAGTCCTGAAGTATGGGCCTGCCTAGGTGATGAGATGAGGAGGTAAGAAAGTACTCAGCTCTAGCACTACTATTAAAACAAAATTTCTCTTGTGGGTGTGTGTGTTCACACTACCCTTGGAGCAGGAGAAGCATTTCCCCACTGCCTGGCCTACATAACTCTCCAGCAGCATGGGAAAAAATAGCTGCATCTACATTGCACTGGCTCCTCTCTCTGTTCCCCCTGGTCTTGAGATGTGGTTATACCACCAGACGTATCAGCTGTTAGGAAAGAGTTTTCCTTGTTGGGCTTTACTCTTGGAGAGAGGCTGCTGCCATGGGCTGGAGGAGAAGGGAGCCTAGAGGGAGCTGCCATTGCCTTCTGCTGTCCTTATGGCTCTGGTGGCTCCTGCTGCATCCCAGGCAACACTGTCCTACACTGTGGAAACACCAGAACAGTGTTCCTCAGCTCCAGACAGCAGTGTAGCATGAGTTTCCAGCCGAGTTCATCCCAGCATGGGGCTGACTCTGCTCTGCATCACCAGTTGGCAGCCCTCAGCTGATGTGGAGCTGGGCCCCCTTTGGGGACTGAGAAGAGACAAAATTCTACAGGCTGCAAGACAGCCATGTGCTGGAACAACTGGCAGCAGGGATGAGATGAGGGGGATTGTTTTCTGATGAGAGGCAACCTGTAGAAGCTGGAACAGAAACTAGATTTGCTGCAGGACAATGTGTTTGGGTTTTTTATTAGATCCTTCTGTACTTGTACTTTCTAATCTAGCATAAGTAGTACATTTACACATGTATACTTATTGATAAAACATAAACCTCTTTGTGCCTTCTTTCTCTTCTCCCTTAGACAATCTCTTTTTGTTCCTCCTCCAAAATCTTGAGTGAACATAAAAAATCATTTTTCCAGATTGTGACAAGCAGCCTAAGCCAATTCCTTGATAGTACTTACATGGATTTATACCTGCTGAGGATTTGGCAAATGAGTTGTTTACACATAATTCAGCTTCTTAATTGGAGGCAGAGAAATGTACTGGAAAAAAGCCCAGAGAAGCACACATTAAAATAGCCATATAGAATGTATCCTTTGCCCCTAAAATATTCATATTCTAACAAGTCATAAAGAGACATCTTGATTTCCTGAACATTTCTTAGTTTTTCTTTGAGTCAAATGGACAACCGTGTAAAATAATAAATATTTTAATAATTTATATTCTGAATTTTTGATCCCTCATGTCTTGATTTATTAAAAGAATTCCATTCACCCTGGAGCGATTGTTAATGTCTTAACTAAATTTTCTGTATTTGGAGATGGTTAATATTCATAATTATTATTGACATAATGTATTATCAAATTCATATCTACAAGAGAACTTTTTCCTAAATTTCCATGCATCTTAGAGACTGCCGATCTCCAGCAATTACAAATCATACATAATTAAGAAACTATTACAGTCAGAAAATATTTTGATGAATAGATAATTAGATTAGTATCAGAGAGAGATGCCAACAATCTAGCTGTATTTTAAATCTAAGACTGGCTGCCTTATACAGTTCTAAAAGCTCTGAAATTACAAAGGCAATTTCAGTTGCTTACAGCAGGTGGTAGTATGTGCTATTAAAATAAAATATTTACTTCCAAGAAGGACTGTGGCTTAGTTAATAAGAACATGAGTAGAATGAGAAAGAAAATGACTGCTGTAAATCTGTTAATAGGTTGTAGATTAGAAAATTGAGTATTTATTACTTCTTTAATTTCAAAGCTTCCTTTTTGTCTGCCATAAGACTACAACATAACATCTTGCGGGATACTTATGGACAAGGCATAGACATCTTACCTAAAATTAACTCAAAAAACCTAACTCTTACAGAGTGGTCTTCATCCATAAATCCCACAGTCTTTTTATCCCACAGCCTTTTATATGAAGACAAACATGAAGTACTTCAGAACAAGATGTAAATGGAATTCAAGTATGAAAAACAGACTGGTAATTTCTGATAATCCTCTTTGAGTTGCTAGCTGAGACTGGGGTGAGTGGAATTTCCAGAGTCTCTACTCCAGAGCCCACTAGAGGCCTGAGACTGCTGTTTCTGTACATGTGGAGCTGTGCCTCAACCTTGCCCTAAACTCAGTTGAGGCTAATCCCAAAATCACTGGCACTAGAGACTAGATGTTCCTACAGCGACATCCCTGAACCAATATGTGTGTATAAATGATGCATACAGCCAACAAGATGAGATGACTCACAAAGAAAATGACACACATTTCAAGTGCAAAAGATACCTTTTTGTGTTGTTTCAGAATGGACTCGTCACATATCTCAATTTTCACTTTACATCCAGAATATACCAACTTCAGGCAGATTTGAATGGTTCTGCCCCTATGCCCTTGGGAGAGAACTTCCACAAAAGCCATCAATTCCCGTCACAGGGACAACGTGAAAAACAGGGTTTAAGATACCCACTTCTATTGTCAGGGGTAGTTTTTTACTAGTATGAACATGAGTTTCTGTTATTGGGTATGAGATATTGTCATCAGGAGCAATGTCCCCTGCACAGCTACTTTATATTTTCCTTTGGGTAAGTGAATTTTGGCAGCATCTTCCAGTCTGGGTTCTAGAGGTAAGATGAGTGGCAGCATGATTAATGAGTAATTAGAATCAGCAAGATGTCTACTAGCTTCTGGGCTGTAGTTGATTTTGGGTGAAGCTAGCAGCAGATATATAGGGCAAGTTTATCCATAAAATTATAGTTACCATGGCATTTCAGATGCCTGCAAGAGTGATAAAGCAGTAAACATATTTGTTGAGCAGGTCGAAGATAAAACTGTGAACCTGAGTTCTTTTATGAATTTTCATAGGTTATTTTTCAGCCTCTAAAGGTCTTTTGCCCTCATTTATTACATTAATATAATATGTCTAAAGGTTGTTGCTTTTGTGATATTAGTTTAGCACAGCATGGTCTTTAACTGAGCCATCTTCTTGAGTCTGTATAGTAATTTGCAAGTACACAAAAACAGCAGTTAATCTAGGAAAGTATTTTTTTCTTCTCTAAGAAACTTCTAATTAAGATTTTGATATTTCTCATAATAATATTTTGGCTACCAGTTCTGCTCAAACATGGTAAATGTAGGACCCATAGGACCTTTGGTTGAGATAATGTCAGGGCATGAAATAATAAAATGCTGCAAGGGCACCTAGGAGCACAGGTTCTGTATAATCCATTACCATCCTTATGTGCCATTGGTTTTGCACAACTGAAACATTTTTCCTCAAAAAATATGTTTCCATTGCAAAATGGAAAATCTTTTTTGTCCTCTTCCACCTTGGAGGCTCATTTTTAAAACCAAACAAGTCAAAACCACTGTAACTTGCAATCCCTGAAAGAGCAAGATTTCCCTTCATTGAACAGCATCTTAAAAATTTCAGTGTCAGCTTTGGCTGAAGCTGGGCTGTTACTCTAACATCCTTTCATTTTATGCTGACCTACAATAACCCCATCATTCCCAAACTCCCTTGAGCAAAAGTTAACATTTGTACCAAGCTGTGTTATGGTATCTTGATTGCAAACACCCACTAGGAATTTAGCTGAAACACTCCTGGTTTGTGCACTACATAAAATTTCAATCCAGGAGCACAGTCAGATAAAAGAAACTATAATCAACTGTGAATTATCTGTGGGTTGTTTATCCAGTTCCTGATTAATCACTCCATTAATCCTTGCAAAGACAGTGAGCTAACTCACTGCAGAGCCAATTTCTGTGAGCTGGGCTTCTAAGCTCAACTGTGGTGCCATATGAATCTAGCTATATGTATCCAGAACTAGACACTTTGCACAGTTTGGATCTCGAATCAGTAAATGTGCCATTCAGAAGCAACTGAACTCTTGCTTGCAAATTAGGTCCAGATTTCCCCATAGTCATTCCAATTACTGAGAGTTCTGGGAAGAGTGACATAGACCCATCAGAGGGATGCTGCATAAAGTCAGTGCAGAACCAGCATGGCTGGGACAGAGGGCGTGAGTATCTGAGGGAAATTCTACAGAAACACTTTGCAGCAGGCTTGCTAACAGGATTTTCCATTTCTGGAGCAGAGTGTGGAAAATGGAGCCAACACAGTTGCAGTGCTGTATCCGAAGCAGTAGACCTGTGTGAAACCAGAAGCTTGATGCAAGGAAGCCACTGTGATAGTAATTTCAGGTCCAGCCAGTGGTTATTAAGATTATTGTGATTATTGTGAACTAGAGTCTACACAGATGTATTTGGAAGCCTCTGTACAGTGTTGCTCAACATCCTTATGACCTAGGGTAGTTCACCTGCTTGTGTATCCATCTGTCCTAATCCATTCCATTACCCTGGATGGAAGGTACAGTAGTGTGATAAGTCTGCTGAAATGCTGCAAAGACTGCAAACTGAAACTTGGAAAACTGATCCAAAAGTATTACAAAAAGTAAACAGTAAAGCTTATGCTTGAGTTATACTCCAGTTTTCTAAGTTTTAACATCGAGACGGATGACTGAAAGATGTGCCCAGGTTTGACTGAAGGTGCAGGCATGAAGGAAATAATGAAAGCCTAAGGCTAAACTAGATTACTGTATTTGTTGTTTTCAGTTTAAAAAGTCAACATCGTGATGCCAGCAATAGAGATAAAGCATGAGGTAAGTTCTGCGAGTCAAATCTATTGGTTTACGGGACTGATGAGTCTCAGGTTTAAATTTTGATTTTTGTGTCTAGCTTCCACAAAGCTATTATGAAGAAACAATTGTAAGAAAAGTGAAAGGCTTTCCAAGCACTCCCTTCCCAGTTGAAACACTAGTATGACAGAGGCAGGTAGGTGGCAGTAACAAGTGACTAATAGGCTGCTGGATAATTACATCTGCCACAGTCTTATCTCTTAGCACCAAATGCCTCAAAATTAAAGCAGGGAGTATAAGACAAATGTTAGAGATATTGAATTAAGCAGGAGGGGAAAAATAGCCTGTAGAGAGTCAAAGAAACTGTAGGAGTTCAGACGGGCAATAAAAATTGTAACTTGACAGAGAGAGAAGCTTCAGTGTGGAAGGTTCTGAGGGGAAAATGCTCAATAACAGAATCTGCAGGTGTATTTTCAGCCTCTGACACCGATGTGGCAATGTACTGAATGTAAGGTTCTTTGCCACAATATGCTAAGTCAAGGTGAGGTGCCTAGGCTTTCAAAGCAGGAGGAGAAAGATAAGTACTTTCAGATGTCTGAGCAAGGCACTCGTTCTTCACTGTGTAAAGAGCCAAGGATTTCTGTAAAAGGGTTCAGTATTTCTTGTACAAAAGCCTATGCCCCCGATTCAGAATTTCACGGTAGATTCCCCCATGTCATAAAGCTGAGCCTTAGTTTAAACACAGACAAAAGAAGAGAAAATCTCCTCTTTAGCACAAATGTGTAGTTGCAGCATATGAATATGCAAGTGAGTTATTTGAGCTACACCTTTTGAAGTACCTACTGTCATGCTTTTCAAGTGTTTGAACCACAAGACTGTGGTGTTGCAGGAGGAAGGTCAGTGCACATCTCTTCTCTTGAAGGAAGAGGATTTTGCTGTACTGAATGCAAAATTTAGGGCCTTATTTGTAACCATGGCTATTCACTCAAAATAGATACCCACTTTCAAAAGGGCATTCCTCACAGTAGATATCAAGTGGGTGAAGTTATAGCACTATAGCCCAAGAAAAACATACTGGAGGTGGGCCTGATCTCCGAAAGTTTTAGCACATTTTTTGATCTTTAGTCCTGTAACCATGAATAACAAATGCATCTTATAAAAAATGTAATAACAGCTTCTCCTCATCTTGACAAAAAAAAAAAAAAAGAATGGAAGGGTACACCAAATTCCATGCCAAACTCCCAAATGCTTGTTCTTACCAGTCTCTTCTGCTCCAGTAATAAGTGCAAAGTACAGCCTGTTCTGGAGACCACTGATTTAAACATGTTTCTAAATAAAAAATATCCTGGAAAGTTCTAAAACTGAAGAAAAGTGACTTGCCGAAGTCTGAATATTTTATTTTTAATCAGAATACTCTAACTTATGTGTCTTTGCTGACTACAGCCACAGCAATAAGGCACATAGAAAAGCATTGTTTTGGGACAAGTGCTTCCTCTACAGTTGTGTATTACTAAACCAAACCTTAATCTTGAACTCAGTCTGGGAAGTGATAAGCAACAAATCTTGTGGAATTGGCTACACTTGCTCCCATGAGATTCAGTACTCAATATTCCACATCAGCATTAACAGAGTTGATTTAAGAAACCAGCTTTCCATCTCAGCTGAACCTGTTTGGCATTTTAAGAAGATTTCCTTTGCTGATGAGGATTTAAACCCATAAAAATTGTAAGGATTAGGAGATATATCTGGGATTTACAGAACACACACATTTGGATTTCCTGGTAAAATGTTTTCTCATGTGTTAAAACCTGTTTTGTAAAAACAAAAAACCCAAAGAAACCCCCCAGATGACTGATGCTTTAAAAAGTGTGAAGGTTGGCACTATTTGAAACATAAATAATTATTTGAGTGGCTGATGAACCATGGCTGGGTGCACTCTGGCACCTGGTGCACAACACACTTGAACTGTAGCAAGTATCTTTGCAAACAATAAGCCACAGAAATACCACAATTTTGAGAGGAATTTCAGCTATGGACTTGAACTGAGGAACCTTTCAGATTCAGAAGCTGATGGAGAATGAGGGCAAACTTGAGTGATGGTAATGGTGATTACACAGATGCCTTGCAAACTTCTCTCCTGTTCCACAGAGACATACACATATGAACTCCAAGGAAATGGTGTTTGCACATGCTCACCTCCAAACTCTGGCCAAAACCATTAAGATTCACTACTGGAATAACATTGTCCATTCATGTAATTCTCACACAGAAAGAGCAATGCTTATGTTCATCTGCCCCTGAAAGGTTGTGGACAGTGTACAAAGGTGTATTGGGTTCCTGTGGCCAAATCCTGTGGCCGGTTTTGGTAGTGTGGGGGGAGGGGGAAGGGGAGGCAGAAGGTGCTACAGGGGTGGTTTCTGCGAGAAGCTGCTACAATCTTCTTCCACGTCCACCAGAG
Source organism: Anabacerthia variegaticeps (assembly GCA_035583185.1). Lineage (NCBI taxonomy): Eukaryota > Metazoa > Chordata > Aves > Passeriformes > Furnariidae > Anabacerthia > Anabacerthia variegaticeps. The sequence continues at coordinate 82,416,030 of JAWWEW010000001.1, read as the reverse complement.
CCAATGCCAGCCAGCTCCAGAACGGACCCACCCCTGACCAAAGCTGAGCCAATCAGGAATGATAGCAACAGCTCTGTGATAACATGTTTAAGAAGGAAAAAAAGTTATTGTGCAGATGAAAATTGCAGCCAGAGAAGAGTAGAGT
>JAWWEW010000001.1:82402376-82415866 GCA_035583185.1 Anabacerthia variegaticeps | reverse complement strand
GTCATGTGTGGAGAGACCTCACAGGGAGCAGGGGAAGAACTTCCCTTCCTGAGCAGTGGCAGAACCAACCTGTGATGAACTGACTGTAACCTGCATTTCCATTTTCCTTGCACCGCTGAGTGGGGAAGAGGTACAAATGGAAGGAAGGAAGTGTGGGGGAAAGGTATTTTAAAGATTTATTTTACTTCTCCTCCTCTTGCTCTGATTCTGTTAGTAATAAATTTAATTAATATCCCCTCTTTGAGTCTGTTTTGCCAGTGATAGTAAATCGTTAGTGATCTCTCCCAGTCTTTATCTCAACTCATGAGCCCTAGTTTATATTTTCTCTCCTCTGTCCAGTCTCAGAGAGGAGTGAGAGAGTGGCTTTAGTGGGTATCTGGCATCCAGCCAGTGTCACCCTACTACAAAACTCAAAGGCATGACATAGATCAGACTGAAGAAAAAAAAAAATAGGGAATGGCTATAGCTATTCTAAAGAAAACTGAATTTATCTCAACACAAGGGAGATGGAGAGTGGCCTTTTTGAGGGGTATGAATGTCTGTGTCAGTCAGTGGATCAGCTGGTTTTGTAAATTGACTTCCCTGAGTTAATCAAAAGGTGTGAATTTCTTCCCAAGCCCTGCAGATCAAGTGTCTGTACTCTGATTCAAACACACGAGGAAACAGTGTAAAGAAACATAGTTTCCACAAGGGTATTTTTTTTCATGCTTGCACTTAACACTTTTCTTTCAGGTTCATATTGAAATTATCAAAATTTTTAATTTAATGCTCAGTCATCAATCTGTCTTTCTTTCCCTTCTCAGCTTGTTACCGAAGTTTTTATAACGTATACTATAGTGTGGGAGGTAAATTAGACACTAATCACATCCAGTAAAACTATGTTTTTGACAAGAAATTAACAAGATATATTGATCACAACTTAACTGTTCATAGTTATACATATATTGAAATGTCCGCAGTTGTTATTCTGTCAGCATTGTCCTACTGCAGTCACAGAACTATTCATCATGTAAAATTCAACACAACGAGTCACTTTGAATCATCCAATCTCTCAATCATTCCCAATCAAGTGAAGAATGTTCATAACATCATTTCAAAAAATCTTGCTACCATTCCTGTCCTGGCAGAAATAATAATTTATCTTTCACCTCTGGGTGCAATGACAATTGTGAAGAAGAATTGTTTATGGGTTATCAAGGATGCTTGAAAGACTGATCCAGTTATAAGCCAGTATGACAGTGAAGGAGGCCGAACTGTTGTCCTTGTACTATGACTTAATATTTATGCAATATTAGTCAGTAGTATTCAAGGCAAGCAAAAATGTCAATTTTAGTTTAGCTTGGGCAGGCGTATGCTGGATTAGTAGCTTACTGTCAGAGGTAATTAATCAAGCATACCAGTTTAGCATCATTTAAAGGACTATCTTAGTGGTTATCTTATTTACAAGAACAATAATTAATAATTTTCCATGTGATTTGAAGAATACAGACCAGCAGGATGCACACATTGTTTTTTACAAGTTTCTGACCTTGTTTTCATTCCTTTAAAGCAGTTGTTTGTCAACTTAATGTAATAAACTGCTTTCAAGATTAACATGCCCTTCAGGTGAACACTGAAGATAAAAGAAATATCTTTTTCAGTTGAAAACTAGATATAATATATATGACACTTGCCTACATAGCTAGCTATTATAACATATCATATTTTAATACTAGTGATATCTGTATCTGTGTAAATAGAAGTAAAAATAATGAGAACATATTATTAAATAAAATCCACCTTTAGCTTAGGCTAGTATTATGTGACTATTAGTCAGCACTGGAATTTGCCCTAATTGTGAGAAAAAATAATAATCTGTATTAAATCAAATAAACATATAATTTAAAAATACTAAATTAAAAAGTAGACAAGTACATAATTTTGTAATATTTTAACCTTTATGATAGTGATACAGTTTTACCATATAGGTTCTGCCCTTTAAATTTCATTCCTAGCTCTTTATTCCTTTATACCAGCAATTTTTATATAGTCTTATGGAGAAATACTTAAAGGTGTGAAATCTGCTGCAGAGGAATGAATATGGCTTATATTTTTTTTTCCTTATATAAATGTTTATGTTCCTGTATTCTTCATAGCACAGCATGTTCAGGGCATGTTTTAAAGGGACCTTCACAGATATAATTAAACGGGTCTTCCATGACAAGCTGCTGATCTCTGTGCCAGTTGGTATTGCTTTCCTCCTTCAAGTACCGACAAACTTTCCTAAGAGACTTGCTGTCCCAGTATCCTCTTTAGCTATTTGGTAACTTTTATAAAGGTTTGACTATCCAGTGTGGGAAAAAATGGTCAGAACACAATGCTGACCTTTCATGCAACTTAAGTAAACAGAACTTTTACTCTCATGGCCAGGTAGAAAAAGAGTATGGTATAGAGTGGTCGAACCTGAATGTAGTAGTCTCACAGCAGATAGACAGGATTCACAAAAAACATTATGTTGATAAAAATAGCCTAACAAATAGGAGAAGCATGCACCTTTTCAAAAATTATGATTAAGACACTTTTCAAACAAAATCCTGACAACAATAATGATAAAATTATTTTATTTGGCTCAAAACAACAGTTGCAGTGATTCATTTGTTACTTTTTCTTTCCTTTCAATACACTCTCAAAGCTAATTTTTATAATTTGGGTTTTTTTGGGTTTTTTTCTTTGTTTGTTTGTTTTTTACTTTCTATCTTGAGCGAGTCAATTTGTGTTTTATGTTTTTTTGTTGGTTTGTGGGATTTTTTCAGTTTTTTTTTTTTTTTTTTTTTTATATTGTGTCTTTAGTTCTGTAGAAGGAGGTGTTTCAAAAGGGCACTAACACTTTTTTCTCAATTCCATTAATTCAATATAATTGATTTGAACCTACCTTTATCTTCATTCCACCAAAAGAAGTATGAATGCCTTAAGTATGCTACATTTAATATTTTTCTTATATGTTCAGTTCAAGATGGTTTAATTAGTTTAGTCACTGCAAATGAGTGAATTGAAACAACAAGTTTAAGTTTATGCTTAACAATATTGTTTCTAATATTTGTGAGAGCGGATTCAACTTTCTATTCCTTTGGGGTTCCAAAATGGCCTGTAAGTCTTCACAATATTTTGTTCTCTCACATAAATGTCTGCAGTTGCTGAGTTTCACTGCTGCAGAAGGGTGGCCAACCACCTCTTTCCCTTTAGACTTTTGTTTTAGTAAAAAGGGTGGTGGAAAGTGAACTCTCCTCCCTGAGCTTAGAGTTTCTCAGGAAACATTTGAAATCCTGCTGATTATCCCCACTGAATTCCCCCTGCAACATTGTTGTTCTCTAGAGATTTTAGAGGTCCTTGGAGATTTTCTGAGATCTTACCATTGAAGGGATGCTTCCTTCATTAGGAGTCCATTACCATGAACAAACACCTTGGCAAGGAGAAGAGAAAAGGAAGAGATGCCACCTCAGCAATATAATCTGAAGTTTCAACCTTCGTATTTTGAAGTGAAATATTTCAGTTCCTTTTGTATCTTCTTCTGACAGTCAAACATCTGAATGGTCAGTCATTTTTTGAATACAACAGCTCAAACCAAGATAATAGTCCCAAATTCTAGATGATAATTAGATGAAAATGCACATTTTTCTCATGTTGAATAGAAAATACAGGTGACAAATAACATTTGCCTATATGTTATATTCTGATTTTACAAAATACGATGACAGTGCACAAATTTTATTGTGATTGAAAGTTCTAGTGAACTGTAACTCACTTTCTATTTTGATTTTGGTCTGAAGACCTCCAACCAAAAATTTAGTTTCAAAAGGATTTTTATGTCAGAAAATGCATATTCCTCAAACACAAAATGTGTTTTGCTGGAATGTTTTATTTTTAGAAGAAAAATATCAAATTCAGAGGCAGAAATTGTGGCAGTGAATGCACAATATCAGAAATGGAATACAGTGTGTAAGAAATGGATCTCTGAGGAAAGTCCAGAAAACTCACTGTAATGTTTTGAAGTCATGTCTTTATCCCCTTGTAAAACAGAATGTAACCTGTAACCTGCAACCTGTCCATTGTAAACCCCTCCCCTGTTCTCTGTCCCCTGCATGTTAACCTGTCCCTGCCTCTTGACCCCTTGACCAGGATGTGACATCACATATCCTCTAGGAGACCCCTATAAAGCTCCATTCCCAGGGAATAAACTCCTCTCTGTTCTCCTGCAAACCGGCTGCGTGTGTGTGTGTTCCAACAACTCCTAGAGAGCACATGGTCACCGCATGGACCGGGGAAGGGGGAACTGGGGGCATTTCCCCTCAGACTGCTGTAAGAAATGAAGTCACTAACCAAAAAGGTAATGATTTCATAGTTTTGGAACACCTTTAGGCATTAGATAAACAGTTCCAAGTCTGTTTTATTCCAAACTATTAGGCCATTGAGTGTTTTGAGGTCAAAGTCATATTTTTTCCTGTCTACTTTACACTGTAGGAATATATTGAAATCTGGGATTTTTTTCATTGTAGAATAGGGAATTTCCTGTAAGTTGTGTCAAAATATAACGCAGGGTAGGAAAGGCACTTTCTGTTTTATTCTCCGATGACTGAGGCAGCAAATAATCGGGATTCCCCTCGGCATGCAGGACACATTATGTATAAGCCTGGGTTCTAGGACAAGTAACACTGGTATAAATCATAAATGTTTTGCTGACAAGTCTTTACTGAAATTCATTTGCTTTCAAAGAGGTACAACAGGGTTTGTGGTGGCCCTTCTCTTCAGGATCCAAAGATCATGTTCACAAACACAGGAGGCTGCAGATTTGTCGCTCAGCTTACCTGTTTGACACACTGGCAAGGGAGACTTTTGGACCAAACACTTCTTATGGAAGGGTTATAAAGTCATTTATTTAATTCCTTTATGAAGTTGATTCCTCACATTTGAGAAAAGGATGTTCTTGATATAGAAGGCAGCATGAAAGGCAGCATTTTTGGTCACTTTTTGTTATATCAAATCCATTGAAGGGCTGTGAGCAGAAAATTTAGTTACATTAATAGATTCAGCTCTTGAAGGTGCCCTTCAACCTTTCTGCCAGAAAAAGTAAAGGAGTTTTTATTTACATGCCACTGTTTGGTAGAAGAGGAAGCTTTGACCCATAGGCAGAACCTCTGAGGGTCTGTGTTTGCAAGAGATTACTTATGAACCACACAAAATCAGTTCATTTTCCATATGCCATATGCCCTTATGCATTCATAATTTTTTTTCTGACAACTAGCACCTTCCTCTTCTGTGGAATGTACTTTGGGCTCTGTGTCTGAATGAAGAAAGGAGTAATAGAGTGGCACAGTACAGATATTGGTCTCTGCCTGACATTTGCTGGCATAATACAGCTGAAAACTGTGCCACAGGTGACACAGCTCCACACCAGCGTGGCAGCTCTGCTCAGGAGTGAGAGGCATGAACCTTTGTAAGGAGCATAGTCGTAGATACTGCTTTGCTTTTCTGTTCAGGTCTGATATGAATGCGTGCCACATATTGTCTTTCACCTATTATTTCTCTGAGGCTGAGTGCTACTGCTAACAATAAAATTCCAGAGGCTTACTTTAGCAGAATATTAATGAAAATTTTCTAAATCTTTGCACATACACATGCAAGGCAGCAGCTGCCTTTGGTACTCAGAGAGATTTCAAACATTTACTTACTGTTGAGCTTTATGCATAAACGTGCATGTGAAAGGTCAGGGATAGTCGTTCTATCATTTGGGATGAACACAGCTGAATTGAAATGTCACAGCAGTCATACCTAGCAATTTAAAAGCTTTGGAGTGTTACAAGCCTGTGGATTCTCCTGCCAAGCAAATAAAAATCAACTCTCTGACTGTACAAATTTACATGATTACAGATAATATATTTTACATCATGCTTGTGGAGTTTCTGAGCACTGATAGGCACAGGCAGCTTTTGGAGTTGATTGGAGTTGAGAAGCTTGCTGTGCAGCCCTGGAGCAGGGAAGCAGGCTGTTCATAGCAGACCATAGAAGGCATCAGGCAGCCTGATATGTGGCTGATAGATGTTAGCCTTTTTAGACCTCTCAGACATTACAAAAGAAATCTGCAGAAGTCAGGAGATGTCATAGTATAATAAAAGAGAATGAAGAAAATTAATTTTAAATAATTAATTGAAGAAAAAGCAGTATATCTGCAAGAAGGGCTGTACTAAAAAGAGATCATAATCTCTTTGTCAAATGTTTATATCTGACTGTTTCAGGACTTTCTCTGTTAAGAACAAATGCCATGCAGGAAGTTGGTGACACAGGGGATGGGGGCTGCTAGAGCATTTATAGGTGCTCCTTCCCTCAGAAAGCACTTTGCTGAAAAATGGTTCGAGTGAAAATGGAAGCCTTATCAATGGAAATAGAAAATTCTGGTTAGAGGAAAACAATCCAAATATATGAATACTCCAAAAGATAATGTGTTTTTTAATTCTGTGATTATGTAAAGAAAAATTAAATCAAAAGGGTAAGAACAAGCAACTTGAATTCCATCTTTCCATCTGAGATTCACCCTGAGAAGAAAAGAAATTGAGATTAATTTATTTAGCATATGGAGCAAGTACAAACCATAATGAAACTAATCTCCATGTGGAATTGCAAACACTACTCCTGACAGCTTCTATAGTCATTAGGCATTTTATTCAAACAATCTTCCAGAAGAGATGATAGCAATAAGGGTCTATGTAAGTTCTGTAGAAACTTTTTTGAAACCTACAGAATTTAATATTAAGTAGGATAATGCCTATAAGATTTTGAATGAAACTATGTTATTTAATATATTTTAAATAAGATAGTTTATGAGTGTCTAATTAAATTCTACAAATAATTTTTAAATGTTTGTATATTTTACTTCTCTAGTGAAGCTAGATATTATTTGTTTAGGGAAAAACAATTATTCAAAAATAAGCTGCTTTCAACCTGCCCACTCTTAGCATACATTCTGCTTAGCAAATATAAAATTAGTTTGTATCTTGTACATCATCCACTAAGTGGGTGCTTCATGGCATCAGTGAATCTCAACATATGTTGTTAATGACCTGTAGCTGTCCTGATTTTCAGCATAACCATCTTTTATATTTATATTTGAAAACAGTATCTGGTTGACAACAGGCACAAAATACCCATAAAGACTCAAAAGAAGGGATGATCAGACTTTTAGGGATCTATTAACCCTTTCCTCAATGCTTCCTATGTCTTATTTTTCTGTGTAACTATTTAGGACAAGAGTTAGTTCTTCCTTTTGTCTTGCACAGTGAAGCTGTGACTTTAACTGACAATAATGTAGTGATAATTTGGGTTTTTTTACTAGTAAAAAGATAACACTTTTGGAAGACAGTTTTATTCCATGTGACTGCTTTCAGAGGCAGAAGACATAACCTTCCACCACCTAAATGTCCTGCAAGGGAAAAGATATCAAGGAGTTTGCCCACTCTAAGGAACCCTCTCAGGCAAAGAAAGGCCACTTAAGTGACCTCAGCTCTTGCCAAAATCCCAGCAACCTGGATGCTGCTTTTATCCTTAGCACTCATCAAAGCTTCAGAGAAGATGGTCAGGATTTTGAAGTTGCTAATTTCATGAGGGAATGAAGGCAATAAATTCATTTGATTTGAAGATCATTTGAAAGATGGAATAAAGACAGCTGTCTGAGGAAAGTTGAGGATAAGAATGCAAAGGGTGTCATGTACTGTATATCCTTTACTAAAAGTCACTAACTAACAGAAAAAAAGCCTTGGTGGTAAGGGTCTGCTTAGAGACCTGAGACATCCTGGGGGAAGGATTTAGAAAATCTAAGAAAAGCTCAAGAACCAGCTGCAGTGTTTGCATTACTGTGGCTGTGGATAACAGCAGATGGGGAAAAAACACGAAAAAAATTTCTGTGAGGTAGCCCATTAAATGCAGCCTGGTTTACAGACAAGGAAGGATGGGGTGAGACATGGTCCATCTCTGCCAACCAGTCTGCCCTTGGTGTGTTTGCTACTGATGATGGCAGAAGTATCCAGGTTATGGCAAACGCCTGTACAGATGAGGGAATGGATATAAAACAAAACATGTCAGTATTTAACCCATTATTTTAAATATACACCACTTTCTCCTCCAAAGAAAAAAAAATAAAACAACAACAAAAAAAAAACCCAAACAAAAAAAAAACCCAACAAACCAAAAAAACACCCCCTCCAAAAAAAGAACAAACAAAAAACCAAACCAACCGATAAGTCACTTGTCTTACTTGTCCCAGAAGACCTAAAATAAACAAGCAAAGAGAAAACCACAAACCTTTCTTTTTTTTTTTTTTTTTTTTTTTTTGAGCACTTGGTGGGGTGAAAACATAGAAGCAAAAAGGTAAATGATGTTCTGGGGCAGACCTCACTCTTACATGTAATGGAGAAGTTTAGATGCTCTTGGGTTGAAAGGAGCTATGTACACACAAACTGTAAGGCATATATATTTCTGTTCTCAGTTGTAAAGAAAGGAGGGATAAGAAGAGAATTACTCTCTAAATTTGGTAAGGAAAACTGAGATTTTTGCCACTCTGACTTCTACTTTGAGAAGGGAAAATGTAACCTTAGCTTTGGATGTAATTTGTAAAAAGTCTGAAGTAGATTTTTACAAGGAGCAATCAGGACAAGTGGTTGTCCTATTAAGCTTCAGAAAGCAGGAAGACACAGGATTGCTGACTGGCAGTCAGGCACCTGCCGGGGAGCGTGGGGGAACTGAACCAGTGGGTGCTTTCTTCTCTCCTCCACTTTGAGTGTACTGTGACAGATGGCATTTAGAATTGATTGGCATATCATAGAGGGTTTGCGCCAATTTAAATTATCTTTCAGATTTATCATATAAAACACTGAAGTGAACTGTGTGACTTGGTGAAACAACTCACTGAGACAGAAAGAAGAAAACCCACTTTGCAAAACTCCCCCAATCTGACTTCTCTAAAGGAGGAGAAAAGAGAAGATACTTGCTCTACAGCTTGGGACGAGCTGCATAACATTGTCAGTTTGCAGCCTTGCAAGGTGACTGTATCAGAAGTCCTTCAGATCTCTATCAAAGACAAATGGTCTGTCTAAGCAGAACTATTCTTATTCAGAAAGAAGAGGGTAGTACAGAGTATAAAAAGCTGTTTCTTTGTGCTCAAATTTTGTTGTATGCTTAAAATAATTGATTTATATAAACCACATATGAGGGAGAGGATTGGGTAGCTTTCCCATCATGTCTTTGTATTAAGTCTTAATTTTTCTGTCATGAATATTTTGCATAACATTCTGAAATGGTATTTTACTATTAGTCAGTTTTGTTCATGTTCAAACAGGTGCCATAGATTTGATCTTTCTGCTGGCTTATCAGAAAGGAAAGCCCATTTATCCAGGAGGTCACAACATCATTTTAAAAGTCAGGAAGAAGGAATCAGGGCAAAACTGTATTAGAGCTGGTAATTAGAAGCATTGACAGTAGCACAAAGCTACTTCTCGGTTCCTAAACTCTGTCAAGGACTACACTTGAGAGAATAAAATCTAAGTGCTTGTCAGGGATATCAGTGAAGTTGCCCCATTCCTGCAGAGGTCTCACAATTCTGAGCCAGCACTGTCCCAGCAAGGCTCCTGGCACCATCCCAGCCCTGCCACTGGCATCCGTCCCCTGCTGTCAGCACCGCAGGGCAGGTCACCGCCTCCTCTCCTCCCGCTCTCGGCTGCCAGCAGCAAAGAAACAATATTGCTCGGCCCGCAGCCAGTTGCCTGGTGTGACGGTGTTGGATCAGCTCCTCACCTGACATAAGCCGGGCAGAAGGAAAGTAGACAATGTTCTGAAAGGTGAGAAGAAGCAAGAAGAAGGTGACAGCAGCCTGGGGAACTGTCCAAAACGGGGGGGAGAGAGAGAGGTAAATCTAGGAGGGTCACCTTGGAGCAGAGCACCCACTTCTCACAGCACCGTGAGAGATAGTTATTTGTCTATTGTGAGGACTGTCTTGGCCGTGAGAAAAAAAGAGAGAAGCTGTTTTTTAAAACATGTAACTTTCTTTGCATAAAGTAAATATTACCACTTTAAAGCCAATTTCATGTTCTCGGGAAAGCAAGGTATGTGATTTTATCAGCATTCTGCTACAGTATCTTATGTTGTAAACATACTCCTAAAGCTGTGGAGATGATCCTGAACTGAACTTTCTTACTCAACACTTTCATCTTTTAGGATCTTCTTGACAGACAGACTGCCAGTTGTCGGAGTGTCTGTCAACTGTGAAAGCTAGCAGCATATGCTGAGACAAGCTGGTAAGGGCAGGGTAAGAGAGATGACTTCTCTGTTTATAAAACAGGAGCTCAGTAAAGTGACTACAGCAACTCTTGGGAGGAGCAGATGCAGCTGAAGGTATGAAAACCAGGCAGTCTGAAGTACTGAGGGGAAATTCATTTAATGCACAAAGCAAATTGTCCTAATTCATCTTTAGAACTAAATAGTGCTCTATTTTCTTTCTGATGATTCACTGTTATTATGCACATTATTGTTTACTGCTAATGATTACTTAGCCTATCACTCTGTCAGGTCTCTAAGGTGCAGATCATATTATCAATACTTAATGGGTGTTACTGCTCAGAAGAGGGATTTACTCTTTCAGTGTTTGCAGCCTGCTATGTAGAAAAAAAGGCAAAGCCGCCTCGATATTACTGAAGATACTTGTACATCTAATGAGCCACTTAATGCTCTTTGGAACAGAAAATTTCAAGATTTGAAAAGCTCCGTTGGAACCCTTCAAGTCTTTCTCTGTGGTCATCCCTGAGCATCCTTTTTCCACCCTTGGAACTCTTCAACACATAGTTTTACCTAAGTTGTCTTCATAAAATTGGGGAAGATCAAAAGAATTAAGATCCATGGCCTGTTTTGTTCACTGACTCCCTTTGGCAAACAGATCATCATTTTTGGTTTTTGCAATATTTGGAAGCTATCTTGTGTTTCAGGATTAATTTAGGCCACATCCAGACTGACCCATGGCCTTGTGCCGTTCAAAACACAGGGTCCTAATATCCTCTCCTTGAAGTTACTCAGTGTTTTTTTTTTGTCCTTGGACCAACACATTCAGGTCTGCCTCTGAAGAGCAGACAAACATAGAAATGTAGGTTTGACCACAGCAGCAATATAAAATCACAGAACAGTTTGGGTTGGAAAAGACCATAAAGGCCATCAAATTCCAACATCCCTGCTGCGGGCAGGGACACCTTCCACCAGATGATTCATGCTAAGAGCTCCATCCAACCTGACCTTGAATACTTCCAGGGATGGGGCATCGACAAGTTCTCTGGGCATCCTGTTCCAGTGCCTCACCACCCTTACAGCAAATAATTTCTTCCTTATATCTAATCTAAATCTACCTTCTTTCAGTTTAAAGCCATTGCCCCCTGTCCTATCTCTACACGCCCTTGGAAAAAGTCCCTCTCCAGCTCTCTTGTGGCCCCTTTAGGTACTGGAAGGCTGCTATAAGATCTCCCTGAAGCCTTTTGTTCTCCAGGCTGAGCAATCTCAACTATTTTAGCTTATCTTCAGAGAAGCAGTGCTCCAGCCCTCTGGAGCACCTCTCATGCAAGTGCAAAGGTCATGTGGAGTCAGCCTGAGCTAATATCTGCACTCCATGTAGAGCATTGCTAGTTGCTGCTGCTAAGGATATTTATAACTTGACCTAATGAGTAAATGTATCTCCACGTGTCTCCATTTGTGCATTCAGATTAGAACAATAAGTTTATCATGCAATGCTAGAAATACAGTATCAAACTGGTCTATGAGGCAATGTGTACACCTTGGTGACCAAGTTATCAAGGAGACTTTGTGGCATTGATGTGAAGCAATGCCTTCTCGTGCTATGAAAATTCCCCTAGGAAAAAGGACATCCTGCCTCCTTCCCTGGAGTAGAAGTTCAGTAATCATTGTAACTCCTTATTAGCTGGAAGCACATAGCCAGGGAAGGGTTACGGATCTAACCACATCAAAAGTCAGTTTGCAACTATATGCTTGAAGAAGGTTATCAAAGACATGCTTAAGAGAAAGTTTTCAAATCCACTGCTTTTGGGAATTTATCATTAGACAGCAATGTCAAATTTTAATAAGTGAAATTAGTTAATGCACATACAGTGCTTTGAAGATATGAAATGCTATTTAAATTATGGGAAATCAAATCAAGGTAAGGAATACAGGCTGAAAAATGGGAAAAGAAATATTTTTATGTAAGGATACATTGGCTGCAAGTCCAATGAAATTCTATGTACTCCTTGGTCAGCATAGAGTCCTCTCTCACCTTTTGGGTGGGAATATTCTCATATTGCTGTTGTTATCTTGGACTCAAACCCAAAGCATCAGCTTTTTTTTTTTTTTTTTTTTTTTTTTTTTTTTTTGTAGATTGCATAATTTTTCCTCCATTTTATCCAAAGGAAAATGTCTTATTCTGCTTTTTCTATTGTAATGCATATTTCACTGAGGGAACTTTGGCACAATGGTGTGACATTATGAAAAAGTAAGCTAGGATTTGAGGTGATTATTATCTCAGTTATAACACTGATTTGTGCAGGTTTTCTTTTTTAAAAAAATTAGTCTCTTTAGGGAAACATTTATTTGGGGATTAAATAGTACTTGGAATAAACCATTAAATGTGCTGATAAATCTTAAGAACAATATGGATAAAAAATATGAGTTTTTAAAATAAAAAATGTGACAAATGATTTTTGGTTGAATTTTAATTTTTTAAGAAGTCTGATAACACAATAAGCTAGTAAAAATTCTGAAAAATATCTTATAATGTTATGCAATAAATTTCCCTTTTATAAAAGCAAATGTATTTTACTGGTATAAAACTGATTGGTTCATAAATATTCTTTTTCGGTATTTATAATGGAAATTCTTTGTCATTACAGCTGACCTGGTGTAGTGCTCATGAAAATTCTGCTTCAAATGGGAGGCTGAATCACTGAACTTCCAGAGCTTGCTTCCAGTCAACATTTCTGATTTTAAGATATTCAATCTTTGACTTAAAACCACAAATAAATATAAATATATGCCAGTGTAATAGGTTGACACTGGCTGGACAGCAGGTATCCACCAAAGCTGCTCTCTCACCCCCCTCTGCGACTGGACAGAGGAGAGAAAATATAAACTAGGGCTCATGAGTTGAGCTAAAGATGAGGAGAGATCACTCACCAATTACTATCATGGGCAAAACAGACTCAAAGTGGGGATATTAATGAAATTTATAACTAACAGAATCAGAGTAGAAGAAGTAATATAAATCTTAAAAACACCTTCCCCTCACCTGTTCCTCCTTCCCAGGTTCTACTTCCTCCCCACACAGTGGGGCAGGAAGACGAGGAATGGAAGTTATGGTCAGTCCATCACAGGTTGGTTCTGCCACTGCTCAGGAAGGGAAGTTCTTCCCCTGCTCCCTGTGAGGTCTCTCCACACATGAC
>JAWWEW010000001.1:82381831-82402276 GCA_035583185.1 Anabacerthia variegaticeps | reverse complement strand
ACTCTACTCTTCTCTGGCTGCAATTTTCATCTGCACAATAACTTTTTTTCCTTCTTAAACATGTTATCACAGAGCTGCTGCTATCATTCCTGATTGGCTCAGCTTTGGTCAGCGGTGGGTCCATCCTGGTGCCGGCTGGCATTGGCTCTGGTGGACGTGGAAGAAGATTGTAGCAGCTTCTCACAGAAGTCACCCCTGTAGCCCCCCTGCTACCAAAACCTGGCCGCAGGAACCGAGTGCAGCCAGATATCATACCAGGTATTTGCACAAGTGGAGTCCAAGAATGTTCCTTAGTGCTACAGGTAAAGTGTTCTAGCTATTGGCCTTGCTAAAAGCAGCAATGCATTAATATTACCACAAAAGAAAGGGATAGATTCGTGCTCGGCCTCATAGAAGAAACAGATATATATATTTTGGTGGGTAACTTGGCCTTCTTTTTAATATATTTTCGAGATCTCAAACACATTCCTATAGAGTCAAACATGAGCTTCACTAAAGAAAACAAAGACTTTCTGGCAATCGGCTGCTTATTTCTCAGTTATCTTCCTTTGACACTTTTAGTGTTTCTAGATTTTGAAGCTAAAGGAGATTTTAGGTACTTTTTGCTGGTGTTATTATTAGCTAAAGGAAAGAATGCATTGTGCACAAGCCATAAGTCTAAATCTTTAATCAGCATGTGCTGCTGTGCTAGTGGAAGCTTCTATGTCTAAATTAAAGGTGAAAACATCCCCTTTATATTTGTGTAGGTAAGACTAGACCTAGAAGCAGTTGTTATCTTTATCAATCCCAGCAACTGGTTGTGTTGGGATGATGCTGGCTAGCTGCCAGGTGACCATCAAAGCCCCTCTATCACTCACCTCCTCAGCTGGGCACCAGAAAGAAAATGGAACAAAAAGTTTGTCCTTTAAGATAAGGACATGGAGAGATTATTCACCAGTTGCTATCTTGGGCAAAACAGACTCAACTTGGGGAGATTAATTGAATTTAGTAACAATCTAATCAGAGTAGATCAATGAAAAAAACCCCCAAATCTTAAAAACACCTTCACTCCACTCCTCTCTTCTTCCAGGGCTCCCAATTTTCTCTACCTCCTATCCTCCAGCACTGTAAGAGGATGGGGAATTGATGCTGTAATCAGTTCATCTCATGTTGTCTCTGCTGTTCCTTCCTTCTCAGGAGAAGAGCTTCTCACACTCTTCCCCTATTCCAGCACGGGATTCTTCCCATGGGAGACAGTCCTCCCAAATTTTAGGACATTAGTCCTTCCCATGGGCTGCAGTTGCTTGTGATCTTCTCCAGCATGGGTCCCTGTCATGGGGTACAGTCATTCAGGACTAGACTGCTCCAGCATGGGTCCTCCTTTGGGTCACAAGTCCTGCCAGCACACCTGTTCCAGTGTGGGCTCCTCTCTCTGTGGGTCAACAGGTCCTTCAAGGATCCTGCTTCAGTGTGGACTTCCCACAGCATCACAGCCTCCTTTGGGTTCTACCTGCTCCAGAATAAGGCCCTCCACAGGCTACAGATGGATCCCTGCTCCAGACTTCCATAGACTGCAGGGAGATAGCCTGTCTCACCATAGTCTTCACTACAGGTGACAGGGTAATCTCTACTCTGGCACCTGGAGTACCTCCTCCTCATTCACTGCCCCTGGTGTCTGTAGAATTGTTTTTCTCACATATTCTCACTCCTTTCTCTGGCTGCAGTTGCTGCTTGGTTTTGCCCCTTCTCAAATACTTTATGCCAGAGGTGTTACCACCATCACTATTGTGCTCAGACTTGGCCAGCAGCAGGTCCATCTTATAACCAGCTGGCATTGGCTCCATCAGGCATGGGAGAAGCTTCTAGCAGCTTCTCACAGAAGCCACCACTGTAGCACCCAGCTACCAAAACCTTGTCAGCAGATCCAATATACCGCTCTCTAATTGAGGAAAAACAAGCACAAATTATTCTGTGGCTACATGGGCCACAGCTGTCCTAGAGAATGTATTGAGACAGGAGGGAATTCAGCACCAAAAAAAAACTATGCCCAAAGTAGGTGCTACTGTGCTGTGGCTTACGCTATGTGATTTACAGAAGTGCAGATCCTGAAGGGCAGATTGGAGTCCTGCACAGGGCATCTGCAGAGAATATTTTCAGAGAATGAAGAGAGTTTGGCAGTGAAAAATGCTCACTTCTTGATGCCATTCAGAGTTTTGATGCCGTCTAGTGCTTTAATGCCTACTCAAGGTTGCAGGGTTCTGACTGTTTTCTCTCTGACTTCACCTTTTAGATAATACACTGGTAACAGAGTAGAAATCAGTTCTTTCACTTTAATGCATTGCTGCTGGAAAACCTATGGTTGTCATTTTATTGTAGCCTAACAGGTAAATCACTGATCCAGCAGGCTGCTCATTTGTTGCCTTTGAAATCCTCTTTTCCTATAGCTTTACACACTGCTTGGCTAGAGGGGAAGAGATGGAGGATACTTTCTACACATTTAGTTGAAGCTATTCCTCCCATCACTAACACTGGGCCACAGAAAAGCAGTCACTGTACTTAAGCCAACACAGCCACCACCCACCTGGAGAGAGAGGAAAGAAGTCCTGAAAGCTCTTTGCATCAAGATATGTAATGTACTTTACATAGAAGCACATAGTAAATGCAATGCATAAGTAGTCCTTCAGTTATACTGAAGATTCAGGGATCAGAATAGGCTTCATTACATGATTTGAAAGACATTGGTAAAGCTGTCAAGGGAAGCCAATGTAATGTCCCTCTGCAGTACATCTGCTTTCGCTGTGCACAAAAGCTACAGACATTAGGTTTTTCTTATGTGAGTTCCGAAACCATTCTTTTCAATATAACAATATTGATTCTACCTCTGGGAGTGGCTGGGCAAGCTGCATTAAGGGAGCTGTACTGCTTGGAACAACTGAATACTTGTCTCTTAGGCTCATGCTGTTAAATGAGGTGAAGTAAAGCCTACTGTAGGATAATAAAGAGGAGCTTACCAGCAAAAATTTGACAGAAGCAACACTGTTTGCTTTCTGATTTTGATGTTAAAAGGCAGAAAAGATGAAATCTAACAGAATGAAATGGGTGTACACTGCAACATTTGAACAGCACTAAAATTCACAGAATACTAAAAAATGTCAAGCTGAACTTTCAGCAAGTGACAGTGGCTGATCCTTCCCAAATTGCTTCAGTTATTGTGTGTGTTGTCACCCACTGTATTTTTGTTTGGATGGAGAAGAAAATTGGTGTGTCACTAAATCCTCTGTCCAGATCCTTTCTGACGTAGGTGATGTCAGGAAGTGGGTTTGGTTATCGAATCAATTGCATCTTCTGGATTAAAAAAATCCCACAAATAAACCCAGTAACAAGACACTCAGTTGGCAGATACAAGATGCAATGTGATCCATTATGGAATGTATCATACAGGTTAGCAACATGTGGAGCGGAACATCAGAGCTAGAGCTCTCAGATAAGAATCATCTTCTAGGATGAGTATGGCTTTAGTATTGTGTGCTAGAAGATCCGCCACTGAAATGCAGAAGACCCAAATCCTCATGTGTGCTGAACTTAGTGAGCCCTTTAAGAAAAATGATGATCAGGAAAGCTCTGAGTGAGATGGCCAGAGAGAAAGTTTGTTATCACCCCGCTCTACAAATAACTCAGCCCTCATGAAGCAAACCTCTTTAACTAAGAACAAAAGTACATGAGTAGGACGTAAGTAGAAAGGCTCAAATTAATCAAGCTTGACTCTCAGTAAAATTACTTCTTATTCTCTTTATAACTGGCTGTTCACGCAACCCCTTCCCAACTGGAACATTAAGATTAAATATTATACTATAAATGTGACAGAGAAGAGAAAAAAATGGAAGGATGTAATATGCCAGAGCTTGTGAAATCCCCCAAAACTGAGTGGGATAAAGATCTGCACACTGCCTTTGTAAGAAAGCACCTAAAGTGGCTGCAAACCCTACTGGAAAAAAACAAACTCAATCCATTACACACTCAGACACTGATCTGTAATACAGGCATAGAAAGCTCTTCTCTATTACACCTGGAAAACCAGTTTGAAATGTGTTCAATCCAGACTGGGTAGCTTTAATCCTGCATTTTATTAACAGTGGTAAAAATGACTGCTCACCCTCAAGGGCAGTTGACATGAAGAGCTACTACCAATAGCTGCTGCATCAGGCTGGGTCGTGCCAGGTGGTAGTCGGTAAATTTAGTTTGGAGCCCTAGTTTATGACAAAGATCTGGTTCAAATGCATTCTGACCATCCAACCCTTCCCTGAATGAATCCATTAGAAAAATATACAAAATGAAATCACTCTAGCTCTAAAATTCAGAGGTCTTTTTTAAAAAAACCTGGTTTTGTGTTAGTTAGTAATGCTGGTAAGTTAAATATCCTCATTAAAGACTTGATAAAATGGTTCATCTAACTAACAACATATTGAAATGTACAGCTTCTACACAATGAAATAAGAGAGGGAAAATGGGTCTATACCAATATTAATTAATTACCTAAGCAATGTTAATTAGGCAACTACATAATTAGGTTTGGGACAATGAGGTTTCATTTGCTCTATTTGTTAATATTTGCTTCCTTCAGACCCAAGTCTGTGTTAAATAGATGATCTTGGCTTATTTGCTGTGTTTTCCAGATAAGAAACTGTCAGATTTTCCATTGTGACAGAAAAACATATTCTCTGAGATATTTGTGCAAATACCATAATAAAATTATTTTAACCTATAGACTTTTTCTAAGAAAGCATTTTTTCTAGGGAAAAAAGTTCCCTAGATAACTGTGGAGTATCTGAAAGAACATGAGTGCCTGAATAATTAATTATGTGTTTGATACTAAAGTAGAAGGATGATTGCTTTCAATTTTGATTATATAATAATACACTATAAGGCTTTGTCAGTTATATTGTGAAGTGACGAAGACTTTCCAAAACATGAACAATAATAATCAAATAAAGCTAGTGATTACTCTTTAACTGTCATACTATGACCCCGTTCATGTGAAATTAGTTTTATTGGATAATTGCATAAAGATGTTCAGAAACATCAACAAGTTAGCTATTCTTATTGTTGAAATTAGTTTGTATTAAGTTGATAACCTTTGTCTATCTTGTTGTCATTCTATCTTTATCTTCATACTTCCTCAGTTCTTTTTGCCTTCTCATTTGGATTGGGCATCTCTCTTTAGTGCCTAAATCTAACTGGAGAGAGTAATAGATGGTTACATCCAAAGCTGATAGTATTCTTATAATGATCTTTAAAAGACAGACAGTAAGGAATATAACAATTAGTTCACTTGGCTCCTCATAAAGATAGCATGTCTCTCCTGTTCTCACTTTGCTACCTATTTATCTCTACCTATAATAAGCTTCTACATGCTGTTGTCATTTCCTGGACAGCTGGCAGCAACTACTTTTCTGGCATGCTTATTTTCTCAGTTGGGTTTTACTCCAAATCAGTGCACTTCTACTCTTTGCAGAGCTTTACTTCCTCTGAATCTTGTTCTTGTCCAGGAGCCAGGAAACCTATTACTATTTCATGACTCAGGGAACAAATGACTCTATTTCAGCATTCTTCCTCAAAAGTAATTTTACTTTTCAAACTATCCCTTCTTTCTGGTATCTGGAAAAGTAAAAACTGCTCATCATGTTTGATGAGCATTTGAGTGAAGTCCTCTGAACCAGCCCAGAGCGCATATTGATGTAACCAGGACATGGAGGAAGGATAGCAGGGAGGAGTCACTTGCAATTAGAATCACAGCCTCATAGAATATCCTTAGTTGAAAGATACCCAAAGAAAGATTATGAAAATCCAACTCCTGGCTCTGCCCAGAACAGCCCCAAGAGTCATATCATGTACCTGAGAATGTCAATCAAATGCTTCATGAACTCTCTCAGGCTTGGTGCTGCAACCACTTCCCTGGGGAGCCTGTTCCAATGCCCAACCACCTTGTGGTGAAAAACCTTTTCCTAATATGTTACCCAAATCATCCCTGACACAGCTTCATGGCATTCCCAATTTCCTCTTCTCCAGGCTGAACAAGCCAAGTGACCTCAGCTGCTCCTCATGTAGCTTCCCCTCTAGACCTTTCATCATCTTTGTAACCATCCTTTTTGACACTCTCTCATAGCTTTATATCTTTCTTATGTTGTGGTGTCCAAAACTCACATAGTACTTGACGTGAAACCAAACCAGTGCAGAGTAGAGTGAGACAATCACCCCCCTTGGCTGACTGGCGATGCTGTGCCTGATGTCCCCCAGGACATAGTTGGCCCTCCTGTCTGTCAGGACGTGCTGCTGACTCATATTCAGCTTGCCATTGACCAAGACCTCCAGATCCCTTTCTATGGTGTCTCATTCCCAAATCTGTATGTACATTCAGGGTGGCCCCATCCCAGGAGCAGAATCTGGCACTTGTCTTTGTTAAGTTTCACACAGATGGTGATTGCCCAGTCCTCTAATTTGTCAAGGTCTCTCCATAGGGCCTCTCTGCCTTTGAGGGAGGCAACAGCTCCTCCCAGTCTAGTGTGACTGGCAACCTTACTTAGTAAGGTTTGAGTCCTGTGTCTAATTTATGAAGATGTTGAAGAGAACTAGGCACAAGACAGAGCCCTGAAGAACCTCACTAATGTCCATCCACCAGCCTGATGTAACCCCATTTAATAAACCTTTGCACTGGACCCGTGATCCAGTTGCTCACCTGTTGCATGACATGTTTATCCATCTGTATGTTGGATATTTTGCCCAGAAGGATACTGTGAGAGACAGTATCAAAGACTTTACTGAAAGCCAAAAAGATTACATCAGCTGGCTTCCTTTGTATATGGTCACTTCTTTTATGGGTGCTTCCTCCAAAGGATGGCTGGTAGAAAGAAAATCTGAATGTGTTGCCAGTATTGAGAGTGCATACCCTGGAGGTCTGATGACCTGGTAAGAAGGGTCAAGGATTCTGGTCTTCTACTATTCAGTGAAGTGTTTTAGTTAACTATACATGCCGTTCTTCATTGCCTTAGTATATGGAAACCAATGCAGGCTGTTTCTTATGTTGTTTTTTTAATCAGAAACAGACCACTTAAAAAAAAAAAAAGTAAGAAAGTGAATTAATGATCCATAATATGAGAAGATCATCAATGTTGAAAGTAAATGATTTCTCATTTTGTAATTTGGCTGATGACAACCAACTCATGAAAAACAGGAGAGGATGAAACACTATAACTCTGAAGAGCTGCACCAGTTAGCATTTGCTGTCAGTAGGTGACCCCTTCTGTCTCACCGGGACACCCTGGTTTTGACCTTGTCTTCTGTCCACATACATATATATGTTAATTCTCACTTTAGATCTATTACAAGGAAGGACAACTTAAGAACAGATGTGAGGCAGGGCAAACTGGTGCCTAGATGTAGTACCTTCTGATCATAGTTACAGAATAGCAGCAAACCACCTAGCTGTCTGGCTCATCTTTCAGGTATATCCATAATACCCTCTTGCCTTACAGATGATCACTACCAAAAAAACCAAAAAGCCAACCCTCTGCAGAGCTCCAAAGCAGCTGCCTCATTTTTGTGCATAACTGTACAAAATCGTACACTTGCAGAGGGAAATGACTTGTTTGTCCAGGAAAGAATGGGACTCTTGTCAGTACATGCTGGGACCATTCTTTCAGGGACAGCCTTGCAGCTGGAGAATTGGCTGGCAGCAGTATGATGAAAAAGGCTGATGCTGGCTCAGTCAATTAAACCAGCAAATGCACTTAATCGTAAACCAGCATGCATTCAAATAAGCTGAGCTTCAGCTCATCATAGTTAGCTTCTCTTTTGCAAGACTGCAAAAGACACTCAGGTAAGAGGCTGTCAGCATCCTGAGAGCACTAAAGGGCATTTCCATTCCTCCTCAGTTTTGCCTGGGGCCACCCCTCTCCCCTCCCCATGGTTCCATCAGCCTCAGTGCAGCTCAGCCTTAATTCTATCCCTGAGCTGTGCTGTAGGCGTTCCCGTCTCAGATCCTACCTCCCAAATGGACCTCAGATGTATCCTAGAGATATCTTGCCTCCTGGATGGGATGGGCCTGTTGGTTCATACAGCTCTGTCTCCCTGACAGATTTTTTACTTACGCTGTTGCCTTCTCTTCAGTCCTGTTTCTGGTCTGGTCTCCTTTAGCTCCTGACAGGACCCTGGATCTAGTCCATTGCTTGACATGACAGGGGCTACTAAAGCACCCTGTGACCACCCTCTGGTCCTACCTTCATAGAAAGAACAACTTGCTTAGTTTTTTGCGCAGAAAAGGTTCTGCTCCTTTGATCCAGGGTCTGAAGGGAAAAGTGAACACTTTCATCAGCCTCTTTAAAGGATGACTCAGTTGTTTGCTCAGCAGATATAGATCCTCTGCGGGTATGTGATGTGAGAAAACTCACAGAGCAGTGTTGAACTTGCTACCAACTGTCCAAGGTGGAATTGATGATGCAACTTTACATACAGTGCTGATGAGCTATCCTTTTGAAGTGGGTTGGCCATGCTAGATTGTTACCTGGATGGAGATTAAAGGACACAAAAGAACAGCCTCTCCTCGACTTCAAAATCTAGAGAGTTAAAATCCTAAGCTCAGTCTGTCTGAGTTTGGATCATCTTTCTGGTGTGTTTGCCCAAGGAGTCAGAGCATAGTCTACTCTCTGTGGTTCAAGTGTTGTCAGTCTCCCTGTCAAAAATATGCAAAGTCATTTGACTGAAAAACGTTATATTTGGAGAAAAGCATTTAATTAAATGCTTGATTTTGTATAGCTATAAAAAAATATGAAAATCTTAAGTTACAGGCAGTTCACTGTATGTAGGTATAGTAGTTAATTACCAAGTAACTCAGCTATAATTATACATGTAATCTGAAAGGAAAATAACCTGAGCCTTTGACAATTCTGTAGCTTGATTTGTACTTCACATGCAAAGCAGACATATTCACCAAATTTAATGTTGTAAACTATTTGTGTTAAAAGGATGCATTTAATTTCTAATAAAGACTTAAAAAATTACTCTGTGGAAATAATCCATGAATGTGACCAAAAGCTCTGGAAGATTTTAATCTCTGAGTACTTGAATGCAGTATAATACACATTATGATACCCTGGGTCTTAGAATAATTTCCCAGTACAACTTTTATATGTTCTGTTTGGCTCATCAAAACACATGGGCTGGTGAGGCAGTCAACCTCCATCTAGTTTCAGATTGCCATACTCAGTGTGCTCTACGGGTGTTAGGGACCTGTGTTTATTGTGGCAAGAATGGCAGCAGAATGAAACCCATAAATAATTAATAAATTTCCATTATTTTTTTTGAAAATTTTTTTTTTTATTAGCATTAGAAATTATATTAAAAAAAAAAAAAAAAAAAAAAAAGAAAAAAGAAAAGGAATTTCCATACAAATTCTACAATGTTCCTTGTAACCATTCTAGTTTGCTGTAATATACTCCTGGAAAGTTTTTAGCTTGAGATAAATAGAAACTGTGGCAAAGCCTCTATCCTATTAAGCCAGTTGGCATTTGCTGTCAAGAAATTTAGCATTACCCATTACCATACAGCTCACATGTTTCTCATATAAAATTGCAAAATCTTCAAGGTAGGTTTTGTACAGTTTAAACCCTGCCTGCCAAATATTCACAACTGTGCAACAGAGGGTAAAAAATTCTTGAAACCAGGGAGAACAAACAGCTGAGAGCATGACATGCTTAAGAAACTAAAATATCTTGGTGAATCTAGCCTTTCAATTTTATCCACTTTTTTATTTTTTTTCTCTCAGATTCAAGGGACATATGTACACAAAGCCAAAAAGGGGATATTTCCATTAGCTAAGAAAAAACTGACCAGGGAATTAATCTCTCAAGAGACAAAAAAATACTAGAAATTACAATGAAAAAGTCTATGGCTTTATCATAAGACGTATCAGAAACAGTGCAAAAAATTATCTGTATATTTTGAGGTAAGATATTGTGGATTGATTTTATATTCTTGTTTTCAAATTTATTTTTTTTAATGGACTACCAAATTCAGATTAGAATGGATAACAGAGGTAGACTAAGTAGTGAAAGCCATTTTTAACCATTAAAAAGTATGAAACTAGGAGTGGTTATATTTTAACCATCATTTTTATAGTTTACTTCTATTCAAATATGAAGTAGACTCGTGTTCTGTAACTTATTTACATTAGGAAACAAATTGGCTTCTAATATTTAAATTTCAAATTAGATAAATGAAAGATAGCACTAAAAACCATTAATCTTAATATTATCCCAAAATGACTGGGTTTAGAATTGAAAAATTGCTTAGCTTATTGTATTCTGATAGCAATTTATAGCTTTGGTAAAAATCTTTTTGTATCTAAAGTCATAGAATGGTTTGGGTTGGAAAAGACCTTAAAAGTCATCCAGTCACTAAAAGAAGATAAAAAATCCACACCACACAGCTTCTGACATCCTTACAATAGTACTTTCTAATTCTTTGATATAATACCAAAAACCAATATAGCACGATCAAATAAAAAACAGAATAGTTTCAAAATATACAAGTTCTTTAAAAAACACCGTGATCAGACTCTGATACTGTTATTCAGTAGAATGTCATTCATGTTTTACAGAAGCTCAAGATTCAGAGCACTTATTCTGGAAGGTGAAATGTACCAAACTTGAATCATTAAACAAGCTTTGTGGTGAAAACTAAAGTAACATTTATTTACCAATACTGTATATTGATAACAAATTTAAATAGATTGATATATGCTTGCTAATCAGTACAAATGTTGTAACTTATTAATGAACAGTGTTGCTGGATGTCAACATAATTACCATTTTCTTTTGAAAATTAAGTTCTTATGCCTTTATCCAGTGACTGTTTAATGTAAAATACATGTTTACTCTGTTCAGAGAGCACAAAGTAAAACCACAAGCTGAACTGGGTTCACTTTGAAAAAGTTCTGTATTCAGCCCTTTTTGAACCTATCTTGCTTTTATTACTGTTTTATGGGATACTTTCATTCGTAGCAATCCAGTAGGTCTTTTACCAGAAGGAGTCAGCAATATTTTCTCTCCATTCTGGATTTAAGTCTGAGGATTATGAGACTCTCCTGGAAGTTTAGAAATATGGGATTGGACCCTCCTCAGTTGAGACAGAATTTCAAAGTTGTTTCCCAATTTTTTCTTTTCCAGGTGCTGTGACTGTTAGGCTGCTAGGCAAAATCCAAAACATCATCTGTGTGGTCTTTTGGAAATGTTACTACCACTGTATTGTAACGGTCCTTAAGAGACCCCTCACATCTCAATCACACTGTAGCTATTGAACCTAAACTGTGGAAGGAAAAGATTCAAGTGGAATATATGTGTGTGTGTGTGTGTGTTTCCTGTTGTGTCCTTCCTCTAAATTTCAGTTACTTGCCAGAGGTGCTTTATTGTGTCTTTTGGCAGTGTAAGTCCAGCTCCAGTGCTTGGAGTCATCATGGAGTCAGATATACCCAAGTGTTCATCCCTCAGATTTGGGGACATGAGGGTAAGAAAGTGATAAAAACTGCACTGCAGGATTGCTATTCACAGAGATTTCAAGAGGTTTGGAAATGGACTGACAGGACTCATGAGGTTCAGAAAAGACAAATGCAAAGTCCTGCACCTGGGGAGGTATAAGCCTATGCATGAGTACAGCCTGGGGCTGACTGCCTGGAAATCATCTTAGTAGAAAAAGCCTTGGGAGGTAATGGTGGAAAACCAAGACGAACATGTGTAGACAGTGTGACCTCGCACCAAAAACCCCCAACTGCATCCTGTGCTGTGTGAGCAGGACTGTAGAGCAGATTGGTACAAGTGATTATTCCCTTTTATTCAGCTCTGTGCCCAGTTTTGGGTTCCCCAGTGGAGGACCATGGAGATGACTAGAATGTTTGAAAGCACATGAGGTACAAGAGGCTGTCTTCAGACAGAAGATATTGCTGCCTTCAGGCACTTAATAGAAGGGAATGCTCAAGGACAAAAGTTCCAACACACGAAATTTTGAATATTAGAATTATATATATATATACACACATACCTATTTGAATATTAGGAAAAAAAATTCACAACACAGTAGTTCAACACTACAAGAGGTTCTTGAGAGAGATTGTGGACTTTTTATCCTTGGGGATATTTAAAACTTCACAAGGCCTTGGGAAGCCTGATCTAAGCTGAACAGTGAGTTGAACTAGACAGGTGATCTCTAGATGCCTCTGCTACCCTAAATTACTCTGTGTCTCTATAACTCAGTGAACTCCCATTTTGTAGATTTTAGGCCTCCATAGTTCACATGATAAAATATACTTCATTAATATGATCATGACATAAGAATTTACATGACTTGGCCCTTTTTAAAAATTCCTGTGACTATTTGCATATTTAGGGTTCCAAGAAGCTTTAAGGCGTATTTCCAGCCCCTTTCCCCATCAAACTAATGTGTCATAATTCTGTTATCTTTCCTGTCTTGAAACAGTTTCCAGTAGAAACCCTAATCCTCTCTTGTATAAATGCAGAGTAGCCAAAACTACGGGGGACTTATCTGTGGGAGTCCAGGGAACAAAACATTGGATTTTTTTCGAAGTAAGACATGCAAATGACAAACTGGAAATTCATCTGAGTGTTTTTGGATATACATCTTCAAGGAATTTAATCAATTCTTAGATACAGAAAGCTAGTACTTCTGATTTGACTGGACAGGGTCCAGTGTTACACATCATTCAGACAAAGATCACAATTCCTAGACCAGCACACTTGTTTGCACTTCTAACATATGGTGAATCCTGATTGTGATATGGGGATTAAATTGTTGAAGTACAGTTTTAGTTTTGATAGCATTTCCTCCAATGTCACTCTTCATAAAACCCATTTGCTAAATGAAATTAAGCTTCATAGAGAGTGTTTTAAAAAGGGGTTAAGAGGGTTTAAAAATGATCCCTCTTTCATACATAAATTTACTTGCTTCCCCTAGTGTAGTGCAGGAGACCTAGATGATAAGAAACTAATACCTTAACAAAATCTCAGTCTGGGCATATTTCAAAGAGTTAGCTCTCTGAATTTTAAGGGTATGAACATACAATTATTGTCATGTCCCTGGAATATTTACAAGCCCCTTGACAGAGAGAAGATATGCAATATAACTGACTAACTGTAATGGTATGGAGCATCTTGCGTTTTTCTTGCCTAGTTGCTGCTAGGTCCTCTTTACAATCAGTGCAGAGAAACAGACACTTCTAAGTCACTGTTCTTGTCTTGGAGCCAGCATGAAAATTGAGAGAGTTGTGTGTGTTGTTATAATAAGTTTGAGACACAAACAATTACAGAAAGTGACAACTCTCATTTTTAAAAACCTTGTTTGATCATTTTCTCCCACAGTAGAAAAATGTGAGGGTTACCCAGGATTAAGCTTTCCTTTTGTACTCAGAACGTATTAATGGGAATAAAAGGGCTTTCATGGCTTCTAATTTGCTCTGAAAAAGCTGCTTATTTTAGAACATAGAAAAAGACAAAATGTTTTTGTCAAGTCATTCTGATCTGACCCAAATACACTGAACTGGTGCCACTTAGCAATATTTTTCTGTTCAGAGTTATTGATAATTTATGTACTTGTCTGGAACAGAAGGTAGGTCCTGGTTCAGAGGCAAATATACTTGTCTGTAATGGAACATGTGGGCCACTTGATGGAGCCATGAGAAGCAAGGTAGCCAGCCTACCTCTTGCTATGACTCTGTGATTGTCCTATTAAAATGAGAGTTTGTGTAGCAGTATATAAAACATACATATAAACCATAGCAAAGACCTTAAGAGGGGAGTGGGTGTGGGGAGAGGGGGTGATAACCTTCCTGTTGCCTCTTCTGCAGTTTCAGTTCCAGCATCTATGAGCCCCACTGGACCTTTTTACTGTGACTGGCCATGCCTAGTTGTCAAACACACAGACATTTTCCAAAACTCCCCCAAAACCCAAAGCCACTCACGCAGGTGTTCACCAGCCACAAATAATAAGACTGGACTTTGTTGGATGAAACATTGTCTTGTTGTGTGAACAACACTGCACATATATTGTTTCTGACATACTTGACAAAATCTCGACAGAAATATGCAGCTGATGTACATGAGGACTTTTTTTTAAATTCAGTGAAGTGGATGTGGGCTAAATTAAAATAGATGAAATAAGAGATATGCCTTATAAAAAGAAGGTATCTTAAATGATTGAAAATTGTACTCAAACATTCACTCAAAATAATTTTAAAACAGCAAAACCACTTTGAGTAATATTTACCACAGTATTCATCTCCTTTTGAAAATATCCAGTTGGAGGCAGAGCGGATATAATCCCTTTTTGATTCCTTATTTTGACTTGGGGTTTAATTTGGATTTAAGTACACATACTAAACTGAGACATAGCAGTGAATTACATGAGCTGATTCATGGTCTGACTTCTGTGTTACTAAAGAATGTAACCAAAGAAAACCTGTTATTTCTCTATGACTACAATGAAATATTTTAAGGACTGTCATTTTTCCTTTACAGTGCAGATGTTTATATTGAGCAATAAATGTTGATCACAAATGTTGGCTCATTCTGTAAAAACCATTTTGTAAAATTACTTTATATTTTTTAATCATCATAAAGTCTTTATAATCCTCATCAACTGAGCATACTAATACACACAATGTAATTGTTCCATAGTTTCCATGGTTTATGGGACATTTGATGATTCATGATGAGAGAAAAGATTCACTTTTTGAGTATAATTGGGCAAAATCTAAGGAAAAACATGGGAACAATATTGCCTAAAATACCATATTCCATACTGAGAAAGCAAAACTCCCTTTTCCTGAAAGTTTTTCTCCACAGTTAGGAGAAATATAATAAAATTAAGTATGTATGTGTATAAAAGAATATATTAAGGGAAAGAACTTTGTGCAAATACAGAAATCTCACTGAAATTAATTAGAGGGACCAGAACTATTGTTGTCATGTTTTATCTTCTTTTCCAACCCTTCATCTGGTTGTTGTTGTTTTTTTCATCACAATTCATAATCCTGCCCACAAGCGTAGTATTACTGGAGTTTATTAGACAAATGAAATGTCTACTGAGTTCTTTGTAAAATGTATTGCCTTAACCTGATTTGTAACTGCATATTTGCTTGAGTGGCAGCTCTGTATTCTTAATAAGGAATATTCTGTAACATTCCACACATCTAAGATAAGGGTTTACAGCTATGATTTATACCATATTTAAAAGCATGCAACCGAATCCCATAAAAAGTTTTATCACGATATGGATTCACATAATGACTGTTTCTAATTATCCTGTGGCTACAAAATCAAAATCAAAATGATGCATGGCAATATAAGCAGTTATAGCAACTAAGTATATATGTGCTAGAAATATTTAATATCAGTTTAATATCTAAAATGAGAAAAATAATGAGGTAGTTCGATTTGTAACATCACAAAAATTCTCAACGTTACACCTGAGCCGAGAACAGACAAGAAGTAACACAGCAGTAGCCATGGAAGTTGTTTAAAAATATTCCATACTGTCAATATGGCATTCATTTCTGTGTTTCTGATGTTTTTAACAAAGCTTGTTGGAATATTTACCTTCCTTATGTGATTTCATAAAAACTTGTTTAATGCTTTGAGAGCAGAGGGTATTGTTCAGCTAAAAATATTCCTCCTGTCATCAATATGCTTTATGGGACACAAAACAACGTTTTCCATAGCTTTTACTGCTACTAGGTTAAGAAATCTTCTCGCTCACAGATATGAGGAGGAAACAAATTTTTCTGGGAACTTATGAACAAATCTGGAATTTCTCATAATGGGAATGCTGGTCAGTTGTAAATGACTCGTTTTTAAAAGCCAATTTGTCCATTAAAGAATTTATCTTTTCCCCTCAGTTTGTTGAAGCTGCTTTTGCTGAGCATCTTCTGTTTGACTGAGACTGCTGTCTGTTAACCTGTCAGTGGTTACTATTTTTACTGTTGCTTCTACCTACTCTGAAGCCTTCATTTTCAGACGCAAAAAGGCAAGAACTTTGTGTCTTTATCCTAATAATTCTATTCACTGTCTCTTCTCCCACAGTTCAGTTCTGATTGTCATTCCAGAAAGGATTGCTTGTTCCAATCTGAATACTTCATCTTTTCTTTGGTGACTTACTGACCCCCACACTGTACAAACCTACAATTTTGTTAACACAGTAGTTGGTGCAAAAGGAGATGTCTAATTTCTCTAACCCTTCAGTGTAATTTCTATGTAGAATCACAGGAGATATTTCCTTTCCCCTGCTTTACTAATTCTAAAATCAAATACCTGAAGAACACCAGAAAATTGTTTTCAAAGATTATAGTGATTTTCATTTAAGTAAAAATGCTGATTATGGTTAGATTGCATAAAACACATGCTTTTTTTTTTTTTTTTTTTTTTTTTTTTTTTTTTTTTTTTTTGAGACATAGCAAGGAAGAGAAAGAACCAATAAAATAGCCCTTAATACTGCATACCTTTACTGGTGGAAAACCTTAACGTGTTATTGTGGAATGCTGAAGGACCTCTTAGATGTAAAGCTGGAGACTAAAATGTACAATGTCTCAGTTTTCTTGACTCATATTAGTTTTTCCCCTGACAAAATAACGGACTGGTGCTTTATTCCACATTCAAGCAAATTATTCAACACACCAAATAGTCAATAGTCACTTTTCAAGACAATGAATAGTTGTCTCTTTTCATTTGTGTGTGTTTCATCACTGTTCAATAAGGTTTCAGGGTAAATAAATGCCAACTCTTAATGCCTGGTGGGAATTAAGAGAACTTACAAAGCAACTGGAACCTGGGAGCTAGGAGTATGGCTGGGTTTCAAACTAAATAAAGGTATAGCAGTGAGAAACTCAAGTGAGAAAAATTATATTTGTTGCTTCTTATTAAAATGACTTTCATTAATATATACAACTTCATCACACTGTAGCATGATGGGCATGTTAGCATTCTTGTCTGGTGCTTTTTCAAAAGGTAATGAGTTCTTAGTATTTTTCAATTCATGTTTCAGATCACAGAAACAGTGGTTTATTACAGCTTGGCAAACATGTAAATGATCTGGTTATTTCCCTGGCCATATGGCACAATGGATTTAGGATGATGTTCCAGCTCAGTGAGATGTTAGGGCAAATAAACTCACACTGTGCAATATTAATTGTATTTTTTATTAGTGCTTTGCAACAACTTCCTAGATTTATTTTTTTTTTTAGGAAGTGTTCTTTTAGTGTTTTCTCTTGCCTTGCCAGCTATTTTCAACCTTCTAGCAGATTCTTCTAGCCATAGATGCTCAGAACTTATATGAGTACCTAGAATTATTAATCAGTGCTTTTATTTATTTCTCCCAAAGTAGTGTATGCCTAAATCAAGTATTTAGTGATTCTTCTGAGCAAAGCAATCAAATGTTCTTTCTTTATTCCATCACTCTCTTTCATTTTCTTTGCAGCAAAATTGGTATCCGTATTTTATTAAAACCCAAAATGCAAAACTGGCATTGACTGTAATGAGACAATTTAACAGGAAACAATGGCCTAAAGGATAGTTTAAAATACACATATATCATAAAAGTAGGTATAAAGAACTAGAATTTAATGAAAAATAATTTAAAAAATGCATTACAAAAGTTCATTTAAAGAAGGTGTAAGTAAAACTAAGTACTGTTCTATGAACACAACTTTCTATTTAATGTTCAGCTGACCCTCTCAAAATATGGTAATTTACCATAATTAAGTTTTCAGACAATTTTCTGTCAACTACTGACACAAGATAGTGTAGTTTGCAATTGTAAATTTCTCCATGATTTTAGAGAGACGATTTGTACAGCTAACTATAACAATACACACTTACTAATTTAATTTTTTGTTAGAATGGAGCTGTTTAATTAGAGAACCAATACCTAACACACGGATATCAAGGAAAGGAAATGTCATGTATTGGTATACCTAACCTGTAGGTTTCAGAACACACAGGACAAGTGACCCCTGAAACACAGTATAATTGGATGCTGCTGCTACTCATCTTTCAAGTTATTAATATATGCTTCAGGATATGAAGGATTTTCCTTCTATTAGTGTCTCCATATGCAATAGTTTGGAAAGGAAATTAGTGTACACTCATTAGTTTTGAACTCTCCCCAATTTTTTTACTGTCTGTGAAATTTCCCTGTTCTGCTTCTGGTCACTATTATAAAGCTGCAATAATGAAAATTTTCAGATTGCTGAATTGCTGTTTAGAGATTCATGGTGGCTGAGTAGGACTGAACCCTGCATATATCAGCCTAGAGTCAATAGCTAATAAATGGATTCTGCTGATTGCCTATTCACAAGGTAGAGTTAGGGATTAAAATGACAGAACAAATATCAAACCTTATTTGAAGTTAGTAGGAAGAAATTAAAAGAAGGGATGCTTACTAGCAATGAAACTAAAATGTGTGTGATAAATAAAGAGCAAGGAAAGAAAAAAATATATATTTTAACATGAGAGAAAGAGGTAATGGTTTTTTAACAATTAAGATTAGAGGTGTACCTTGGAGACCAATAAAAAATAAAAATAAATCACTCTAAAGGAAAGGAAGTCTCTTCAGAAAGTTTATTTTAAGCTCTTTTTCATTCATTGGAATTATTTTTTATGTTCTGTGTTGAGCCTCTATCTCAGTATGCTTAAAAATGCTGGGAGGCACCTAGTCTCATGCCTTTAGCAAGACTTAGTGAAACAATGCTTAAAAACTTGACAGGTTTTGAAGATGTGGTTGGGGGAGTTGGGGCATGATATTCAGGTAGAGAGGTAGAAACTGAGGAGTTCAGTCTGGGGATTGACAGATGAAATAATGACTTCAGTTTTAAGGGGTTTAGGCAGGGCATATGAAGGAGAGGTTTCACATTTCAAATGCATTTACATACTCCAAAGCAATGTCAGAATATGGATCTGGTCAGTGAACAAAAGCTCAAAACTTTTGGGAATTCAGCAGGTGCAATTCTTTATAGCAATCTGTGCAATGGCCATGAAGGAGCAAAGGACAAATATCATCACACTGAGAAAAAACACAATGAAGTATTATAGGAGGAAGCCAAAATGTTAAGCATATGCATTGAGAAGATTGTGAAACAAGATGCAAAAATATTTATTATGAAATCCAGAAAATGTGCAGTTGGCAACACTAAATGCAGAGGTGCAAAAAACTCCAATGCAGAAAGAGTTTGAAACAGTACAGAGAACCAAGTAAAAGCAATTACAGACCTAGGATACATATGATATCTTCTGAACAAGGAAGTGTGAAAAACAGTGTTAAAATGGCAGGATAGCTTTAAAGCTTTTGACAGATTCCTGAAGGGAAAAAAAAAAAAAAAAAGAAAAAGAGTAAAGTTGTGTTCTGAAGAACAGAAACAGTAGTTTTTCTTCTGTTTCAGATGTTTTATAATAATGTCTACTGGCCTTTTAGAGACCCCAGGAAAAGGCTGCATCAGATTTTATTACATAAAACGTAAAATGCCCTGCATCAGTTTGTGCTGTGTGCAGTGCCAACGTGCTTCTCTGAATTATTTCAGGCTACTGCCAGTGCTGGGGTGCCAGCCCTACACAAGGACCAGTGACAGGCCTATACAGGCTCTCTGGCTGCCTGGTAGATTGAGCATCACAATATGTTGTTTTCATTAGTCTCATATTTATGTCTATATACGACATGTTTACCTCCTTTGTAACAAGGAAAGCCTTATTGAAACAGTTTCTAAAAAGAAAACCTTTTTTTTTTTCAAGAAACTGATTTGCCACTGAAAATGTTTATACACTTTGAGTTAAAAAAAAAAAAATCAAACACAGGTATTCAAGAGAGTTAGGAAACAGCAGAAACCAAGAAAACAAGACTCTCAGACTACAAGCCATTACTGTTAAGTCTCTGAATTGATCAGTTTGGTATTTTTGCTGACATTTTATATGTATCTCAAGAAAAAGGTACCTCTACTCTGTCTAGATACACTTAGGTAAAATTAAAAAGGGACTATCAAAGACCTGAAGCTTTAGGTCTAAGAAATTACACTGACTATATATATTCATACACATTTTTAGAGATAATGAGAATTTTTTTAAAAGATATTAAGGTGACTTGTTATTTAATGAATCCTGTGAATACTGAGTAGACACTTATGTTCCTGTAACAGCTGAAGAAAGTCAGTGCTGTGATAGCTGAAAGTTTGAAATTCATGTACAGTGTGCTGAGTGAAAATATGTGCAGAATTTTACTAGTGAGAATTGTCATTACCTGGGAAGTCTTCTCCTGAGAGATGGAAAGGGAAAGGGAAGGGAAAGGAAAGGGAAAGGAAAGGGAAGGGAAGGGAAGGGAAGGGAAGGGAAGGGAAGGGAAGGGAAGGGAAGGGAAGGGAAGGGAAGG
>JAWWEW010000001.1:82370256-82381767 GCA_035583185.1 Anabacerthia variegaticeps | reverse complement strand
GAAGGGAAGGGAAGGGAAGGGAAGGGAAGGGAAGGGAAGGGAAGGGAAGGGAAGGGAAGGGAAGGGGTTCACAAACAGTTATGCTTTTGCAAATTGACTACTACCTGTAAATAGAAAGCTGTATAGTAAACCTTTTCTTTTGTTTTGGTTTTTGAGGTTTTTTGAGGTTTTTTGCTCCTTCAAAGAAAGGTCAGTAGAGAAAGAAATACAGTAAGTCCTCAACAAAAGAGAGTAATTCAAAGGATCTAAACCAAAAACTATAAAGGACTGGAACTATTACAAAATGAAGTTAAGCCACTGTGAAATAAAAGGGAGGGTAGCAAAGGCAGAGAATGACAGGAAGATTGCACCAGAGGTTAAGATAAATTATAAGAAATGTTTCAAGTAAATAGAGAACAAAAGGTCAGCAAAAGAGATGACAGGAGCTCTAATAGACAAGGAAGAGATAAGGATAGTTTATTGACATAAGGGTTGACAGTACTGTGAAGAAACAGATGAATCCTCTTTGCAGTGTTCACTGAGAAGGCCAGGGAGCAGAAGCTGGCAGAGGTAATAGATGTGCTTCTACCTGTTTCCTGCTGGGAAAGAAGAAATGTGGACAGAAATCGGGATCCTTTCAGAACAGGTCACCAAATTACAGCTGCCACCTCCCTGGCCACTATCTCTCCAGCGATTGTGCAAGGGTTTTCTCTGTGTCTCCTGCCATATGATAGACTCTCACAATGTTTTTCTTATCTCTTTGTTGGCACAAGTCAGCTCTATCACACACTACAAAATTGCCAGAGAGGCTCAAATCCCTTAAATTTGTAGCTGTACCTACCTGCCTGCATCTTACTTGTGTAGTACAAGATAGTGACTACTTTCACAAATTACAATCTGTCTTCATAGTACCCATGTTCTGCTTTGGCAGGCAATACTTGAAAACAGTGGGGAAAGACACCACACTCTAAAAATGTTACAGACTGGACAGGATTACAGATTAGATGAGGTCTGTGATGTTATTTAGAGGGAAGAATGAAGAATAATCCCTGAAACCAATGGAAAGGATATATATTATACTTCAGTACACATGTAAGGACTTGTTTCTGATGGATTTCATTTTAGAAAGATGCAAAGAAAATGTCTACATTTCTTTGTTTCATCTAGTATCAGGAGAAGATCAGAATTTTGAATATTTGGAAAGCTCTCGTGGTAGCCTTGCTTAAGCCATAGAAATGCCATTGAAATAGGGCCAATAAAAGTCAGATTAATTTAAAGGCAATGTATTCAGTATGACAAGAAGTCACTTGCATTTTTTCTAGTAAACACAAGATCATGGTTTTATCCTTGGTTTTCAGTAAGGGATATTTTACTGTAATATTTGAGCTAAATAAATAAGTTTAAAAGAGTGATCATATTCAATATAACATATACAATTCACATTTAAAACTTTATTTTATTTTTTCCTTTAGTTTAACAATTCTGATAAGTCAAATAAGTCAAAAAGCTATAAATTTTTATACAAGTCAACACTAGGAATTTAGTTTTTAATAAATAACAAAAAATAGTGAAAAAAAGAGGATACATAAGTTATTCAACTGTTTCAAAGCTATTAGCATACTCAGTGTTTCAGTAGATATGTGCACATTTCTTTCCCCTATTTTCTGTTCATTTCTGACCTCACTTCTCTCAACTATCCTTCATTTTCTTATCTATTACATCACCAGTGTTTACTATACCATAAAGGTTGCCTATTAGACTGTAGAAAGTATTTAATTTGATTCCTAGGTAAATTTTGTCTTTGTTGTGAGGTAACTCTTGGTCTTCACGTTTTCTTCTGAACTTCTCTTTTGTCTATAGCACAGGATTACTGAAAACCTGTTCTAATAACACAAGAACTGAAATATAATACTGATACAACTGACAAAAGCTAAGATATTTTTAAAAACCCAGTCTCTCTAAACTTTATTTTTAATTATAAAAACATTTGTGAAAAAGCAGAAGCAAGCTTATTGACACATTTTTTTTTTTTTTGTTATTTTCTTTCCTATTTAGGTACCTTCATCAACAGTGAACCTTGCAGTTGTCTTCAACATAATAAAGAATTCTGGAAGCTCTGTCTATAGCTTGGAATTTGCATGGTGCCTTATAAATGGGAAATTATACATGTATAAGTATCAGTGATCATGGATTTAGCCTTCCAAAGATAGTCTTTTGTGTCTTTAAAGTGGTTATGTTTCTAGATTTAGAACACTCCAAAATTTTGTTTACATGTTAAATTGAGTCCAGAAAGCAGAAGGTCTTGGAGGGGTTGTTTTCGAAAGTTAAAATAAAAAAAACTACAGAGATTCAAGAAGAGGAAAAAAGTAATCTTGTGTAAATATTTTCCAATTTATACTTAACACATTACTAGTGGGAATCATGGAAAAAGTGGCTGCTGGACATGACTTAATAGTAAAAGCTTATATTTCATAGGGTTGGTGTTTGTCTCGTGTGCTTTGGTTAATCATGCTGCCCTTATGCTTTAGAGAAGGACAGAAGACATTGAAGCCCAGCAGATGAAGAGGTTTAGTAGGTTTTGTACTAAACACAAGCCAACACCAGTCACACTGTCTCAAAAATGCATACTTTGACCTGGGACGTACCATCATCTCCCTTCTCTTTAAGACACATGAGACAATATTGTTTTCTCTTCTGTACTAGATCTTAGCTGAAGTGCATCCTCTGGTTTTAGGCTCCCCATTGCAGGAATGTTAATAAAAAAGCTCAGTACAGAGAAGTAAGATTAATGTGGTTTTAATACAAAGGAAAATTATGCACTGAAGCGTTTCAGTCTTGAGATGAGAAACAGAGGTATGGTGATGGGAAACAGAGGGATAGTTGCTTTAAACACTGTTTAAGTCACAGAAGAGTTCTGGCACCTCTAAACGACTACTGAGGAGCCAAGGACTCAGCATCCTGCATACTTGGAAATTGGTGGAGTTAGATACAGAGTGGATACTGCTGAGGACCATGGAGGTGGAAGCAAGAGCTTCACTGTGAAAACCAGTGAATCACAGGCAAAATCTCTCATTTTGCAATATTCTGCAAAGCTTGTAGAAACCTTTCAGATGTTGAAAGAAAACAAGCCTTGTTTCCTGAAATACACAGCCCTTACCTTTGAGATTATTGTTTTGGTATCAGTTATCATGGAAAACAGTCAGCAGAAGGACATGCCCACAAGCAGGATGAAATCCCATTAGGGATAAGATACAATAATGAGTTAAAATTGTCAAAAAGGTGTGTTTACTCTGAACATAAACATATAACATTATTTATGTGTAGACAGCAGATGTCCAGCTAGACAGTAACAAATGTTTTCTAAGCAATGGAATGTACTGCATAGTGGGACTCATGAAATTGTCTTTCAAGAACATTTTTTAAAGAGTAAGTCAGAGAAAACTCTGTTTTGAATAATGTAGAATTAGTAATTGATGTTGCATTGGGACAGGGAGATAGACTTAATGGCTTATTTTGATTAGAGTAGATATTCTATTGTATAAACCCTGGAAATCACTCTGTCACTGCAAGGTAAGTGGCAAGAATTGATCTACCATTCTTTCATTATTCTTTATTAAATGTATCACTGTATGTTCATGAAATGACAAGCATAGTTTTTATGAAATACAAAGATGTACTTTTTGTGTTTTGGTTGCTTTCACAGTACTCAAATTTTTAAATTGGGATAGGTAGTGCTATGTATAGCAAACCACCTATGGTAAGAGTTTTTAAAAACTTTTGTATTCATCCCAATAGTAAACTCCATCAACTCCTGTTACTAGTTATGTGGTATCAATCCATAATCACAAAATCATCTGTGATTCGCTCCTCATCTGGAGGGGAGGGGAGGGGAGGGGAGGGGAGGGGAGGGAAGGAAAAAGAATATTGAAAAGAAAATGAAATAGAAGTCTAAAAGATTGGAAAAGAATAGGAGACAATGTAGTAAATGAGGTTTCTGACTTGGATGTAGCAATTCAGGCATGGGTTTGCTAACAAGATGCAGACCTTGAAGTATTAGGCTTCACACATCAGTTAGCAATTTTCCTTCTATTATGCAGTAATTATAATTCATACTCTGTTTTTTTCATCCAATGATTATAAGCAGTACCCATATATGAACAAAGAAATGTTCAGCCATGCTGAACATCTATGAAATCAGTATTCATATTTCTTTTTTTTGAGGGGTAATGGGAAAAATAAAAATACTTCTTAGAATTTTGAATGATGTTTGTGGCAGATTTGCAAAGGAATCTGACTTTTTCAGTCTTTAGCCTTGCACAATATTTTTTGGCACATTTTTTGACACAATGAGTAGGATACATTGTCATCATAAGAATGAATGGAAATTTCCAAGAAACAAGTTGTTTATGCCACTATTACATAGGGGTAAATAATTGCAAAATATACACAACTCTACACAATTTTAGTTTCATTTTTCTTGATTTTTTTTGCTTTATCCCATCATTACTTTTCAAATATATTACTAGACCTAAAGGACCAATTCTAATATAAAGAGTAAAAAAGTGAATTGACATGATGAAAAGTCTTATTTTCTGTGTTGTTGTGCTCTGGCAGATATTTAACCTGAGGGGGAAAAAATTAAATTACAAACTAATAAAATTTTTCCCAGTTTGAATAAATCACATAGAGAGGAAATAATGTTTCTTGGAGACATAATCTTGGATGCCAATACTCATACATGGAGAAATCCCAGGCTAGAATAATTTCCAGGGATGGAGGCCTTACTGCTTCTGGATGTTCTTCTTCAGAATATTAAAGCCTTCATTTCTTTGTGGGCCTTCTGCCTTATCCAAGCCAACTCCACGAGTTTCAGTGGGGATTTCATTGCTGTTGTCATCATGCTGAAACGCCGAAACTTTTGAAAGTGTATCTCCAAAAGCTGAGGGAAAACTGACCTGATAGGACCTGGCAAGTGTGTTGCCCATTTCTTTACTGTGGAAAGCTATATCCTACAGGAAAAGTTACCAGGCAAAGTGTCAGTGTACTCATTGCCATTCCTATTAACTGTACATATTTAGAAGGCATTAACTATTGTAGTAGTTGTTTCTTTATTACCACCAACAATAGCAATTTACTTACATAGGAATTTGACTTCTAACATGCCAAAAAAAAAGCAAGCATTGCAGAAAAAACAAAATATTCTGACTGAACTATGATTTCTTGTACAGCCACCTTTCTTTACCCAAGTGCTTATGAATGCTCTGCCCCAAAATATTGAGTGTACTCATTCTACATAAATGCTAAAAATCAGCAAGTAAGCAGTGCTACATACATTGTGTCTGAAGTTTGCTTTGGCAGTATGTGTAAGGCACTACTTTAACTACTTTAATACACTGCACAAGAGGCATAGTAGAATCTCTGCTCCACTATATAATAGTAGATAAAATTCCACCAGTTTGATTTTTCAGAGGAGAAACATAGGAGTAACATTAAGAAATTTATTTTTGAAGTAGAACCTTTATGGTCAATTACACTTTTACTTACAAAATTATATTCAAATAAGAAATTTGCATTGCAGTATGTTTGAAGGGTCATGTTTTAGCCTTTCCTTTAAAAAAACATTAATAAGCTCTTCTACCTTCTTCCTTGTTTCCTGAAACACACAGCCCTTACCTTGGAGATTATTGTTTTGGTATCAATTATCATGGAAAACAGTCAGCAGAAGGACATGCCTACAAGCAGGATGACCACAAATGTCTTATTTCCATAGCTAACTGGTCTGAAAGTTGCTTAAATTTTGAAGAAAAACTAATATTAAAGTCCTCATAGTTGTTGTACGAGACATGTGTTTGGGAGGAATGTTGATTTTTTTCTTTACTACACACTCCTGCCAAGACATATATATATATATATATATATATATATATATATGTTATTGACAGCAATGTAGAAACAGAGCTAAGGATATACCAAATTAGATATTAAATCAATATGGGCTAGAACAATGCAGAACTTAGAAACAGATGTTTGCTCCAACATAACCCACAAAATTACATAGGGTTTCAAATCCCTAGGAAATTGATGGGAAATTTTGAAGACTGTATTTCTTGAATTAGGGCCTGAACCCCTGTGATTTTCTTCCCATTTATACGTATATCCTACACTAAATTCAGAAGAGTTTACTAGTAGTAATGACAAATTTGAGTTTTTACATTCATAGATCTTATTCTCAATTTTTTTTTTTTTTTTGCTGAAGTGACAATCAATGCTTTCTCTTGTAATTACCTTTAGTCAGACCTCATGAGTCACCACCATTCAGATCTTTATCACAGAGTGATGGGTGAAGCTGGTTGGTCTCCATTACTAGGAAATTCATGTAACAAGAAAGGATAGCTTTCTCAAGCATTTCTGCAAGATTTGTCTCCTCTGTATCACACTTTCTGAAACAGTTGAGTGCCATTTTAAGAATTTTACCAGGTTAAAGGCACATGAACAATCTATTTCTCCAGCTGATGTTTTTGTGTTTCATTAGTAAGTAAATTGCTCAATATTTAAATTAACACACTACACATTTTTTTGGAGTCATGGTCAACATGCTTACACAGAACAGCATTAATTGTTGTCTACATTATGTCAGGCAATGTTGTCTATCTTTAAATGCATATACTTATCAGATGTACAATGTGTGATAAAACAAAAACAACCTCTAAATTAAACACCCTTGAGAATTGCAAAGGATCCAAAATCTAGGATCAGATGCCTACAAATGACCCTTGTGCAGTGCCTAAAGAGAGTTACATGCCTAAAAAGACATTTGTGAGCTGCTGAGGGAGGACACTGCTAGAGAAAACCAAAGGCGAGGTATTATGACTGGTATTTCTGAAACTCCATCTTCTCTGGAAATGAGATAATGAAGACAATACTGCAGGTAGATTTCCATCTTCCCTCAGGCTTGAAACCTGAAGGTACCTAGAGCTATTAATGTCGACATAAAACTGGAGTGGATTCTTTCTTTTTAAATACAATTATTGATGTTTACAGCTTTGAACAGCAAATGGAAGACATAGATTTCATATATCCTAAGCCTTATAAGTATTCCAAGTTGTATGTTCTGGCACTAAATGCTCTGCACAGTTTGGCCTGTTGCCAATGTCTTTAACCAGTATTTTAACCTGGCAGCAGAGAATAAGAAATGTAGAAATCTAAGAAAGAAGATTAGAAAAGAAGAAGTGAGTGAGTGAAACCTAAATATCAATCTTTGTAATGAGTGAACTTGGCAACCTAACCATGGAATAGGAGTCCTAGAGATTAGCTCCCAGGATTCCCCAGATTCAGTTCAGGAGTAGAGGAGCATCAGCTTCTCCTGAGAGGGTGGAAAGTGCCACTCTACTTAGCTCAACAACTGAGAAACGCAACTGTGAGTAGAAGTTTGATTTGAATACTTAATTCAAATTGTGGCAAATTTAGCCATAAAGAGAGCTGGATGTTTAAAGAAAATAGTAGGTGAATCCTGCTAGTTTGTATAATTCTAGAATGTTGGGCTTTCATACTTGTTCTCTTCTAGTTGTCTTGGTGCTTTTTTTTGGTGTTGGTCTTTGTTCTGTTCAAGCATCTGGGTGTCAGGTATTTTAAAGTAGGGGCAAAATCTAACCTTGTTTTGGAACCCTGCTCTTTGTCCTAATTTTCAGCATTCAAAACTAAAATTGGATAAAATAATTGGATTCTTGAGCAAAACTGTCAAAACAGATGTGATTGATTTTTGCTCTGTATTTCTCATCCTTTTTCTTAGCTATATTTACATGTAGGTGTTTTCATTTATGATCCAAGGTGTTCTATAAATTGAAGAATGTGTGACTGTGCTACAATTGCTCCATGATGCTCAGAGATTGATTAATTTTTCAGTTGATGTTTATACCATTCTCTTTGGTTTCCTGAAGTTGCATGTTCTTTTTCTTTTTCCCGTCAGCATAGAGCAATTAAACAGCAGAGTGAAGACCTCCTAATAGTGTGACAGTTGATTTTTCTCTTTATCTCTGATATTTTCAGTATAAATTCAGTAATTGTATAAAATGGATTTATGGAACTTGTATTTTTTTTGACTGCTCATGCTTCTCAAGAATGATTTTTTTAAGTGAACACTTAAATGAACTTGTATGCTCTCTTGAAAAGCAGGGGGAAATCCTGTAATAGCTTGGGCTCATATTAATCAGAGCAAGAAGAATATGAAACTTAGAAGACTTTATTTTCAAATTTGTGTAGGTGTCAAGGCATAGAAGGGCACCATAATGGCAACTAAGATCTCAATGTGATTTAGAAAATTAAATTGGTTAGATAATTATTGTATACTTGTATTCACAGGTGCATTATAGACAGTGTTCAATATACAGACATATGAGGATGTTATGGTGAAGCAAGACTAGGTTTGGGTAGCATTATCTGTTGCACAGGTCCTGTCTGCATGTGTGTGGTTTTGCCGTGTGACATGTGAAATGCCTAAAGACCTTTTTTTTCCTGAATATTTTAAGGAAGTGTTTAACCCAGATTAGTTTTGATGGTGGACTTTGCCTCTCTAGAGCTTGTGTAAGTGTTCTTTTGCAGTATAATACAGGAAACTGGTTGCTAAGAGGTGTTAGACCAATTCAGCTAGATAGTTGAAACAGTTCATTAGTGACATTTGAGACACAGTTTTCTCATCTCTCATCATCCTCACTTCTCTTCAGGATTTGCTATCATATAGTGCAGTGAAAGAGAGGACTTAACTAAGATCAGAGGGACCTAGACTATTGAAATGTAACATGCTGAGAGGAAATTATGAAATAATTGTTATGTATAACATTGAAGCACACTTACAGCAGACT
Source organism: Anabacerthia variegaticeps (assembly GCA_035583185.1). Taxonomy (NCBI): domain Eukaryota; kingdom Metazoa; phylum Chordata; class Aves; order Passeriformes; family Furnariidae; genus Anabacerthia; species Anabacerthia variegaticeps. Next base: position 82,372,930 of record JAWWEW010000001.1, on the reverse strand, counting down.
CCTTTATCCAAACTAACTACGGAATAATGAATGGAAGTTAAAACGGGGTGACAAAACCCTCTGTCCAGTGTTAGGTCATACAGATGAATAAGTCAGTGTTTGTGATGCTTTTTCTTGCCACAGAATTAGTACATTTTATTACTCTTCAATGGAAGCCAAAATAGGTATCATCTTAAACAAAGCTATAGTATAATTAAATTGGAATAAAGGGGTTATTTTATCTACATGATGCTTTGTCATGAAAGAAAGCAGTTTTGAATCACAGGTGGCATGCTCCCAAATATATTGAACCAAGAGATCTTGACAGCAGAACAATGTTGTTTATGAAAACACAAAATCAAGGGAGGTGTGATTAATTATGCCTGTTCTTGGAAGATGTCAGAATTGATTAGCAGATAAATGGCTGAATGATTCACCTCCTGCAGGTCAAAGTGATTGCACAAAGCTGAAATTAACATACTTAATGCAGGGGTTGCCTCAGCAGTTATCCCACTGCAGAAGAAAACATGGGAAGGTGATATCAACTACCAGCAACCCCTCCAGCTTGACTTGTGCTAGCTCTTGATTTCATGGGAGATCAGGGTTCAAGGAACATTATACCAATCATTCTTCCTGCAAGAAGATACAGATTTTTTTTTAATTTCAGGAATAAATGTATTTTGGTAGCTTCTTTTATGTCTTTGTTATTCTTTCTAACAAGATTCTTTTTCAGAAAGATAAAAAGAAATATTGCTTCAATTTAAAAGAAAATGTTGAAAGAATCCTGTTGAAATTAAAGAAGCTATAGAATATTTTGGACATTAAACTGCATATAGTGTATCTGGAAACTACTCAATCTAGTGTATAGTAAATAGTATATAGTATGTGTATAGGAAATAATACATGCATGTATTGAATACTAAAAGTTTTGAAAAGTAATTGGAGATATGAGGAGGTCTACAAAACTTATAGAAAAATCAAGTATTGTACCAATCTTCCCCAAAATGTTATTTTAGTCAATTTCTTTAAGTATTTTTAGTATACATCAATATGTCTGACCTATAACATCAGCCATGATACAAAAACATATTTGGAAAAATACTGAAGTTATTTCTACTAACTTTCTTTTTACCTATACCTATAGAAATGAATATGAGAATTAATAGTTTTTGGTGATATTCCCTGTCCTACTCACAACTAATATTCTTCAACACTCCATGTACATGACTTCTAGACTCCTGAAGAAGTTGTAAAAAATTGTCTTGGTAAAATGCTCAAATACTTCGGGTTGAACACCTTAAGAAAATGCAGAATGGCAAATAATAACTCTATATTGAGTTCAGTGTTCTATAATAGAATATAAAACCATGCATTTTGCCATGAAGATTTAGAGATACAGCAAGCAAGTTCTCATCGAGATTAGATTAGCCTGTTGCTCTTGATGGAAAGCACTTTAGAGCCACAGGCCTGCTTTGGGCATCACCTGGAACTGTGTTTGAATGAAGAGTAGTGAATAAAAAAGGGTATATGTTAATAATGTACAGGAACACAGAACTCTGATATTCCTGAATTTTAAATTACTTGCATTAACAGTTTAGCAGTGCTCTTAGACTGCAAGAAGAAAGCATCTGCATACACAGATACACACTACTTGGCTGAAAACAAGAAAAGTATAGCACTGTTGTTAAACAGTGGATTAAATTTAGGGGCTTTGACCTCAGAACAATTTGGTACTGTGCTGTTGAAATAGGGTAAAAATTAAAAGGAATTAAAAATAAAACATTTAAAAGAAAATAACTACAAATGAGGCAAAATATATTTAAAAATTGCTTCTGATTGTAGTCCACATGAAATCTTCTTTATAGACTACTGGTAACTTCATTATGAACTGCAGTGGTAGAAGTTATTTTTCTTATAGACAAACAAGCATTCTTCAGCTGCATTAAAATAATCCCAAGGCACAACATTCCTGTGCCCTGACATTCTCTAGAGTACAGCTTTATATTTTGCCATTTATCACTGAAGCAGTAACAGGACTATCTAACTGCTTTAATTTGCTGTGAAGAAGAAGATTTAAAGCTACTAAAAATACGTGTTGTAGGATTTTGTCTCTTGGCTGTGTTTTAGGATTCCTGTATGTTGTAGTGCTGTGATTTTCTGGGAAGGGTGTAAGAATATCAATAGGAACATACTTGGTGAGCCTATAATACTCTTCATTAAAGAGCCATGCTGTGGACCATTCTGCCTGATTTTCCTTTCTATCAAGATAGTGAGCTAGGTGTTTGCACGTCATTACTCTACAGAAGTCCAACACATAGCTGTCAGACACAGAGGCAATAGAAATGTCATCCAGTAACTAAACATCAAGCCTATCTTTTTCAATTCTCTTAAAAGAAAACACTTGCAGAGATTTCAGGGGAATAGAGAACATTAAAAGACATCACAATAAGGACACAGTCAACAGTTCAACCAGCTCAATAAGCAGCTTACTAGTAGCATTTCAAGAGGTTTATTATTATTATTATTACTATTATTATTTTATTTTGCACTTGGAAGAATTCTTGGGTTTTGGTTTTTGGGTTTGGTGGGGTTTTTTTGTTTTTGTTTTTTTTTTGTTTGTTTTTTTTTTTGTTTTTTTTTTTTTTTTTTTTTTTTTTTTTTTTTTTTTTTTTTTTTTTTTTTTTTTTTTTTTTTT
>JAWWEW010000001.1:82350278-82370156 GCA_035583185.1 Anabacerthia variegaticeps | reverse complement strand
TTTTTTTTTGTTTTTTTTTTTTGTTTTTTTTTTTTTTTGTTTTGTTTTGTTTTGGTTTTTTTGTTGGTTTTTTTTTTTTTCTTTTCTGTTTTGGGAGGTTTTTTGGTCTTTTTTTCCTATAGGAGGAGACCTATTTACATACAGGTCTCCTCCCTGGTCCTTACAGTTTTGCACATCTTTTATAATTCACTTTTCATCTTCAATGAACATTTATCAGAGCAACACTGAAATCCAAAAAGTATGCTGAAGGGACAAATCCCTAGAGCTGTCCTCATCAGAACAACAGCCCAGCAGAAACCTGTAGTGTAAATTAGTCTGTTTCTTCTCAGGAGCCAATCAAGCACTGATTTTAAGAACTTAAAATTAAGTGAAAAAACACACAACCCATTTTCAAAGAAGTGAAACTGAAATGCAGTAGATATCTTGCACTTTATTTTGTCTTGATGCATATGCTGTTCCTTCTAATCAGGTCTGCTGATTTCCTTGCCACTGCAGTAAGTGTAAGTGTTTCTGATTCATGAGCACCAACAGCCATAAAGCACAGGAACCATTCAGACCTGATTCTACCAGTATATGCTGATTCACAAAAGGGTCTGATGACTCCTTTTCTTATGACATTTTGCTCCAGGTAGACTCTTTCTGTCACTTTCTCCTCTCAATCTAAGTAACCTTCAGCCATCATTCAGAAATCAAGGTTTCTTCTTAGTGTTAATAACTAAAGTGCATTTCCACTTCAGTAGCAGTGGCATCCTTAGTGGCTCTTATTTATCATCTAACATCAAGGTTGCAGTCAGGCTTTACCACAAATTCTATGGGAAGACAAATTCTTTTTAATGGAAAAAAGTCTGGAAGAAATTTTTCAGATTGACATTGGAGGTTTTCTTGCGGGTTTTTTTTGCTGCTTATTTGGTTGGTTTTGAGGGTTTTTTTTCTGTTTCCCTCCCTTCCTCTCCCCCTCCTCCCCCCATAGTTGTACCCTTTTGTCTCTGAGAACTGCAACAGTTGAGTACATTTGAGTATTCACCATCCTTTGCCTCTTAAACTTGACAAATTTTATGTGTATTTTGAAACCAAGTTTGTAAAATAAACAAGCTATGAAATCCAGAAGTCTTATATAGTGACTTTTCAGTACAGCTAAAGATATAGTTAAAAAGACATCTCTCATTTTATAATTTAATTCTATTTATCTGACTCACTTAAGCCAACTTTGAAGGAAACCTATATGTAGACACACACAAAAATTGTGCCTGACAATATGAATTACTCTTGCCACATTTTCTTTACAGATATGACACCTGCAATGTGGTACACTATTAAGTCTTACTCAGCACTGAGTTATTAATTTTCAAAATTCTTGCTTTTAGGGAAGGTGCTTCTAGAATAAGCAGTTCCTATCAGTAAGAGACATGGGAACCTAAACTCCAAATAACATATTTTCTTTACTAGTGAGATAACAAGTAGCTAAACAGAAACTCAAGCACAAAGATGACCAAGGACAGAATTACTCGAGAGGTGAGATTTTTGGTGGTGGTTGTTTTTTTGTTTGCCTGACATTGTTGGAGTCTTTTTCTGTTACAATTTTGTTAATGGTGCTTCCTGTAAATTGCTTTTCAGCATGAACATTTACAATTTTTTGGTAAGACAGTTGCAAAATTCTATAATGATACATTCTCTGCAGGGTACAGACCTGATGGCTGCAGTTATACCTTGCTTAGGTTTTAAATAACAGTTGAGAAAGTAAAGTGACTGCTTGGGAAATTACCTGAAACACTGGGTCTTTGCTTTGTCAGTCTCCTGCAGTGAACACTGCAGGACAGCAGCATGTTGCAGAATGCAGATAATGCAAAAAGCAAATGCACTTTGTGCTATTCTGCCCTAATCATATTAAGAGCAAATAGCAGAGGAAAAGAACAATGTAGATGGCATTATACCAGATGCTTTAGTCAACTGTTGGAAGATTGTAACTTTACAATGTATCTCCTATCAATTTAATAAAAGAAATACTTTTTTGCTGTCTAGATATAAAAGATTTTTAGTGTTCCAAACCAATATTTAAATTTTCTTGATACCACAATTCTCCAGAGTATGAACAGAAAGAAAATCTAATTCTTTCATCATCACTTGGATGCCTTTCAGAACTGTTAATGAACTTGATGTCATTCCATCAAGTCAACAAGGATCCTCTAAGTCCAGGTGTTAAGCTCAGCTCAGTGCCGGGACTAGCAAGCATTGTACACAAAAACCTTTCTGCTGTGAGCTGTTTAGCTAAAATGTTGCTAATATCAGCTTTTCCTGTGAATCCAGGAGACAATGAGTGACTGGGAGGTTAAACCTGCTCTAAGTTCAATGGCTGTGTTTCTGCAGACAAGTCACACCATAATGCCACTTGCAACTTGATGTCAAAAGAGGTATGTTCAAAGCTAAATATGGCCAAACTAATTAGTGCATTGCACTGTTTTTCCACACTGCATCTTTGAAATGCCTTCATCAGATAGTAGCAGGTGGAGAATGGCAGTGAACAGGACTAAGAAAAAGATTTTGAAGACAATCAGGGGCAAGAAACTGGCTGGAAATTCCAGCTTCAAAAAAAGTGCTTTTGGATCCACACATATCCGAGTGTGTTTCACTGTTATATTGAAACTGAGGGGCATATATAACTCTACTGGAACAGGGACTTTTGCCCCCCTGGGCTCCAGAGGTTGCAGTCAATAAGGTGACAGGCCATTTGCTTTGGGGATCCAGCTGGAAGTGGAAAGCAGACAGTGTTCTTGCACCTACTCTCTGATGGCTTTCTGTATAGACAATGAACAGAGAAAGGCAGTTTAGCATGCTGCTAAGAAATGGCTCCAAATCACTGAAACCATTTGGATCTGTCAAAAGCTTGACACATCTCTGCTGCATCTTCTGTCTGAATTTCAGATGATAGCACTATGCTCTGAAATCTCTACACACCTGTAGCCAGTCTGTCATTTGGAAATTGGCTTGTAATTTAAAACTTATAGGGCAGAGAGGCATCACACAAGACTTCAGGTGAGTAGAAGGAGTGAGCACAATGCACCCACTGGCATAAGGCAATTACCAAAATTCCAGTGACATTTGAGATAGTGTTTTTAGGTACCATCATGTCAAATTTAAGGTCTTCTTTCACAGTATATGTACCCAAAGAAGCAAGCAAAGTCATTGGAGAAGCCTCATTAAATTAAAAACAAACAAAAAAGGAAAGTTGAAACCCCTTTCAGCAGGGTTATATAACAGCACCACTGGAGAAGAACAATAATTAGAGCAACAGAAAACTGACAGATTAATGTGACAGTACACTGGAAAGGAAGGAGGCAATTCAGTTGGATCACTGACTCAATGTTTAGTACCTCAAGTCCCTTATCATTTAAACCAGTGTATAAACTTCTGCTGTGTTTGGCATCCGAAGGAAATTTCACAGCAATATTTTTAGTAGCGATCAAAAGCTGGACCAGCACTGGCCCTTAGCAGCAACTCACACGGAAACCACAGTGAAAGTTTATTCACTGGTATTGCCAAGAACCTGATGCTAGCAAAATAGCAGAATAATTCAAAAGCTCTCAAGGTTTGGCTCTCAAGTCTGACTCATCTTTGAGAATGCTGTTTAAGCTTGATCACCACATTACAGAGCTTTTTTATTAATATAACTGTTATTTGTCCTTGTGCTTCTAAATGACTTTATAGAAATGACAGCTATGGCTAATACAAAGGTTGTCTATAAGATTTGAAAATGCATTCTTTGTTGCATATATATCCTTTATAGAGAAAAAATATTACTCATTCCTTTTTACTTCTCATTTTTTCAGAGAGGACCATGTCACTACAGTTCTCATCCAAAAAGCTTTTCCACGAATAACTTACCTGCATTTGTATCAGGCAGAAAATTCTGTCTGCAAAACTCCAGTTCCCTTGGCTTACAAAGGTTTGTGAGAGTGGATGAGGAGTTGCAGTCAGATGTGTATTGCTACCATTGGAAAGACTGAGGCCTGGTGTGGAAGGAAAGGCCCTCTTTCTTACAGACAGGTGCTTTTCGCCTACATTTTTTCATATTAGTGAAGCCAAGAAAGCTTTCATAATCTCACTGCTGCCTATAGCTTGTGATATTATCATGCCATCCTTGGTAAACATTCTCACACCATTTTTTAAAACTCAGATACCTCAGATAACACTGTACACAGTTGTATTGATCAACAAGTATTTAACTGGAATGTCTTTACCTAAGCAATGCTCAAAAATGTGAAAACTGCATTGACAAATTCCCTGCCAGTCATATTTACCAATCTCCGGATTTTATTTTGGGTATCGGAATGTTTATTTTTTTCCTTAATTATCTAGTGGTACAACAATCTGTGAGCACAAGGACAACTTCTTTTCCCTTAAATTAAATAATAACAAGTAATTTAATTCATTTGCAGACAATTCTATCAGCTAGCTGAAGACGGATCATCACCAAAGTGTGCACTACAGAGATAGAGAAAACAAGGAAAACACTTTCAAAAATTTTATTTCAAAATGAACCTTTCAAAGGCGACACTGATTTGACTATTGAAAGTTTTCAGAGGCAATAATACACTACTTTATTTCCCCTTTATATGCACACCCTGAGGCTCCTATGGACGTAACTATACTGGATAACAGGACTTTCTTCAGACCTCTGGGTTAAATGAAACCTGCTAGAAAGCTCAAATGTGCCGGCTAGGGTCTGGAGAAATTTTGGGCCAAATTGAACACAAAGCTTGTTCTGAATGTTGAGAATGGGATTTTAACTGAAACAGTCTCAAAGAAATCAACATTCCTGATTTCTGAGCCAAAAGTGGAACCAGCTTAAACATTGCTGCTCCACACACTCCAGAGCTCCCTATGCTAGGCTCAAAGCCTGCGCAGCCATAGCAAGGGATAAAGTTGTGTTTGCAATGAGTCCCGGGTAGAGACAGAGCTTCACCTAACTGGAATGGAAGAATCATTCACTGGTCCATTGTATCTGGGGCATCCAAACAAGCATTTGGGCTCCTATTTTCCCTGCTAGTTCACACCACTTGCTCTTTTTTTGGAAGGCATAGATATATGTGTTCTTATAACTAAAACTCCTATTGCACAAATAAAATTGGTGTAAAGCAAATACTCAACTAAACACTATTGAATATGTTCCATGTTGTTTCTCCCATACTTATGAAAAGATTCATGGTCTTTGCTCATTTTTTTCTGCAGTACTTTACTGGTTTAGGTACAGAACATGAGTTTACACTAATTTAAAGCAGTGTCATTTTAAACAGTGCAGATTACATGTATTGAAAGGTTTATTTTTGTTTAAAATTGCATTATTTACATTTGATTCCTAGGCAATTTCAGCCGAACTGAAAAAAATTCAATTTAAAATGGTGAATTTTCAAGCTCCACTGATTTAGTGGAATTGTTTGGAATCATATGTCAAATTGATCATTACTCTTTTTTACACAAATAAACGCTCAAGATAGATTTTCATGTGCCCTACATCCAGCATGGATAATTTAGCTTGACACTTGAAGCACTGGCTTTAGGTGCTGCCAACAATTTACAAGAGAATGCTCACTTTTTTTGGGTGTAAATGCCTACTTAAAGTGGAGCTCCATCCCCTTCACCATCTGTGATCAGATTCACAAGTCAAAGTCTGTCCTTGCTTACACCGTAAAGACTTTTAAATCTGATACATAGAAGTCCCAAAGCACAATAAAAATGGTCACAAAAATAATAATCAGAGCTATTCTATTCATTAGACTGAAAGATCTGTATATGAGATAGTTGTGTCATTTTGGCAGAACAAAGAGGGGTAATTTGTTCTCCTTCTTGGGGGCCTCTAATTAGAGAGGGCAATGAAGCTGGGGAAAGGTCTGGAGAGTAAGTCATATGAGGGAGCTTGTTTAACCCGGAAAAAAATGTAGGCTTAGGGGTCACATAATCAGTCTCTACAGTTAACTGAAAGGAGATCGATTGCAGGAAGGTAGGGAATGGCCTCTTCTCCAGGCAACTAGTAACAGAACAAGAGGAAATGGGCTCAAGCTGTGCCAGGAGTGGTTCAGGTTGTAAATCGGGGACTTTCTTTACTAAAAGGGTGGTTAAATATTGGAGTGGACTGTCCAGGGCAGTGGCGAAGTCACCATCCCTGGAACTCTTTAAATTGTTGCTAATGAATGGCCATGACACATGGTGCTATGGTTTAGTGTACATGGTGGTGTTCAGTCAAAGGTTGGAGGGCTTTTCCAACCTTAATGATTCCATGATTCTGTCATTCTAAAACCCTTTTATTGTGTGTATTTGAAACCACTACTGGATCAAACCTTGTATAAGTTGATCGAATGATTTGTATGCATTGCAAATGTTTTCTCAGTTCCACTTGTAACACTAAGAGAAAATACTAATATTTTCGCATTTTTGTACAAATGTTTAAGTTGTATGGGGCCTCTTGAGATCCTGTAGTCCAACTACCCTGCTCAAGAAGGATCAGATAGACCCAACAGTCCTGGAGCTTGTTCAGCCACATTCTGAATATCTTCAGGGCTGACAACTCCACAGCTTATCTGGACCGACTATTCCAGCATTTGACTACCTTCACAGGCAAAATTAAATTTATTGTGTTCAGATGGAATTTCTTGTCTTTGTTTTCTCTAGTCTTGTCAGTGGGCAACACCAAGAAATGTCTGGCTTCCTCACCTTCCTACCCCCTCACATCAAGTGTTTGTACAGCTTGAGAAGGTCTCTTCCTGAGCTTTCTCTTTTCCAGACTCAAAAGTCCTACCTCTCCAGTTTATTTAAATACTTCCTATCCTGGTCCTTCTCCACCAAGGGTAAGTCCTGGTCCAAAACTTCCCTCTGGCCTCAGGGATGTGGCCAGGATCCCTAAAATCTAGTTTTAATGGTAAAGACCTTTTATAACTGGGAGGAAATTTTTCTTAGGTTAGGTTGGTCAAGGCAGAAGTATGTCTGGGATCTTCCCTCTGTCATTGCCAGAAACCACTTACATGGTTCAGGAACTAGATTTAGACTACTGCATTTTAACACAACCTTGCTATGGGCTTAGTTCATCAAAGTCTAGAAAGTGGAAGATTCCTATTGGAGCTGTCACATTCCAGTATGGACTGCACTTGAAACAGTTTATTCGCCTTTGCAGACTTCAGTCCAGGAGCTGATAAGTGCTTCCAGAACAGCCCGGGGACCTGATCTGTAGATGGTGATAGCCACATGTACAAACAATTAAGGAAGGAGTAATGATCAATGCAGCTCGAATTATTAGTGGACAGCTTCCAAATAAAGCAAGTTAATAAAAATAGGGTCTAATTAAGTCATGCTCGCTGTGTCTTATCTCTGCCTGCATGCCTGATGCAATGGCTTTCATTCAGGTAACCTGTCTGGAAAGCACAAAAGAAGAGAGTAGAATCTTGCCTTTACTGGAAAAAATTAAGTAGGAAAATGTGTTAGAGAAAACTACTGGGAATGTGAGAGGTTTTATGACTTCTGTGGAAAAAATGAACTCTGACATATTTTGTATTAAAACTTTTTGTGTATAGAACTGCTGAAGATATGTGAGACTTTGGGTTCCAGAATATATGAGGCTACAATTCCTCAATTCCTCTATGTTGCAACCAGTTTAAAATATAACCACCATTTCAATAAATGGTTTGAGTGGCTTTGCTAATGTAAGCTCATTCCTGAGGGAGTGCTCATTGAAGCAATATTCTCCTGAAGGTGGCATGAGAAACCTCTGGAGCTCTTTCTACCACCACTGTCATTCAAAAGTAAAAAAACCAACCAACCAACCAACCAAACAAACAAACAAAAAAAACCATCAAGCAGTGTGTACTGCTTTTAGATGGAAGATGGAAATGCTGAAATAAATAAAGACTTTGGTAGGTAGAGCCTAGTCTCCCATGTAATTACTGTGCATTTTATGTATTACCTAATAGTGAGAATAGTTTAATTTATATATGGCTGTGGGATAAGTTTTGAGATTTTTGACAGTAGTAATATAATTTATCTTTGCTGTTTCAATATTTCTGCTAGAAAAAAGAATATGAGCCTATTTTTTTCAGATCTTTTCTTTGCCAGGCATCCAGAAAAATAAAATCTGTCAATAAACTCTTCTCTTGCATTTATTCCCTTTACTTGGAGCTTTGTTGCAAATTTTTTTTAAATGGAGTGCACGCATAGATTTGCCAAGCAGGAAGAGGGAAGCTAGAAAAATGGGGGTCTGCCCACTGACACAATGCATGATCTCATCTCTACTCCTGTATTCAAAACATCACCACTGGAGAAGTATTCAAGAGACTTTGCTGTAATTTTATCAAAGCACTACATTTTTAATTTTTTTGTTAAATGATGATCCTTTATTTCTATTTGTTCTACTTCATCCATAGTTAAAACGCTGTCAAAATTCCCGGAAGAGAAGGGATACCTTTTGTCTTCAGGAGGTATGTGTTTTGTGCATAAGGTAGAATGTTTTTTCAACCTTTGATTATCAAAAGTTATGGAGAATATGAGATTGTGGACAATATTAAAATATTTTATATGTGTTAATGTTAAGCCCTACGTGCCTCTCTTTTAATTAATCAGAAGGGATTATATTTGTCTAGCTCAGAGATGAGATGGTGAATATTGCAAAAGCACTTCAGCAGTCAGTATCAATGTAGCTTCAGGGCTTCCCATTAATAATTCTGTGCATAGTTCCAGGACTTTCCATGAAACAGTTAAATCTTTTTTTTTTCTTTTTTTTTTTCCTTTAACTGTTTTGCTATGACTTCCATAATGTGTCACAGAGCTATACGAAAATACCTGTGCAACATCCACAGCAATAAATTTATGTTTTAAAGATCTTATCTGAGGACAAATTTTGACTTCTTATGCTCTTTAGGATGTGATTATAGGAACCTCTACCACATACTTCTCTCAAGGGTTTGCAAAGCTCTGTGTTTGTCTTGTTACCTTACAACAGACATTCTCTATTGTATCATCATTTAATATCATGTTTGGAGGCTCTGCTATTCCATTTTTTCTTCACTAATTAAGAAATCCCCTTACTAGTGGTCTCTCTCTCAATCTTTTTCTTATGGGTGAAGTGTGTCACTCCATCCATGACACCTACACAGTTTGAGTTCATTTAACTTGAACATAGTCAAGTGGCTTTTGCACAATTGTATTAGTACCCCACTGATGCATATAAAAGGATTGAGAATTATACTTTCAGTTGATTTTTTTCTTGACAAGCATTTCTAAATTACCACTTGGCCTGTTTTTAATCAGATTTGAATTTCTGTCAGGCTGAGAGGCATTCTGTGTTTAATGAAGCAAATTTTTGATTAAGGCATTTGATATAATTAAAATTATTTGGCCCTTATTTTCCATTCTTTTTACCTCTGTTAGAGAATTAAGCTGATTTGAAATGATGAGGCCAACAGCCGTATTGGTAGCAGACTTACTCTTTATTGTGCTGTTTGTACAGCCTTTCTTACAATGCAATACACTGTTTATTTACACTAGTGCAATTCTTTCTCCTAGAGCATAACAAGAAGTAGTCCATATATTCCTTCAATGTCCTAACTGTCAAACTTTTCAAACTCAAAATAAATAAAAACAAAAATAGAAAAAAAAAAGTGGTTTTATTGCAATCAGTGTCCACAGAATTGTACGTCATCCTTTCTAATTGTAATGCAAAAGATAAAATGGCTAGTTTGATATGCTCTATCTCAATTAAGTGCAGGCTAGCTGCTTATTTATGAGTGCCATGTCATTTTTGCATTTTGTAAAGATTATTTCCACCTATCCTAACTTTGCTCATCAGCTATATTGAGACTTTAAATGTAATTGAATGTCATCCTAAATTTAACTGGAAGTCCAGTTCCTAGTGCAAAAAACTCTAAAGTATCATCCATTTTCTAGATTTATTAAAAAACTCTTGATATTAGAAGATCAAAAATTGAAAGAGCAACGCCCCCAAAACCCCTAGTCTATTGCTATTTTTGCTAGTCAACTTCCAGTTGGTGTTTACTAACTTCTTTCGATAGTTTTAAATATACGCTGGGTATAAGGCAAAGTTATACTCCTTCACTCCTTTATTTCATTTTCTTCTTTAGTTAGACAGCTCCTTTTCTGCAGCAGTGATTACCTCCCGCTGTATGCACAGACAGCAGCACTGTTCTACACTTACTTAGACTTTTACAAGGAGCTGTTATTTGCACTTCATATGATAGTATCTCAGCATCTTTGTTCTGCTTTCTCTGTGTTTGCTCCAGCATGATCTCATGTTTTCTGAGTACAGGTGACAGGGAATTTATTCACCCTTCCACATGGGCTTTTTAGAATGGCATTAAAAGTTCTCCATCTTCACAGTACCCTATCAACTGATACATTCTTGACTTGATTTTTATCATTACACTATGCTGTTGAATCATAGTTATCCCATGATCACCTAATGCCACTTACTATTCTCTTTTCACACTTCCAAGCAATAAATTCCATTTCTGAGCAGAAATTCTCATTCTCAAGTGCATGACCTTGCATCTTATTCTCTTAAATAGCATTTTTTTTAGAATATAGAGCATTAAAGACAGTCTTTTTCTTATTTTGAATCTTCTGATCCTCTGCAGTATGAAGGTTATCATTAAGCTTTTCCTCATTGCCAGACATCATAAGGAGACTTCTACTCCTTGTCCCAGAATTCCACATTTAGTTGAATTTATAAGTGGCCTTAAGCTCTACTCAGGAGTTCTGCTGATCAATACTATGTACTCAGATTGTATATTTAAACCTACTCATTTTTGTCTCCCTCCCATAAGTCTATCTCTTCTCCATTTGATGGGATTTTATTAATCCCCACCCTCTTCAGCTACACTAATAAAATTTCTTACATGACATCCCATCAGATGATCTACAGTTATCTAGAGAGATTAGATCGATTTTTTCTCATCTGTCTGACAATTTTATTTCTCTTCATGTGAACAATAAAGTGAGATTTGTTTAAACAAATCTTCAAATAATAACAAATAATTGCATAATAATGCAAACCCCACCCCCCAAACTAGAACACAAAACTGTTAATTTCTTTCTAAGACTTTGATGAAAAAAAAATAAAAGGTTCTTATGTCAAAATATTTCATTCTTTAATTTGTTGAATACATTGGTGTAGAGTGAAAGAGATAAAAAAAAAAAATCCCTTTTGGGGGTTGTTTTAATGTTTGGAAAACTGCTATCAATCTGGCTTGGATCAAAATCCAGGAATTTTCACGTTTGCTTGGAAATAGTATGGGGTGTTGGTGTTAGGAACAGCCACCTGTCTGTCTGTCTTGTGGCATCTGGAAGACCCAGAGCCAGGGGTCATGGCACCCAGCAGGTGCTTTATTGAGGAACCACAGAGATGAGCTGGCAGGGCACCAAGAAAAGTTTCAAAGCTTGTCTGGTGGCAGATTTCCAACGGGATTTCAGCACAATTGGATTATTTTAGCAAAAATTTGCATTTGAGAAAGTAAAAATTCCTCAAAGAAAAATGTCTCTGAATTTTCTGACCAGCTTTAATGTTAATTATTCTTGCTATGGGAGAAAGCAGATAATCTGGGTGAGACACAGAGTACGAACTATTTACAGAGTTGAGACTTGCTCTAAACACACTTCTGGTATGCCCTGTTGGGGTCTTGAGGGCACTAAGGACCTATCTGTCCATGCCCAGCTTCCTTGGAATTTCTCCCCGTTCTGCCCACAACCCAGGACCCCGTGCCAGACCCCCAGGGCCATCATTCTCTGTGTCATTTGATGCGGAAGCAGGGCTAGGCTGCTCCCCACAGCCCTGTCCTGCCCAGCCATGGGGACACGTGGCAGAAGACCTCCACTGCTTCCAGGTTAAGCTGATACTAACTTGCCTGATTGACGCTTTGAGGAGACATGCTTTCAACCAGCCTGGGTTCTAGCCCTTTCTGTTATTGTGGGCGTACTGAGATCTCAGAGCTGGCAGCAAGTCTTAGATGGTTAGTAAGGTCCATATTGACTACAACTCTCACTGTAGACAAGAAGGAAACAGGTTTGAAGAAGCAAAGTGCATTGCCAGGATCATAAGAAGAAGCCACTAGGTCCTCACAAAATTTAAACTTTTCTCACAAATAGCAATCTTGCAAACACATTTTAGACTATAGCATGCTCTGGATTTATATGGTTTGATGTAAGTGAATTAATTTGATTTGGAAGTCTGGCCATAAGGCAAAATTCAAGGCATAAAGTACTTAAACTGTAACTCCTTTAATATTTTATATTTTGATAAACCTAAAAAATTGGCCTAGGATTTAAAATAAAATTATTCCATATTTTTATCTGCTGTAAAGCCACAGTTGGCAATGACCTAGGATTATTAACTTCATGTAAATGTCTGGAAAAAAGTCTACTTGCAAATTTAAGAAGAACTATAAAATATAATATTTGATGTTTAGAAAAGCTTCATGCTCTGGAGTTGATCCAGCTATTTTATTAAAAAAAAAAAAATATTGTTTTCTTCAGTTCACATCACTTTCCCAGTTCAATTTAGTGTGAGATCAAATTTATGAGCTGGAGCACTGGAATGAGGAGGAAGACAGAAATTGCAGAGTGTTGAAAAAAGAGCCGGGATATAACGAGGCAAGAATGTGAGTATTTAAGCTGGCATTGCCTTCAGAAAAAAACAAAAACTGATGAATAACTAGATAGGTTAAGGATAACTTTATTTTTCTTATGTTTACAAACCCTTATAAATGTGCTACCTATTTCTATTTGTCTTTAAACTAAGCTGTTGGTGACTCAAAAGTACATCTCTTATACAGAAGGCAATCTGTTCCCTTTTTGTGGTAGTTCCTTTAGCTAGAGCTATAGAACATTCAACTCAGCTTGAAACTCCAAGCTTGGTAGTAGCCAAAAGTTGTGCTTTCAATGATGAAGGAATCAGTTTGAGAATCTAAGAAACCAAGAGGAAGAAGTATCATTTCTCGTATGTTCCATAAAATGTTACAGTTATTTAGAAAACACACATTAACAACAATTATAGCCCAGGAAGTAAAGTTTCTAAACTGCAAATTGCAAGCAAAACAATATTCAGGGACTTCATGTCAGCTTCAAATCAAATTCACATTTCAGAATATTGATGTTTCCTTATGTGCAAATAATTTCAAATCCACAGTTAAAGAAATATTTTTTATTCTACCTAATATACATGATATTTAAAGCTTACACTCCAAGGCACAAACCAGTTATTAAGCAACGGTAGGGATGAAGAAATACGTACTATAAGCAATTTATTTTTTACTTGCCGTTGCTGGAACTTCTTGGTCCTTTCTAAATCGTCTAGTGCTAATGACAGTAAGACAGGTTACTGAGTAAAACAGTCTGATGGTCTGATCCAGCCTGGCAGCTTTTAAAGTCACAAACGGATGTGGATAGATCCAATAGATAACAATGGCAATTACAAGCTTGTTAGTACAGCTTGACCTAGTTTTCCTTTGATTTATGCAGAAGGTGACAACTAAAGCTAATCTATGACAACTATTGTCAAAGCACAAGTATTGCAGAGTTCTAGAACCACATAAATATGTAAAGTTATTTCTAAATATCTTTATAAGCCTCTATACATGTGTAAATTTTCTTTTGTCAAAAGTATGCCAAAGTATGGCAATGTTAACCACATTTGGGTTCTGTACATTGCTGCAGAATACAGACTGCCTGTTTATTGCCCTTCCTGCCTCTCTAATGAATTAATAAACTCAAATAACTGCTGTACTGGGAGTTATACCGCATCTTAGAAATTGTGACTTTGAATGGACTAAAGGATGCTATTAATTTTTTCTGTTATTCTTTTTCCTGATACCTGATTTGGGTTTTGTTGTTGTTGTTGTTCTTTTCTTCACTCTAAAATACATTACTTTCATCTTCATTTGGTTTTCTTAGCTGAGAAAAAAAGTGAATGAAGACTCCAGGAGTAGTCTTCCCAGTATTACTTCCTAGAAGGAGTGTGAAGTCTGAAACATTTCTTGAACCAACCTTATTGTGATTTTATTCAGTCTTTTTGATCAATTGGTGTGACCTGCAGAGGTGCTATGTGATTCACTATCTTTGCACTCCTGAAAAATACGGAAGTCAATAATATTAAATAAACTTCTAGTGTTCACCTCCTGTAGATTTTGAGTGCTTCCTTGTCTTCATGAAATATGCTTTGTTTAAAATATAAGCTCTCCTGGCAATAAACTGTGATATTTTGTGACTTAAAAAGTCCTGGATACATTTATTTGTCTTTAACAAAAAACCAGCTTGGCAACGTGTTGGGTGGCTCACCCTGCAGTGTATGGGGAGAGGCAGGCACTATCAACTGCGGTGCACCAGTTCAGAGCACTGGCCACATTGCTGCCCAAGAAGGCTGGTGGGGACTGCAGGGGAAGCAACTTGCATTTTGCTCGTCTGTTGACTTCAGTACTCAGCTGGGACTGAATAGAGAGATTTACATTATCCTGCAGTCCTTAGCCTAGTCACTAGAGTTCCTCTGAAAAACAGGGAGGGCATGTCTTTGTTTCAAAAAAGCTACCAGTGAAGATTATATTTGAGTGGGATGAGTTTACTTGTTTGTGGAAGTGGGAGGCCTGGATTCAATGCCTATTGCTTAGAGAGGTGTATTTCACACTTAACTGAAGTTTCTTTAACCACCAGCCGGTGGTTAAAGCTGGGTTGACCTTCTTTTGAACTTCCTTCATTTCACAAAAAAAAACCAATAAAAAATTCATTGCCTAAGGGACATGGATAAAGGAGGAATGCTGGAACACAGAGAAGCACCAAGGAACTCAGGGAGAAGAAAGCACAGCAGAACTGCCAAGTCAGAGCAATGAAAATCGGAACATTAAGGATCTGTCAACATTAACATTTTAGTTTTGGGCGGCAGTGCAATACTGAGACAAATCCCTTGATTGTCTCTAACAGTGGTTTTGTTCACAAAGAAGTTTAGAGACACATAAATGAGACTCCTTTTAAGGATAATGACATTAGAAACTCTGCTTCAGGTACTCACCAAATGCAGTCGTCTCTAATGGGAAAATAATGGTCCCAAGCAAAGACTGCTTTTTCCAGCAGATTAAAATCACATGTGGGGGGGTGCCAGGTGCAAGAAACTGACTAGCTTAAATTAGCCCCCAAATTACATTTATTATAGATGAAGAATTCTCAGCAATTCCTTTGATCTTCTCTGCTCTTCTTTTGCTGAAGTTTGGATGAGCAGAGAAATAAGTTCAGATGATACTGGACTAAGAATATTTTTTAAATAAGAAGAAAGAATTCAGTCAGGAAAATGAATACTGCCTAGACAGCCCTAATATTAGACTAATTTTAAAGCAATATGCAGAAAACATTTGTTGAGATAGGAGCTATTGAACTGAGAGGCAATGGGAAACAAGAAAAGTTTTAAGTACCCATAACTCATTTTAATGTCATTTTCTTTAGTTCCGTTTGTTCTTGAACTAACAGCTCTGAATGCAAGATAACCCATAGCTTTTCATTGACGATATATAGGCTGCATGTGTGCACTTGTGTTCCAGCTATTGAAAGTATGGCTAATAGAATTTCTGAATGTCTTCTGATCATTCATTTTGATATGTATAGTGTCATTTGGGGAAATTACACTAATGCGTTTTTAAAATGTCTGAATGGCCACTTGTAAATTATTTCTGTTGTTAAATGTAGTTCTGTATTCAAATGCAAAAAAATTATTTAATAGGATATATTTCAGTAAAATCACTATTTTTCTTTTACAATTACTGTTTTACCTTTTTAGATACTCTGAAATAAAAAAGAAACAAACCTAGGCAATTTAAAATAACACAGAGAAAAAGAACATGAACTAAACCCTATTAGTTGTTAAACAGCTGGTTTTCAGCTACATTGAAATGAAAATCCAACTGCTCATAAAAACAGTAGTATTAAAAGTATTGTACTGTATTTTAGAATACACTAAATCACAGTGTAATCTAAAATTGCATCTTTAATCATCTGTTTTATCTCCTACTTCTGGCACAATTTCAGCAGTTAATAAGAGAAAAAATGTATAATGTAGAAACAATGCCTAGAAACTCATAGTTTCTTGGACATCTGGATTAATTATAATGGCATTGATACCATTCAAATCTGTCTTAGAGAATAGTTGACACATTTAGTTGATAAAGGCTTTGGAAAAGAGGGTGTGTTCAGAAACTCATATTTCCAGGATGACTAGTCTTGGCAGAATTTTGCAGAGGCTTGGGTTAACAATATTTTTGGACAAAACCAAGTTTAAAGCAATGAGGAGAACTGCAGGAGGACTCCCTATTTGCTAGCAGTGCTTGACTCAGAAATACCTTGCTCCCAGAATGACATCCGAAGTCTAAAGTTAGACAGATGCATGGGAGGAAGAAATACTAGAAGAGGAGATCAAAACTGCAACTACTGAGCTGGGCAACCCTACACTTGGCTGTTAGAAAATGCTGGGAACATCCTGAAATTTTGTCACAGGGCAGAAATAAGCACTTGGCTCAGGCAGCAGGCTGACATCTCTCTCTAAGCACAAGGCACATAAAATTATATTTCCCAACATCTGTGTAACTTGACCTTTTATCTCCATGCAGTGGAGTGTGCAGAGATGTGAAGGCAATGGAGCAGTTGCTCAGGCAGCATTAAATCTGAAGGTTAGTCCAGTGTGCATGGAAAGGCATAGGCTCCTTTTGGCTATGCTGCAGATCTGAGCATGCCATGTACAGCAAATTGCAAGATGATTCCATAGGTTGAAGCATTTCAGTCACAATCTATGTGCAAAAATCAGAAGCTGAAGTTTGTCCTGGAAATGTGCATATCTACAATTATAAGCAGGTTTTCACAATTAGTAAATGTAATATATCTTATAATCAACACTGACATTTGGTATTCAGCTACTAGAAAGTGCAAAATGCCAAACTCTGGACCAATTACTTTAAGTAAGGAACAACAAATAGTGTTGGCTCTTGAAGGAATGCAAATTAAATCTTAGGAGAGAAATTACTATTAGCTAACCATGACACTAAGTAGGAAATGTAATGCATACTTAAATGATATTTTAGAAATCTTTCATGTGTGGTCAAATCTGCTGCTAGTAAGTCACACAGCATCCAGAAATGAAGTGACAGATACTTTGGATATAAAATAATATTCTAAACAGTTCAGATGCACATCATATCACCCAATTTCAATCTAATCTTTCATGATCTTAAAGAATATTGAAATAAATAGGAAAGTTTTCCTTCAGCCACAGCAGAAGAGTAAAACAAGCTTTTTTTTTTTTTTTCTTTTTTTCTGTTAGTAATAAATTACGTTTTGCCTCATGGTGACATTTGAAAACTACATTTCTCTGTGTCAGATAAGAGTAGTTCCATTCAGAGAAGTCACTTCTGTTCTGAAGATCTTACAATGTAAGCGTACAAGCACAGCTGATAGATAAAACAAAAGAGGGAGGGAAGGACAAGAAAAGAAGGAACACAGGAAACTAATATGCTACCATTAGTCTGTTATAAACATCAGTCTGTTATAAAGAAATACATTCATATTATAAAGAAATACATTCATATCTCCTGTGTCTCTGGTTGGGCTAGGACATAATTGGTAGAGAAAGAAATTTTTAGGCATCAAGGCTACTGTTCTGTTTGCCAAATCCTGTCTGGGTTTCAGAATGCGAGATTCATCATACTGTTTGTGGTTTTTTTCCTGTAGGATTTTCCTTCAATAAATCTATAGTTGACTGAGAAATAAAATCTTGGCATTTTGTAAAAACTGGTTAGTTAGCTGATTTAGGTTAGTGTTCAGCAGTTTTTCTCTTAGAGAGAACTTGTGGTTTGAATAAGTCACATACAGACCTAGCAGAAGAACTTGGGGTATTGTTAGTTAGGAATTTGCATTACAAGTGGGCTACTGATGAATGACAGGAGATAGAATGTGTTTCTTTTAAAGGTAATGTAATGATTAGTATGCATCATGAAAATCTACAAGCTCAGTTTTGGAAGTAAAGAGGTCTGGACAATTTTTCTGCATGATTAGCTAAAATTAATCTTAGTATAGGAAACTTTAGTAGGTCATCCATTTTTATAAAATTCAATGCACTCTAGGTTGTGGTTTCATACTGAAACAGTATAAACCAAACCATGTATATATATATGTATATGTAAAAACTTGTCTAAAGAAAATTTATATGTATGTATTCCTTCAGATAAACTATTTCTTGAAAATGTCTTGCAATTGTTTATGCTTCTTAATCTGAAATAAGCCATGATTTGGCTGTCTAAAAATACTACTTCTCACCTCCTTTGTTAATTACCCTCACTGCACGAGTGGTAGTCATGCTGGTATTTTCTAACTCATTTTGTTTCTGACTTTCTTTCCTTAGTAATGTTCTTCTAATATAGATTTTGTATGTGTAATATATTTTATTATTTCTTCTTCCTTTCCCTAATATTTATTCAGCTGCAGTCTGCAAACTGGCTTTGTATGCTTTTGTGTCTTTAAATATTTGCTCTTATAGGAAGACTCCTACATGTACATTTCTGGTGATGATTCTGATGAGGTACCCCAGCCTTCAGGGCAAAGTTCTGTCAGCAGGTGCTCCATACAAAGCAATGTTCTAGCTTTCAGGTTATCTTCACAATAGTGTAATTTGCTGGAATGATTCAGCATGCAGTGGGGGACATACTGGCATAGGGCCCAGAGAACTTAAGCATCTCTTTTTCTTCTGAACTAATATTTACAAGTTAAATACCACATGCTTTGTAATATAAGTAAGAAGTTAACATTACTAACACCAGTGGCAGTATTTTTATGAGGGTCAATTTTCCTCATTAAAAGAAAAAACAACAAAAGCTGACTCCTCACCACCAAAAGTTCAATTTGTTATTAGACTTGTGATTACAAAAGATGTTTAACATCAATTTTAAGGTAGCTGGATTTGCTTGCAGTTCTCTCTTTTCGCTCTATTTTTTAGTTACAGAACAAGAAACAAACCTGACATTATTCACCCTTCTGATTTATGCAATGATTATCCACAGTGGTCATCCGTTAAACAAAGACCTCTCTATGAGCTTGCAGCAACATGTTTACTATATAAAATCACCTTGTATTTCGTATACATTGATGCCTTAGGGTTTTCATGAATTTGTAGATTTTTATACTTCTAGGTAGTTTCTCACATACAGAGCAGTTAGCAACCTCTAACCCTGTGCTAGCTGTCTTAAGGGTCAGGTAATAGCTGGAACACCATTCCTGGGAAACAGGTACCAGAGCTAAGACAATTAGATACCATGTTAGTCAAAACAAGAAAGCAAAGCCCAGCAACCTTGGAGAAGCTCCAATAAGGGAAAGTGGCATGAAGATGAGGATAAAGGACGAAGTAAGGGGTCTTAAGACCTCCAACTCAATTCTAGGAGAGATGTGCCATGGGGTGGTTCCAAGGGAAGTTCTGGGTATGGACATGGGTTAGATTGGATGCAACCTTTAGATATGATAATTGAGTAATGTTATAAAATTAGTATGTTGCCACGTAGACAAGGCTTTTTCCAGCTCCTACATCTTGTTGACATTTCTCACACACACACACACACACACATACACACACACTCTGCTGCCCAGCCTGCTGTGATGCCCTGTGTTCCCCGACCCCGAAAAGAGGGGGGCGGGGAGGGGAGAGCTCCAAAGAGCTCTGCTTGCAAAGGGGGGTTTTCCTCTCGTTCTCCTGAGGTGGGGGGAGAAGTTTCCCCTCCCTTGTTCTCCCAGACTGGTCCCTTGTTTGCTTCTGTAAGACATGGCAGAGTGGCTCAGGGGTTGGCTGGGTATGGGTCCAGCCGGGAATGAAAT
>JAWWEW010000001.1:82250004-82350178 GCA_035583185.1 Anabacerthia variegaticeps | reverse complement strand
CTTTTCTATCTGTTACTTGTCAACACGTGTTGTACTCTTTTATACTTTTATACTCTTTTATACTCCTTTATATTCTGCACCCCAAAACCCTATAAGTAAACTCTTCTCTACTTTACCCACATAAAGTTGTCTTGGAATTTTTTTCCCCCTTCCTTAGGGCAACACATCATAAATTTTTTTTTTACTCACAATGAAAAGTTATTAAATTATTGAAAAAACCCACATTGTTAATCCATTTGGTATTGAAAATCCTTTATAGTTGCAACATTGTTTGTAAAATAGAGTATTAATTAAAAATCTATAATTAGAGACTTTGAATTTCAAACAGAATTTTAATGAGAATGCTATATATCCTCTTTCCAAACTTCCTTATTACAAGTTCATGTTTATACTAGAAGGGATTGTAAAATTTTAGTAAAAAGAAAAAAAACAAAGAAAAATCATCTGTTTTAAAAAATCAATATGCCAAACAAGATTTTAGTCAAAATGAAGCAACTTTTCTTTAACCAATATTTTTTTAAATTTCTGCAAGTTTTCTCAAGGAACAGGTATGACCTTCTAAAGTTTACAGCAGAGAACACAAATGCTGTCATCTCTGTATGCTGGTCCTTAGAATAATTGCAGTCCTGAGTTCAAAAGTGAATCCTGTAAACAATCTTTACTGGAAAGCATTTTTAAATGATCATCCAGCAGTTAAGTGTATCACTCATCAATCTACTTTTTGCCAGTGCTCTTCCTGGTAAAATCAATATTAAATCACACAGGTAGTACACAGTTTGAGAGATTTCCACTTCATACAAACTGCCTGGAGTTATTGCCAGGAAACAGCTGGAGTGCTTCTCTGTGTAGACAGGGGATTTGGGATACGGGACCTGGAGGAAATGGTGAGGAGGCAGGCTGGGCCAGTGAAATCATCAATCACAGAATAAGTCACCTTCAGAGACTGTCTAGTGCAGCCCTCTGCAATAAGCAGGGACATCTTCAATTCGCTCAGTTTGCTCAGAGCCCCATCCAACCTGACCTTGAATGTTTTCAGGGAGGGAGCATCTACCACCTCTCTGGGCAACCTGTTCCGATGTTTTACCATCCTCATTGTAAAAATCGTTGCCCTTAAATCTAGTATAATTCAACTCTCTTTTAGTTTGAAACCATTACCCCTTGTCCTATTGCAACAGGTCTTGCTTTAGCATTGTAGAAAGTGGTTGTACCTACATGATATGGCCTACCTCACTTTTGTTTCAACACCAGCCACATGCCAGTCACCTCAGTGAGAAGCTAATTCAAGCTAACATAACCATGGTGGTATTGAAGGCAAAGTAATGTCCTGCTGTGGTGTCAGGCATGTGCAGGATTCATGTCCTAAATATGATGCCTCAGGACGTTCAGACAAGGGAAGACCAGAACAGAGAGTGTTGGTCAAATTTAAGTTTGAGGGCATCACTCTGTCAAAGGGTTAGCACCTGTCACATAGCTTTGGGACACTCATGGTTGAAGAAACAGTTAAACACACTTCCCTTTTCCTTCAAAATTCTCTTCTACTTAAAAGATCCATATACTTAAAAGATTATAAAAGACCAGCACAACATGAATGAAAAAAACAGTAGATAATCACTGGATTAAAAATTTGGACCAATGGGACAAAATATTTGAAACTGGTTGATAAAAATCACCATTGACAAAGTAATTTACTATAAAAGGGAGACATTGATGATAAACGTTATCAAAATGAAATGTTTCAAACAATTCTGAATAGGATATTCCCAGTAGGTTAAGTACAAATTATTTATCATGAGTCTTCATTTAGTAGACAAGATCTTTCACTGGTTCATTTGAAAAGGGTCATTTAAAGACAGTAGATGTATGCTTGGAAAGGCCAGATAAGAACCTGATCCATTGTCTTTTTTTTTTTTTTTCCCCCCATTGTATGTGTTCAGGAAAATGATCCAGATAAAGATATCCAGACAATACAGTAATAGACAGATTTGCTCTTTTGCTAGTGTCTTATTATTACAGAGTGTCTGTATTGAAGATTCTTGGATTAATCATGTTTGCAGGTGTCTTTCACGACACAGTTTAAATTTTTAAAAAATGTTATGTTTGCAAAAACTATATGAACATATATTTATGAAATACATTTATAGTAGTTTCTTTAAAAAGCTTTTATCAAGTTCAAAATTTTCACTGAAACTGTATTTTGCATGAAGAGCAAATTATTATTAAGAATTCTCTTTGAAGCTGAACACTTGTGGAGAAACAAATGAAACATTTTATACACTTTTCACTGTGCTTTCAACTATTCAAAAGTAAAGAATTTGCAGATGGTTTTGAAGAAGGTGGGAGGGAAGAAATCAGATATTTATCTCATTTAGAAATAAAATTGTGCCATAATGGTGAGATTTTAATGATGGATTATGTTTTGAAATACAACAGAAATAAATATTACTCAGTGCATGAGAAATCCTAGGTTTCAGGAAATTTGATGTGAGACAGTTTGAAATAAACAGCCAAGATAAATAGCTGCTGCCTGAGAATGAACCAAATATTTATCACAATGCTTGTCCTGGGGGAGATTAGGCTGCCATAACCACAAGAACAGAAGCATATCACTCAGTGGCATGATATATAATTTATTTACACAGAATATGGGATAATGGCTTCTATGCTCACATCCCAGTTCTAAGATGCCTGTTCCTTGACACAGTCATGTCAACACAAGTCACAGGTTTCTCCTTGACTTTGGTGCAGCTCAGACACCGTGGTGAACCTGAGCAAAGGGAATCCACATCAACCGAGTACTGTCCAGCAGCCCCAGTCTCTGCCTGTAGCTACACTTCAAGCCCAGACTGAGACAAGGTGCCAGACTGATGTGAGGTTCCAGCACAGATTTAGGAGGGACTGACCAACCTGATCTTCTTTTAGGATCAGGTGATCCACCTGGTGGTTGAGGGGAAGGCTGTGCATGTAGTCTATCTGGTCTTCAGCAAAACCATTGACACCATCTCCCATAGCACACTCCTGGAAAGGCTGGCAGCCCACAGCTCGAACAGGTATACTCTTGGCTGGGTTAAGAACTGGCTGAATGGCTGGGCCTGGAGAATGGTGGTGAACAGGGCTGCATCCAGTTGGCAGCTCATCAGTAGTGGCGTTCTCCAGGGATCAGTGTTGGGCCCAGTCCCATTTAATACCTTTAATGATGGTCTGAAGGAGGGGATTGAGTCTACCATGAGCAAATTTGCAGATAACACCACGTTAGGGAGGATTATCTATCTGCTGGAAGGAAGGAGGGTTCTGCAGAGGAACCTGGACAGGCTGGGTACATGGGTCAAATCCAAAAGGATGATGTTTAACAAGACCAATTGCCGGGTCCTTTGGGCACGACAGCCTCCTGCAGCACTACAGGCTGGGAACAGAGTGGCTGGATAGCTGCCAGGCAGAAAGGGACCTGGGGGTACTGATAAACAGCAGGCTGAACACGAGCCAGCAAAGTGCCCAGGTGGCCAAGAAGACCAATGGCATCCTCACCTGTATCAAGAATAGTGTGGCCAGCAGGACTAGGGAAGAAATTGTTCCCTGTACTTGGCACTGGTGAGGTTGCACCTTGAGTCCTGTGTCCAGTTCTGAGCCCCTCAGTTTAGGAAGGACAATGAGGTGCCGGAGTGTGTCCAGAGAAGGGCAATGAAGCTGGTGAAGGGACTGGAGCACAAGTCCTATGAGGAGCAGCTGAGTGAGCTGGGGTTGTTTCAGTCTGCAGAAGAGGATGCTCAGCAGAGACCTTATCACTCTGTACAACTACCTCAAAGGAGGTTGTAGCCAGGTGGGCATTGGTCTCTTCTCTTAGGCAACTATCATTAAGACAAGAGGGCATGGTCTTAAGCTCTGCCAGGCAAGGTTTAGTTTAGATATTAGGAAGAAATTCTTTGCAGAGCAGGTAATCAGGCATTGGAATGGGCTGCCCAGGAAGGTGGTGGAATCACTGTCCCTGGAGGTATTTAAATGAAGAATGGATGTGGTACTTAGTGCCTTGGTCAGGTAAACAAGGTAGTGTTAGGTCAAAGGTTGGACTTGATCTCAGAGGTCTTTTCCAACCTAGTTGATTCTGATTCTGATAGCCACATACCAAGTTACCCCTGAGTGAGAGCTGTTTGCTCTTTTCATTGCTATCTAAAAAGAGATTGCCAGAATAAGTTGCCAAAGGCCCCAGGCTGATGTCTGTGATTCTCCTCATGTCTATCACCAATCACAATTCATTACCTGTGCTACCATCACCTTCCACCCTCCTGCCCCAAATCAGGTACAGAGATATCAAGCTGCTAATAACTCACCTTTTTTCTTCTTTCTTTCCAGCATGTACCTAAAACACTAGAGCATAACAGATCAGGCTGTGTCTCATTTAGCAGTGCTCTCAGCTGGGCATCCCCATGACATTTATCTGTGCATCTTTGTTCTCTGAGCAGACACCGGCACCACCTAAACAGTGAGGTCTTGGCAGCTGTGGTCAAGGTCCCACCTACCTGAGCTATGTTTTCAGATAGGCTTTATCCTCGATGATGCAGTCATATTCCCAAGTTAAATACATCTGTTACTGGCACGGATTACTTCCAGAAGACAGAATTCCCTATCAGTTATGTGAATAATTCAAAAAGTTATTTAAAGACAAACCCTTGTCCCTTATAAAAAGAATGACAGTCTAGCAGGTGGTCTAAAGCTGCGTAGCAATTTTCCTGGTACTATTTTTGCATTTCCTTTGAAATGGTTTCAGACAAATATGATCATATTTAGGTGCTTTGCAAATTTTAGTTTGGGGTAATATATTATAAGAAGTGAATATATGGCTTTAAAGCTTCAGACATAGGAAGAAACATTCTGATTTGTAGCATAGGTAGTCATTACATCTGCTAGGTTTTCTGAGGATTTCTGTGAAAATAGTTTCAACTGCAGCCAGCCTGATACTTCATAATAAAACAAGAAGATTGATTTTACTGATCTGAAAACAGAGGGGTAATTATATTCTCATTTTCGTGTTCATGATGTGCACAATTCTCCTATCAAACTTTAATGGGTGTTGCAAGTGCAAAAACATATGCAAGAACATAGGGAAAACACCACAAAGCTGTTAGCTTTGAAATTCATTGTCAGATAGCAAGTATTATCGTTATAAATCTTAACTTTCACAGCCAGCAAGAGCTGCAGGCTAGACTAGAGAAAAAGACAGACATGAAACTGTAGCTGTGCATTAAAAGTAACACACTGTACATTGCTGAAATATGTATTGTGATTAAGTTAATATTGAACAGTGAATTTTATAACCTTTTCTGATTTTCTTTTCCTCAGGCAAAAATCAACAGTTTTCTAACTGCAGTATCCTTCACAAATCATTTTCTGTAGTGTCAAAAGAGGTGCATTAAACACTCTGGAAGAAAACACACTCTCTGATATGGTAGCAGCAGGGTGCATACGGTTTCATAACAACATTAAAAGCTCAACTTTCCTTCTCTCTCTTTCCAGGAGTTGCTGTGGGAAGGGTGACACAGAAGTGAGAGTGTACTCCCTGCGGTTGATTTTGAGAGAGCTGTGAAAAAAGATGGCATGGAGGAGTGCAGGGTGTACCGAGTAACATCTGTTCCTAAATGGATGCAATAACATTCAACCTGCTTAGCACAAACAGAAACATGTCAAGTTAAATAGGGCAGCAGTGGGACTCGTACAGCAAGTGGAAGTCATGAAAATAAGCAAGTGGACCACTAAAAATCCTGACACCAGTCAACTCCTTAAATAAGCTGGTGCGATCCTGGTGACATGTCCATTTATTAAAAACACAGGGAAAATGTGAAATACCAGCCATTTGACAAAGTGCAGAAAATAAGTATATGAAATTATGTTTTACAATATGTCTTTATAAGAAGGCTGGAGGACAGATAAAGTTTTCTCTTGGGTTTTGACCAATCAAAACTTTGAGAACGCAACTAGACAGTTAAAAAAACCCCATGAAAAATAAAAGGATGACAAAGATTACAACCAAACAGAGAGCTGGACTGGTATTTGAAGGAGTCATCAGAGAGAAACCCTTTCCTCTGCTTTCACAGGATAATTTTTTCATGGACTGAGTTGTTTTCTTTTATGATATCTGGGACTTTCTTAAGAGACTGTAGCTATTTCCTCCTCCCTCCCCCCCACGCCCCCAAGATTCTTCTGGCACCTTGAATCAAGTTCAGCGAATGGTATGTATACATTTTGGTTATATAGTAAAAAAAAAAATTGGAGTATAATGATGCACAGATGTTCATTCCTTTCTTAGAGGAATAACTGTGCCATTTAAAAAACAAACAAAAAAACCAAACAAAAAAACCCCACAAAACAAAACACACCAAATCTTAAAGCTATCAAATGAAGCCTCAGGGAGGGAGGGAATTGAAAAAGATCAAAGGAAAAATAGATGTTTCAAGACAAAAATTAAAGATAGCATGTGACACAAGTGAAAAGAAATACTGGGAGGTTGACTGAAATCAGATGTCACAGAAAAGTTAGATTTACGGGTAACTTGATGAATTGTTCAAGATGACACTTGCAACTGTGATGATTTGAGCCCATAGCTTTGCTCTGTGGCATGACACCACCAGCATGCCTTCACCCATATGAGTGCTTCATGCTCAATGCTCCCTGCAGGAAACATCTCAAATGCATATTCTGCTTCAGCCTTTAATTGCAAGTTTTCCTTTCCCCAAACCAAACTTTTCTAGAAAACAAACAAAAAAAAAATACTATTGTGTCTTCTTGGAAGCACTACAAAGACTGTAGCATGCTGGATAATTAATTTTTCTAATACCTGAAGAAAAACAGAGAAGAAGGACACAAAAAAGAAACAGAAGTTCTTTTAAGAAAGGGTAAGACAGACTCTATCAGAAAGTAGATGAGGTTTTGGGAATTTTATACTTCCCTGAAGGAGGAAATAGTTTTATACTGTTTTTCTACCAAGTACATTAAACATAAGTCTAGCAGCATCATCTAGCTTTTCAGTCATTCTTCACTCAGTACTACACACTGAACAAAATTTGACTCACTCTACGCTGGTAGTGCTTTTAGTGAGTCGCTATGAAAAACAGCACTGCATTTTAACCTAACAGCATGAAAGCATACGTTCAGGCATCTCCACTGGAAACAGTACAAAATAGGAAGTAGATAATATTACCAATGCTATATGCATGATACTGTGCCACTAACCAAGTGCTTTTAAACATTACAAAATACAGACACTAACCAACAGATTCTGCATTTTTAAAGTTTGATTTTATGGAGCCCCTGTGCCTGGCAGCAAACTCTGCAGCATCCAAACTACCAGATGCCAGCTTGTTTTGATTTGCTCTTTGGTTTATAGTAGAATATTGCTAAGTGGGTGCAGACTATCAGCTTTATTACTTTGTCTCCTTATTGATTTGCTTTATTTGTTTTCATGCACAGGGAATAAACAATTCTCTGTTTAGCTGCCAGTAAAACTCTGGGCTGGCATGTATGGTGTGACAGTCCTTAGTCTGAATTAATTCAGAGAAAA
Organism: Anabacerthia variegaticeps; assembly: GCA_035583185.1. Taxonomy (NCBI): domain Eukaryota; kingdom Metazoa; phylum Chordata; class Aves; order Passeriformes; family Furnariidae; genus Anabacerthia; species Anabacerthia variegaticeps. The sequence goes on along the minus strand of JAWWEW010000001.1, from coordinate 82,342,632 downwards.
AAATCAGATCAAAGAGTGGCTGTGGAAGCAGGGGAATTGGTTTGCTCTTAAGAGACTGTCTATGAAAACAGGTCTCTAATGGAGAATGATTTTGTGTGTGTGTGTGTGAAAGTGGGGTGGAAAATGGGAAGGTACACCTGTATTAGCGAAAAGCAAACTTTCCAAAGCATGATTTTCAAAGTTCTTTGATAAAAAAACCTCCAAGCTTTACCATGGGAAGGGAAATTTGGAGAAGTCCCCTTAAGAATTTCAGTTAAAGAAGAGTGTCTGACCTCATTTTGAAATAATACGTTATGCTTTTAATTATTAGTTTTAAGTTTGGTTTTGAAATGAAAATCATCTTAATACAACTATTTTTGTTCTGAAAAAAGTACATTAATTCTTTTGGTTAAATGCAGAAATTAATTTTCTTTGATTTTGAGGATAAAAATAAGGGAGAGAGAAAAAAATGGGGAAAAATTGTGGTGGTGAAACATATTTTAATTATTCCAGAAGGGTCACAATAAAAAATTAACCTATATTTCCAAAGCTCTTTTAAGAGGTAGCACACCATCTTGCTAATGCAAAATTCCATCTGTCTAGAAAAACTGGATTAGAAACCAAATTACTCTGCCACTGCTGATGGTACATATAGTTTCAAACCTTGCTCTGAAAAAAGAATAGAAAGTGGTTCACAGTTGGTGGCAGGTCCTGTCAAATATAGAGGATTAAGCGATCTGTTAAGAAAATGGCTTCTTCCTCCTCAGCTCCTTACAGAATTACTGGCCAGGTGTAGGCATTGACATTATAGAGGCATGAATTCAGTTGAATAAGCCTTTCTGTAACATTTCTGGGATTTCTCAAAGCCATGTATCAGTCTTCTCTCTGTTCTGGGCAGCTTTAGGAGTAGCCACAGGCCATCGTTACTGTGGTGCAAGGCTACTCAGTCTAGCTGGCCAGCAGAGCTAGGGGCACTATGTAGGTTTTTGCTGAAAACACTGTTATAAAGGGTACCCTGTTGACCTTGGTAGACCCAGAATAGATTCAAATTTGTAGGACAGAGTAGAATCTCTTTAAATATTTTGTAAATCTGCTACTGATGACTATCAAAGCTCATGTTTAAGGAGACTCCAAGTTCCAACTGGTTTAGAGGTGATTAGGCCTTGTGCTTTGCATATTTTCAATAAGTGTTGTCATTCTGAACCCAGCATGAGCCTCATATTAAGTTTGCTTAAGGACTAAAAAAAAAATTAACACCTATGATGTTTGAACTACCCCCCGCCTCCATCTTCAAGTGAAGTGACAGCAGTACATCTTTCAAGTTTAGTCATTGGCCTGGAAACAACACTGTGGCATGGCTGACAAATTTTCTTTTTTTGTGTAACAAGAATTGCATTTTCCATCAATAAATCATTTGGGTTCAACAGAAGAATAAATTTTGTTTATGCTGTTTGTAAACTGTATATGGTTTGGAAGTGGAACCTGGTGGAAGCAGGTCTCTGGAATTCCTCTAGCTTTGTCTCCAAAGGTTTTAGACTACTATAGTCGTTAGCTTTCTTTCCATCTCTTATATTAATTCCATTCTGCCCTGCACTATATTAAAAGATGTTGAAAGAAAATCCCACAGGTTAGGACAAATAAAAGCATTCTTTGGAAGGTATAGGGTTGACATGGATTCTTTAAACTTGCCTGAAGAACTGACAGTTGGGACAGGCTGATCAACAAAACTCTCAGCAGCATGATCAGATGTAGTAGCTGATGGGGAGTGAGCAAAAGAAACTGTTGCTGTAGAAAGGAGTAGGCTGAACAGAGCAGCAGTAAGAGAATTTCCTTGCCAATAATGTTGCAGATAATGTTACAGTAAGGAAGAATGAAGGACACAGGAGAACTGACAAATAATATATAATCTCTTTATCAGGTACCACTCAGGTGAAAGCAGAGATCCTGGACAGGGGCCTTCAATAGCAGTTTAGAAAGAGCTTTTCAAGGCATTACCATTGTGAGAAAGGCAAATGATGGGTTCACTTGTTGCCCCAAAGGCTAAGATGCCTCTAAAAGAAAAATGTCTTTTTGCTACTCTAAAATGAAATATCTGATTTGTGAGATACATGTCTTCATTTTACAAATCACTTTGGGAAATTAATGATTTAATTAAAAAGTCATGGGAATTTTACATACAATTGCTGCTTTACAGAATTTATTTTAATTTACTAGTTAAACTTTGATTTTTATGATAATGCATACTATATTAAATGTAATTGTCGTTAAATTATAATGATGATATTAAATATTTTTAATATATTTTAACAGACATAATCATTAATTAGGTTTCATAGTTGCACTAACTGTTCCTCTGGCTTACTATCCTTATAAACAGATATTTAGTACCATTCTCTAAACTGAATCTCCCTTGCTGAAAATTGGACAAATTACATTACTGAGAGACATTAATTATGCACCACTTTTTACAGTAATACAATATTCCATAATATAATTTGAAACCAAATTGTTGTTTTATGTTTCAGAATTCAGAAGCTTGAATGAATACTGGTTAATTTTGAGAACTCATTGAAAGGTAAAGCTAAAACACAACCTGGACTTTTTTATTTTATTTGTTTATTTTTTAAAGTAAAAGTGACTATATTTGTCTTTGTAAGCATTGTCACACAAACACACACAGGAGTGCATAGTGTTATGTAAAATGCAGGATTGAAAAAAAAGGCATGGTTTTTTTCAGTAAAAAGCAAGTTTTACTAGTTGATGTCAGAGACTCATCTTCTGAATCATGTTACTGATTCAGCTGCAAAATACTTGGTTGTTAAATATTTTAGTAACAAGTTACAGAATTAGTCCACTAAAATTGGTCTTCAGGCATCCAAGATAACTCACAATTGGATGTGGAAGGGAAAAAAATCCCATAACAATGCTATAAAGCACTAAAAAAGTCAGAAAAAGGATTGACTTTTAGTTAACAAACAGTATTGCGTGAAAATACACAGGAGAGCAGGGAGAGTAAGCATGTTGAGAGCCAGGTATGCTTACAACACTGCTGGGGAATGTTGATCCAAGATTTTTTATGAGAACTGTTAGATCATTTTATGAACACACCCAATCTTTGATCAGGTTTCGTAGCCCTGATAGCTATTCCTTTGGTGTACTATCCTTATAAATAGATACTGGGTACAATTTGCTAAATTAAATCTCCTCTGTTGCAAATTAGAAGATTACTGAAAATATTAATGTTCCTTCTTTTTTTACAATAATTTAATAAGTACCTGGAGACACCTATTACATTTCCTTACATTCTTCTCTGAGCAAATCCAATTCACTTTTAAATCTTTCCTTCTGGCTTATGTTTTCAAAACCCTGTATTTCTGTTGTCCTTTCAATTTGTTCCAATTTGTTGGCATCTTTCTTAGTGTGGTATCTAAAGCTGGACACAGTGTTTCATCTTAGGCTTACCTTGCATGGAACAATGTAAAATAATTGCCTTTCATAAGAAAACAATGACACTACATTTTGTTATTTTTTTATGACTTGGCAAAGGGGCAACTGAATTTTTTTGAGTATTATTTGGTTTGCTTGTTGCCTGGTAGGAGAATCTCTGCTCTCCTTGTTTGTCTGCCTTGTTTATAAAAGCTTTCCTAAGTTTGTGTCCCTTAGTAAGTGTTATTTTTTTCATTCTCTTGTTTTTCTGTCTTATATCTCTATTAATGGGTACATATTTTCTGTGGGACTGGGTCTTAGAGACAGAGACAGGTTACATACCATTCTTAGTTTCAAGATTTTGTAGCAGTAATGGCATGTAATTTCTCATCTTTTCTCTGTATTGAAACAGTATGTTCTTTTGACTAAATAGTGACATTTTTCAAAACTTTTGAAAACTTTTTTTTCCCTGCCTGGAGTCTATTCTAGCAATTCTCTATGCTGAAATTTACATTTATTTGAACATTTTTACTGTTCCACTGTTCTCACTTGTTCCCCATCTTATAGGCACAAACCATTGCTTTGTGATCAATTTTATCCATCTTTGTTTTGTACAGTGTGAGTTATCGCCTCCTTTTCCAAAACGTACTGTTCTTAATTATTGCTTTCTGCTTTTTAAAACATACTTTTTTTCAAACACATACTGTGGTATATTTCTTCCAAAAATATGGTGGTAAAGACCATACTTGTAAAGACCATCCATTACTGCTTTTTGTCTCACCTGATAATTCAAAAATAGGCTTGTTTCAGCCCACATATTTTAATTTATTTTTTTATTAAATATCCATAATGAAATTAGTCTTGTTTTATTCTGTTTTATTTTCAACCATGTATTTTTGGCAGATATTTATCAATTCTTCCTATCTCTTTTATAAGCCTCTCCCTAATATCACCTAAATCAGTGCTTCAATATCGGAAATCAGAGGACAGCTACAAAGAGGGCTTCAGGCACCTTTAGGTCAAGGACAGCTGACTGAGCTCTCAGAAAGTGATATAGCCTTCCTTGTCCTTACCTGGCAGCCACTGGTACCCCCAAGTTTCTCAGACTAGAAATCCAGGCATTTGCCAGTCCTGGACCTTGTCCCCAGAAGATCCAGGAGTTCCCAAAGCAGAACCCAGAGATGGCTGTGCAAACTGCCATAATGTTAGTTATACTTGTCAGTGAAGGGTATGTACTATGTGGATAAAACACTCCAATGTAAAAAATCTTGTCATTCTTATTGAAGAGGAAGTAGAGCGGATCACCAGTTGAAACAATGCAAGCATTTAAGGGTTGTCTCTTTTCACTAACCATTGCCTGTTGCAGCTCATGAAAAATGGTCTTTGGAGAAGGTAAGAGGAAATTCAAAAGTCTCTGCTCCAGACTATCCTTCTGCATTTATCTAATAACACAATTCTCAACCAGGTCTTCTTTGTGAATATGTGAAGGACTTATGTCATTGGGCTGCCACACTCATCCTTCATAAAGCCATTTGTTCTGTCAGGGAGAAAAAGAATGCACTGTGAAAACTGTCTTACAAATCTGAGAGATTTTTTTTTGTTGGATTTCCTGTTTTTTTTTTTTTGTTTTGTTTTGGGGTCTTTTTTGTTTGTTAGTTTTGTTGTTGTTTGTTTTTTTTTTTTTTTTTTTTTTGAGAAATCTTATGTTCATTTTCAATCCTCTTGCAATATTTTTCATCAAATAGCACATCCCATTCCTACTCTCTCTGTAGCATAACATCACCTCCAGTAAAGTCTGATGTTTGTGGTGTTCATGACACCTACTTTCTTGCTCTAATATTATTAGCTTTAAAATATAGTCTTTTCTCTTCATAGAAACAGCCATATTTTCTCAGCCCAAGGGTTCATCTGATCCAATATCCTTGCTCTAATAATGACAAGTAGAATACGCTTGAACAAAACATAAATAAAAGGAATCTGTTAAACATCCTTCCTTTAAATGCCCTACTGACCTCTCTCAATCAACAGTTTAGAGACTTCTGCTGACTTACTCCTAATTGCATTAGGCAGTATATATATGTTTTCTGCCACTCTATGAATTTCAATGACTGTGTGAAATAGTGTGAAAATGGGACAATCATTCACTGAGGTGTTTCATTTCACAGTGTGATATCTCTTAGGAATTGAGTGTGACCATGTATATGGCTCTTTTCTTGCTTACTGTATGATAAAACAATAAGAACATAGCCAAGAAAACATCAGAATTATAGTTACTTCATAATCAGAAAATAATAATCAATAAGCATGGCAAATAAATCAAGAGGATTAAAGATAAGTAATTTCTTTTTTCAGTTTTAGCCATATATTCACAAACACAAACACACACATATATATATAAAAACATAGATTAAGTGTTTTATAATTGATGTGTAGTTTATAGTTTCAGACAGAAATTACTGTAAAGCCAAGAAGTTTTAGGATGCATGCAACTCAACTTGAGACTCCTAAGGAAGGATTACTTGAGGTGAAAGTAAATATTTTAAAAATCATGAAGAACGCTAATATTATAGAGATGGGAGAATGCAATTACTTCAGTTCATGATGTACTTTCTCCTGCCAAACTGATGTAAGTTTGCTGATTTAGACTGTAAACTACAAGGGCCTCTGGAAAAAGTAGGGAAAAAAAATCACGACAGAACAACAAATGCAACTGGAAATTAAATGGAACTGAGAATTAAACAGCTAGGCCAGATTCTGCAAAAGCCTGTGTATTTTTTAGCTGGTACTGAGTATTCTTGACTCCCATTACAGCCACTGAGTTCTTAATGAGCTTACACCCTATTTTAAATACTTTGCAATGGAAGCGCTCATCAGTAGATAATCTCATTCTTGTAATGACTGCCAATACAGCCATTATGCTGATGAGACAGCTAGAAATGAAAGGAGATAAAAGTGAAAAAAAAAAAAAAAAGATAACTAAAATCCAAAGCAGTTGTAATGCTTCTAGTTTTAGTTTAATTATGTTCTTCCAAAGAATTATGAATGAATTAGGAAGAAAGGAGACTAAATATTGAAGATTAAAGAATAAAATCTTTTAGTACTTGAGTAGAGTCTGGGGCCATTCAATATTCTCATTTATGTTTTAATATTACACTTAAGTAGGGCCTTATCCTGAAAGACCTCCCTGAGAGACGTTTTGACTTCAGAGTACTTTGATAAACTAAATGCCACTATGATAGTTAATAGGGAAAATAAAGCACTATGGCTAAGTGAAACCTTAAGAGTTTAGCTGGAAGAACAGCAAAAGAAATAGAAAAAAAACCCAAAGTGAAATGGAGTTAAAATGTTTCCCTGAATGGTAAGATTAAATTATGAAATGGACTAAAACAGCAAGCTGTGATTCAACACAGACAAAAGTGAAAATATTAGGATAGTTCTGAGATGTATACATGGCCAGTTTCTATGGTCAAATACTTTAGAGAAGATCTTTATGAACCCTTTGGACACTAATAGAACACAAAGTCCATCCAACCTTGATACTCACTTGGGAGAACAACTAGTGATTTTTATTTTATGCCCTAAATAAAAGATTATAGTGACTTGTGAATGATCTCACATTAGTTAGATTTGCTTTGTTATCAGGAATGTTGTTATGTATCATAATTTGAAATATCAGATGCTTCCCGCAATAGCCTGCACCACTTTAAGAAACTGAAGTTAGAGGCAGTTGCCATGCTACAGAACTCCACAGTTCATCCATTGTGGATTCTCTCTCATTTTACTGTTCTGTATGAGGCAAAGGTCATGCCAGGACAGTGATAAATCTGGTGTCATCCACAGGAAAAAAAAAAAAAAAGAAAGCTTGAAAAAAAAAAAATTGCAAACACTAGAAAACTGTATGTTAAAGAGATCCAAAACAAAACAAAACTGCAACTAAGTATTAGAAGATGAAGTCTATATTATCATTGTGCATTTCTAAGGATCTAGTTTTTTTCATAAACAGGTCGAGGTTAATGATGATGTAGAAAATACATGTCAATAGTATTTTGCAAGTTGCAAAGGGGAAAATCCATAGGTTTTGTGAGTCTCACCAGTATGGGTAAGAGCAAAGGGACAGTTTTCTGCAGTATAAAATCTTGTTAGCAAGGAAATCTGATTTTTTTTTGTCTCTGCAAGATAGAACAGGAAATAATGAGCTTAAATTGCAGCAATATATTGTTGTAGATTAGGAGGAGATAAAGCCAAAAAAAGAACCAGAAACATTCTTGTAATATAAATGTTGAACTGTTGTCCTTAGGGGTACTGCAGAATGTCTACTATTGGAGGTCTTCAAAGACTAGTTAGACAAGCATCATCAAAAAGCTGTATAACCATTGAGCATAACTGTAGCAAAAGTGCAGACATTTTGGTCCTGAGACTAGTTTTGAATATACTTTTAACTTCTGATCTCAGGTGGGAAAAATATGCAAAAACATGTATTGTTAATTGAATTATATTTTTCAGGTAACAAAATACAGTTTCTGTAAGAAGAAATTTAAAACTAATACCTCAAACAAGAAAAAATAGCTCACCCGAAAACAGCTGTTGAGACTTAGGAAAGTTCTAACTTCTTATATTTACACCTTTCTTTTTTTTTCTCCCTCCAGTAGAAAAAAATCTGAACTAAAAAAAATCTGACCAGGATCTGAACAAATTTTAATCCAAATTTAAGCATTTATGGTGAAGAAGATGACAAGGACCAGTGAGGAACAAAAATGTGAATTAGAAGGTGAAACAGGTTAAGTAAATCAGATTTAATTACAGAATACTTCAGTGCAAACAAAAGAAAACCTAATAATGCTGACAAACTAAAACAGCTAACAAGAACAAAATAAAATTTTTCTGATTTGGGCATCAAGCAGAGAGAAGTAAAAGACTATCTTTTCATGCCAAAGAAATTAATTTAATCCAAGTTACAGAACAGTTTTTAAAACCTTTTTTGCAGAAATAAATTCTTCAAGATAGAAATGCCAGTGAAGACTGAACAAATGTGTCTCCTGATGTTGCAGAGTCTTCAGCCCCCTCTAGTCCACCCCCACAATCCTTTATTTGGGAGAAATTCTAGTCGACCCCTCCTACTGTCCTTTCTCTTCCAATCAGCAAGAAATAGATTGCAGATAGGTATTAAGCAGTCTTGAGAAACCAAGATAGTTTTGTTTGTTTATTGGTTTTGGTTGGGTTTTTAGTTTGGTTTTTTCCCTACACTGAGAACGCATTTGTTGTCAGTGAAGAAATTCCCTTCCCTCCCCACCTCCAGTTTTCTTTATGTGAGGCCATTTGTTTTCAGTAATGCTGAGTTTTCTTCCCTCCTGCAACACATTCACTTTTTGCAGCTAGAGTACAAACAGCAAATGCTCACCAGAATCGCTCATTTCTACTTTTTCCCTACTTCCCCCATACCCTCAGCCCAGCTCCTTTAACAAGCCCAGCAGTGGCATGCATATTTTATACATTAAAGACAGTCTGAAAAGTTAATATTTATCTGTATGCTGCCTATATTGACAGAAATTGCAGATGCAGAAAAACAATGTTTATTTTCCTTAGTTTTAAATTTTCTGAATTTCTCAACACTTTGACAAGTTGCATAGTTGAATTTATTAAATTTTTTTTCCTCATGCTTTCCAACAATTATTGCCATGAGTAGCTATGGGAATGTATCCACTTTTCCTCCAAATATTTTCTATCTCTTCTATGCATACACTCTCAGGTATACTTTATGTTTCTTATTTAACCAAAATTGACATAACTAGCCAGTTCTGAACAAGAAGTACCCTCCCTCTACCAACAGATACTAAGCAGTGCACCTACTGTCTAATCAACATTCCAGATGCCTTGAACTCCTGACAGAAATATGTAACCTTTATTTTGTGTATGAGTATTATATTTCTGTGGTAATGTATAACCTTTGGCATACAAAAAGACTTGTGTCTGTGCTCTCTATGTAAAAGCTTTTCTTTGTATTTTTAAAACTGGCAGCAATGGGAGTTCTGGTTTTGCAGGATCAGATTTAAGGAATACAATACCTAGGTTTTCAGAATGGAGCAAGATAGGAGAAACAAATATGAATATGTACAGAAATTCAAAAGTCATCTGCCTTGTCCATATTCTTCTTCTACAGAAGTGCAACGAGTGTTTTTTTGTTTTCTTTAATGGAACCAGTGGTATTCATTTTACAGTGCTGCTTCTGACTATTTAATGTCTGAAAACATCTGTCCACAGATGAGGGAATACTGAGCAGAAAAAAAAACAAACAATGAAGATGAGATGGTGGATGTCTACTCTGTAGCACAGACTACATCTGAACAGGTCTTTGTGCTCAGGCTATTCAATATTGTCTTTCTTAAAAACAATGGACAAGTGTTGCTTCTTTGCATAACTTTCATACTTGGTTTTGAATGAGCCAGAAGACACTCAGTTGTGCAAATATGAATATCACTGTTAAGCATCACTTGTCTCCAAGATCAGTTCAGTAATCTGATTTCTTACTGTCTGGTACAACATGCCTTCAGTAAATAATAGCAAGAGCAGAAGTCCAGAGGTCAATTTATTCTGAAAATTCTGTCTATGTTTAATTGCAAATTATCTATAGAGATGGTAAAAATTGCTGTGAATTCACTAAATCCAAGTTAGTGGATTGGTTTAAACCTTTTATTTTTTCCCCATATGTTTTTACTTCCAGTATGTTTCCACTTTTCTTTCTTAAGGTGTTAAGCCAAGTGTCAGCCTGACTATCTGATCTGGTTTTGTTTTTTATGTAATAGCTTACATTTGTCGTCTTTGAAACTATGATCCATCTTATAGAAAACCTTCTGCTTGCATCATTACTATACTACAGTTTTCCATGTGATTCTGTAGGATATTACTCTGGTATTTCCCATCCCCACACCCCAAACCTCTTCATTCAGCTGGTTTGGTTTTTTTCCAGTCTATCATCTGCTGAACTGAACATCCCAGGCTGCAGATGTACTTATTTATACTGGGCCCAGTTTAAAGTTCTAAATTCTTTGCAAGAGCTGAGCATCAGATCAAACTCAACATGGAAAACTATGTCAACATCTATCACACGCACTTTTAAAGTCCCTTTGAAAGTTAAATCCTAACTTCACTAAATAGGTTATATTAGAAGTTCAGGACAGAACAGATGACTTCGGGGTGCAGGCAGTACAGTCCAGATACTGGTTCCCACTATAACTTCAAAAATATTTCTTCCTAAAACTTTGCAACCATTCTCTTGTTCCTCCTTACTGTAATCTAAATTGTTCTGTTATGAAAGAAATGTAACTTATTAGAAATTTCTTGTCTCGGCAATCTGCCTCAAGCAAAGCCTTCAGAAGCTGTCTGAAGCTCCTAATGACCTCTCTGGTTTATACTACCCTGCAGAAAGAACCCCTTGGGAAAATACCAGGTAAATTAAATTGCAGATCACGCAAACTTATAAGGTCTGATGTCTGAGAGGATAACCTGTACTAGCTAACTCCGAAGAAACTAATCTATTCCACTCGCTACTGTCAATGTTCAGTTACTATATACTATCATTTATATGCTGATTTAAGTCAAGGTTGAGTGTAAAGTTGCATCAAGATAGTAAAAGTTTATATGAGAAAAACTGGAAATTTCTACTGTGTTTTTCAAGTATTTCATGACCCCAACTTCATTAATCTTGTCAGATCCTTTAGAAGGGACAATTTGTCCACTGTTATGATGATGTGAATTATTAAAATTTTATTTCCCAGTTAACTTTTCTGAAAACCACTGTTTAGTCCTGAACTGTACCAAATGAATGCAAGACATGCAACATATTTTAGTATTAATTATTTTTGGTTTTGTATCAGATGTATTTTTAGCCAATCAGGAAAACCATTCACTATAAATGAGGAATGGATCCCTCTTGATGTTTGTGTGTGTGTGTATGTTTGCATATGTTTATGTTCCAGCATTGATTATAATATTGCATTTGGGGACAAAATCATAAAATGATACCATCAAAGATATTCAAGAAACTCTAGAGTAGTAATCCATTGGGAAGAACAGGCAAGTAACTTCTGAGATATATGTGATGGTGAGGACTGAAAGTAATGTTTTTCAGGAAGAAATGATAAACATTTCTATGGCGGTTTACTAGATCTCTTTGTAGTGGTTCTACCAGCTCTCCTTTGCTTGAAGGTACTGGCAGCCTGGAAACTGGAGCATTTGAGTGAGACTGGTGTTATTTTTCAACTCTGCTTATATGTGCCCTGAGCAGTTAAATAACCAGCTCCTGCAGCTCCTAGGATCTAGGCAAAGCAGCAGTTTACTTTCCATAACACTTTAATTTCTGTATGCAGACAGGTTATACTGAGCCTCCCAGAAAGCATGGTTGTGATTATTTTGGTTTTAAAAGTTTGTGGTGCCTCCACCAACCTTTAGCACATTTTGTTCTTTTCACTCACTGCTAGTGCATTTGCAGATCCTAAAGAAACAGAGAATACAATCTTTATTCTTCAAGTTTCAAATTGATATCTCTCTCTGGGTATCTGCCAAGTGCCAGTATCTACAGTGGGGTGTCTTTGCATTTTTCTGGATGAAGCTGAGCCTTGGTGCATTCCCTAATGCAAGATTTCTGGCAATAGGAAGAGAGAGACCAAGATGTATCCTAACTTTATAGCAGGTAGAAAAGTAATGTTGGCCCCTTGGATTATTTTGTATTCATCAGGTGGTTGGTAGAAAAACAGATATCAACACAGGATAGGTGTTCAGATCTCTCTAAATCGTTCATCCATGAAGGTCTTGCGTGAAGAGTTATGAAGAGTCAACAGTCACAATCAGTGAAGGTAAACAAGGCTTATTTAGCTCTTTGTAAAAACAATTTGTAGTTATCTACCATTGGTATTTTTGTCTCCAGATGTTGATCAGACATATAGTCATCCGTTTGCAGCCTTTAATGAGCTGCTCAAACCTCAGATGTGAGTCATTTGCTTTTGGATTGGTACCTCCCCACTCTCCCTGAAACAACTTTAAATACCCTTCTGAGGTACTTAACTATCTCTGTATATTGTGTAGAGATTACAGGTATCGAATTTTGGCCTTTGAGAGCAGGGTTGTGAAAAGCAGTTTCACAGCAACTTCATCCTTATGTAGCTCTGATTCTCAGTCACTTGCTCCCTCATCAGCCCCTTCTGGCAGAGCAAGGAGTTAGATACAGGTTTCACTTCTTTTAATGATTAAAGCTTTTGAACTCTATTTCATTTGCAGTATCTATCAAGAGGTGACTTCCTTGTTGAACGTAGGGCATAGGGAACTGAACTTGGGGATTTACTTTGAAGATTAGCTATTTATTTCCTGTCTCTATTATCTGATCCTGTGTTATGCAAAGGCTCTCTCTCTTGCTGAGAGAGTTTTTAATAAAAGTTGGTAGCTGATGCCTAGAATTACATTAATACTGCTATAGTAGCAGCATTTCCTGCTCTCTCAAGAGGATCTTCAAAAAAAGCAGGGGAATAGGGAAGGTTGTCATGATCTTTCTTTGGTTTACTTCCTGTAGCAGCTACTTTCAAATAACTAAAAATTACAAAGGTTCCCCAAAACCAAGAAACAACTCTCAGATTAAATATCCTTGTGAAAGTACGCTGGTGTCATTTGTGTAGTAATACAGAAACCCAGGATAATATTTCTTATGAATAGGGTCCATACTGATAGGCTCCTTGGAATTACACACAGTAGAAAAAGGAAAAAAAAAATCTTTGGCAACTGTGAAAGCACATTTTTTGAATTTGGCATAATCTAGTTAGACTATAGTTATCTCTTTCTTGAATAAATGCTGGTGCTATTCATTTGATGTTGAGACGAATCAGAAACCCTGCTGAGAACTTTAATAAGATACCTAACAAGGGAAATTCTCCACATTAGGTAGTCTGGCTAGCTGACAGTCACTGCTGTGCTCTTTCAAGATGCTTTAATATGCCTCAAGTTGATATAATGGACCTCTAGGATGCTTCAATTAATTCCAGTTTTGTATATTTTTTATTGAGATATTATATACGTATACATATATGCATATAAACACACCTATATGTCTGCACTCCACAAAATGAAGTAGTACGGCTGGATGAAGTTATATCACCATGTGAGATTGCTGGCCATGGTACTAATCCTTCCATTTCAACCTGTAAAAACAAGCTTCTGTTTCAGAGACAGGAGTCCAACATTTAAATGCTGCTGTTCTATGCTAAGAATTTAATTGAAAATATAACTCGAAGTGAATTTCTTTAACACCCAAACTCAATCAACTTGAAAATTAACACAGAAGAAGGGAATGAGTTTGTAATGTGGGTTTTTTTTTTTTAATTTGAAATTTTTTTATACCTTTTCTCAGGTTTTAAATATAATTTAATACTTTTAAAATTAACAATAGCTTTGGGAAAAAGATACTCTTAGAGTTTAAAAATATAATTACTTTTTTCAGGTTAATTTCAAAGACATTTGCTTGAAACTATAAGTATGGATGACCAGTTTCTATTGAATGTCTAAAAATTATTAACTGTTTTTTTTTTTCATAAACTGAAGCATTCCCAACAAAGCGTATTGACAGAAAAGGTAGCTTTTCTGTTTTTCATGAACCTATATTGGTTACAAAGTTCTATGGGGATTGTTGTAGTAATTCTTTCCATTCAGCTTGGGAAAGAAAACTGAGAGAGGCCAGAAGCATTGATATACACAGCATTTCTGCTTGAAGGGACTTTGAAAGGAAGGATTGTTCAATGTAAAAGGTATAGGAGAACAAAATAAAAATAAAGTTTTTCTCAATATCCAGTTTAAATGTACATGAAACCTTGGAATATTTTGATTAATGAGGGGGAGGTGCTGAATCAGTTTGATGAAGTCAGCTGCTCAAATAAAAATCTCACCTGATTTTTCTATACTGTTCACTTTCTCAGAAAACATGCGACTGATCTTTGTCTTTCTGGATGATTCATATTTCTTCCTGCCCACCTAGACTTGACCCACAGATCTTTTTTGCAGGCTTCACACTTGCCAAGTCCTCTCATAGGATTTGTTCATGTTAGTTTGCTAGCAAACCCCTGCATAGTGCTGATTACCAGATGTTTGTAAAGCCAACTTAGACATGCTTGACTTTGTCTTGGGTGTCATGTAGTACTTTCTGGATTTACCTTCTTATGTATATATAATGTCACTACTTACTTGAAGCAGGCCCTGGCAATTTTCTTATTACAAGTAGGATATTGTTTTAAAAATTAATTTATGTATTCACTTGCTTGGATTCTTGTATTTTTACCTATTAAACTAGCTCCTTTTATTTAAAACAAAATGCTTCTGGACATGATTACATTTTTTTCTATCTTTAATATAAATAAAGGAAGCAGTTATAAATAGTTGACTAAAATCTGTGCATGCAGAGTGATTTTTAATTGCTGAGAAGTTTCTACTACATTCAGCTTGCAGCTGGCTGCATTGTCATTGTGTTGGTCACATTATAGTTGGTTAACTTATTTTTTGCCTTCCCAGCTATATTTTGGGCTTTGGAATATGCTGTAATAAGCCCAGATGGATTTCAGCCTAAGTAATGCATTTAAATATAAAATATAGATTAAACTCATTAAAAGTATTTCTTCAGCCCCAATGTTGATGGTTACATTTATTGTGTGATATTCCTGCAAATAGGTAAAATTATGTATATTGGTTTTGGACAAATTGTGTTTATTTGCAAAATATGATTTTGTATATAAAATGTTGGGTCCTACTCTCAAACTCCATAGTCATGATTTTGTTCATCTCAGCAGAGGTTCTGGGTCTATGCTAACACATCCATATTCAGTAAAATACTTGACTGTGTGCTGAGTTTGAACAACTGCTTAACTTAATATGTTATTATATAGCAGAAAATATTCAAAGCAGATTTTTATACTTTGGCGTTTTGGTGTGGAACACTTATTCTAGCTCGAGCATACCTCTGAGAATTAATCAGACAGTCTTTATCCAAGCTGATGTGACAGTACTGCTACCATGGCAGAGCCTATCCCTACTGGAATCAGCAGCAGGTCAGTACATTTTTTTCCTTCCTACTTAAAGGAAGAGACAGTACATGTTTACATATATAAATGGAGTACACTACTCAATTATTTGATATTGTCTTATTGCAAGTTAATGGCTTGCTAATAACTGTGCGTCTTATTACTTGCCACACACCATACTCACACATCCCAGTTCGTGCATTGGTTGCTGTTACAGTGGTGTGTTATTTGTGTGGCTTCACAAGACCCCAGCCGGGCTGCGGTTTCATTCTCCACTTTGATCAAAACCACATCTATCCTGACACTCACAGTGAGCATGCTGTTGCATGCTTGTGGTACTGGGAACTTTTGTGAAAATTTTGCAGTTGAAAGAGAACTACAGTGATTAGTCAAAGCCCTTGAGACAATTTCTTTATTGAATAAGAAAATAAAATTTTGCATAATTTTTTTCTCCAAAACACATTGTGTAAAAAGGAGTAGTGCTTCAGAGTCCTGGTAGCTGTGGGTGTTTCTCAACAGAAACTGTCACTTTATTGCTATTGTTAGCAGGTGGCCCAATAGCAAAGATTTTTAATAACTATTTTTTATTAAATAGTACTATACAGCTGAAAAGTAGAAAGTGTGGTAGATATGTTCAAAAAGTCACAGAACATGTAAACCAAACACTAATAGTCTTACTCTGATTATGTATAAATGTTTCGACAATGTTATTTCTTTAAAAAGTAAAATAGCCATGGGAGTAAGTAGGAAACTGAAAAAAATATATAAGTAAACTGGGAAAAGTGTATATATATATTCACTAAGTCCATCTTGCTGTACTCATCTGATATTTCCTTTGATAAGGTAAGTCAGCTTCTGGATAAAGGACTTACATTATTGGTTAAATAAAGAAGATAATGTATTAGTCTAAGAAAAGTAGGTTGCACAAAAAGCTAGTATAAGGATTATGATTAACTTTGGTTTGAAAGGAATTCAGTTATGATATTACTTAAAACCTTTCATTTATACACTTTCATGCTGTTTAATATTTTAATTTCTGACCATAGGACATAGACTAGGAGTCTTCTTCTAATTTTATTTTCAATCAAAAAGGTGGGATATATTGTCAATAGGTGGATAATGTAAATATCTTAAAAAGACTAAATGTGATGAAATAATCTTGTTATCAAGTAAAATATCATTCAGCTAGGGATCATGTTAATGTAAGCAGGAATTTGGGCTGAATAACAGAAAGGGAGGAAAACCAAAGGGTATTATTCAGCCATGAAAGACAGCCAGGCATCAGTGTAATGTGTCTGTGAAAACTGCAGAGACAATCTTAAGATTTACCAGCTGCAATGCCTCTTTAAAAAATGAAAAAGTAGTGCCACTGCAATATTCAAGAGAAAACAGAGGAATTTTAGCCACTCAGCTCTAAAAAATCTCACCAAATTCCATCCAATATAGCCTTAGAAAATACTAATCAGATGGCCAGTAAAAGGAAATCCTATAATCTGTGAATCTAAAATATATGGCTTCTTTGGTCAAGCAAAACAATGATTAATCTTGGTAGTTAAATCCAAGACCCAAGCACCAGGAGGTGAAAGCATTTCTTAAGGGATGACACGGATTATGAATTGGTAAGGAACTGATTCAGGCTTGAATTTTCAAATTTCTAGGCATGTTTGGAAGAAGTTTATTGAGAACATTTCCAACAGGAATAGCAAGGTCAAGAATTAAACTGGTTTTGAATGGTCCTTCATTAGTTTAGGAAATGGTTAATATGATTATGCATCAGATACTTTGCTCTGCCAAGAGATGTGGTGGTATCTTTATGGCTGAGAGAAATCAGAGTTGTGAAACGTTTTTCTGGTTTTGTTATGAAGAGTTTTAAGTATTGCAGCTAGGTTCTAAGTCACGGATGGTTCACAGTAGCAAGAAACATCAATGTTTTAACATGATTAAAGGCATAATGAGTCTACATTCTAATCAGGTGTTGACTGAGTTTTCCTATAGATTTCAGTGAATTGACATCAGTTTTCAGTAGCTCAAGGCTGTATACTAACAGGTGTTTTTTTTCAGGAGTCACTTTCAAGAACTGAAATTCCTCCAAAGTTTCTCTATCAGAATATCAGATATGGTAAAATGATTACCTTCCAGTGACATAAATTGATTATGTGCATTTTATACATGGAAGTAAATTTATCCTCAACATTACCGAACCGACTTAAGAATAATTAGTTTCATTAAAATTCAAATTATTGAAGATGATTATTAATTTGTCTTTATCCAAGGTAAATTATTTAGTCATCCGTGCCGGCTTGTTTTTTTCTTTTTCTGTACAAATTTTCATTCCTTCATCTAGACACCTGAAGCATTTTTATCTCCTTTTGCTTTACCCCACTTCTCAGTCCTCCAACAGTTTTAAGACATGCTCTTCAACTTCTTTCTTCTATTTCCATTCCATATTGAAGAATTTTTATGTTTTCCTTGTATCTAGGACAAGATTAATAATCCAATAGTAAAATTAATAATTTTCAAGTATTTTTCTTGAGAAGGACAGTGCATTTTCAAACACAGAAAACAAAAGAAATCTTCCTACAGTATATCAATACAAATTCATCATCGTTTGGAACAAAAGAGAAATTTTTACTTGGAAGCTAAATATTCCCTCAAATAAAAATCATTTTATCTTTGTACAGACAAAAATTTTCTCTCTTTTTTACATACTGCAATGCTTCCTTAAAAATAAAAGGGTGTTCATTGTTAAGCATTATGTAGTTTGGTCAGACTTTGCAAATATAAAGATGTAGAAAATCAATTAAAATGAACCATATGTACAACAATGTACTATGTTGGTACAAGATTTTCATTGCAATCAAGAGTTACTAACAATCATGCAGGCTTGCCTACTTTGATTCAAATTATGTGAACACTTAGCCATAGATTGATTTTTAACCACTAGAAAGTGAGATGAATTATAAAGCACCCCAACCCCCCCTTCTGAGACTTAGAGAAGGACGTGCAGCTCAGTGCCCAAAACACATAACATAGCAAATGAACCAGGTGTGACAGTTGATAATCCCTCGCTGAGACCTAACCAACACATCTGCAACACTTGAAATGTACACTTGAAAATAAACAAAATGTGAAGTTAATGAGAGTTTAATGAAAACAATATCTAATTTCAATTAGTTACAGTGGAAGCTCACTAATTTTCACTTGGCTAACTCCCAAACTCCAGCATTTTAAGGGAAATGTTATCTCTCCCTTCTTCTCAACAAAGATTTAAATAAACAGAGAGCCATAGAAATACTGTATCAGAAAGAAATTATTACCTTTCTAATATATATAGCATTATATTACAGTTTGTACATGGATCTTTTTGCATCATCAAAAAAATTAAGTGACCTTGGTCATACTCTTTGAGGCTACTTTGACAGTTCTGAAAATTTAATCTAACCCTTTAGTGCTATATTGTGCTTGCAGGATTGAAATGCTTAGTTTGTGTTTCCTAGGGCTTCATTATTAGCCTTGGGAGCAAACTCCTTCTTGACATAACTGGACTGAAAGTAGCTCATAGTTGATTTATACTTTTGGTGCACTAGAACTGGGTTAATCAGGGTGCACATATAAAGAAAAAAAAAAAAACACTTTATAAAAATAAGAAGCAGTGTCCTGGCCTAAAATAGCTCTTACCTATTCCTTCTTTTCATACGTCTGATGTAAAAAGAAAATGTGGGATTTAAATTACTGTAGTCTAGTCCACACAACAGGACTAAACAGGTACTAAATAAGTAGTTCATTCTGAGGAAAAGCTGCCTTTGGTGGCTTTTTACTGAGACAGCAGTTCCTATGTATAAAATCGATGTAATTTCAAGCATGCGTAGCTTAAATTCAAACAAACAAACAAACCAAAACCCAGCAGTGGTGACATCTTTATAATACACCTACTGGAGAATGCTTCTACCTTAACAAGTGTACTTTTATTACACACTGGTCCTTCAAAAAATGAAACTAGAAATGTTTTCTAGTGGAGTAGAAAATCTTTAAAAAATAAAAAGTTTCACTAACAATGACAGAGAAAATTCAAGACAGAAGATTTGCCTAATCATTGATCTTCTTTTCAAAATGAAATCAACAGCTTTGCATGAATCACTTAGCTTAATTGTCACAAAGGATTTCACTTTTTCTCTATTTTTATATAGGATACTGTATTCATTTTTATGAAATTTGTAGCTCACTCAGGGTAACATGCTGGACAAATCTAGGGCTTTTTTATCTTTTTTTTTTACAAGAATTAGTCTTCAATGTGCAGGAAGGTGATAGCTGGTATAATTTATGCAGCACTTAAATTTTCTTTATTTTCTTTCTTTTCCTCCTTCACATCAATTTAGGACTACTTTCATTGCACTATCTGCATAGCTGAAGACATTCACATTTACTTGGAGGTTGTAAACCATATTCTTAATCATATTCTTTATGGGCATTGGACAATGGTCTTTTTTCAAAATTAGAACAATCAGGCACTTGGAGTCCCACATTCATCTTAAAACACAACTCTTTGTAATTAAAGGTAGTCTTTATTTAGTAGTGGTTAATCCTGAAAATCCTCCTTAATGTAGAAAGTCTTTACTGAAAGTAAGTCTCCCATTAACTTCAAATACACGGGATGGTGAAGTGTAGTACAGAGTATAGTACAGATATCTGCCTATCAGGTTATCTTTCTGTCCCTGTTTTTAGTATTTACCCTCAGCTTTTTGACGTGTGGTTACTGCTCCTGACAGTTTACAGAGTTGCAAGGGTTAACCATCTAAAGAGTTGTTTCCCCAGGATGGTTTTCGATGGCATTCCACAGAGAAAGAGACAACAGTCCCGTACACAGGCTCCATCTGAGAATGTTATCTTCACTTCTTCCAGTGGAGTCCTCGTACTGTGATTGCTTGCTCATTCGATGTTAGCACATAATACAGGGTAGATAATGATTTTCAATTTTGGTTGTTTTCTCTTATCTTTAATGTGGCAAAGGAAGCCAATGACAAAGCAAAAACCTCTTCTCTTTTGTTTTGAAGGCAAATGTAACACCTTACTTAGTGGAATCTCAGCTGACTAAGAGTCTTTGGCACACATTTTCAGAAGGTTTGTAGCTACAGCTACAATTGCCCTGATGTTCACTATATTTCAAATCTGCATTCTTCTGTAACACAATCTTCTGTTTTACTGTAGGCAACCAGACATCTCAACTAAGGAGAGTCCAATACTGTTAGTATTGAGAAAATAATTTTCTAAGAGGAAAAGTGTTTTTAATTTAACACAGTATGCTGTAAAAGAGTAAAACACTTGTATGTTTCCGCCTCCTAGGACAGATCAGATTTTGCTGCTGAATAATTGTATAGAAACAAAAGTTCTTCTGAAGTAGCAGTTGTTTTCAACAAAGGGTAAAATCCATTGCTCAGAGATGAAGCGTGAGTATATTCCAAGGTGCTCTGTAGTTATTTCAGTTTGCATGGCTTCCTAATTAGAGACGTTTTAATGCTTTAATAGCTCCCAATACATTTATGATTGGGACATAATTTACAGGAAGCTTAGCAGAAGGTTTTAAAAGCTGATGCAATACCATTAAAAACATTTTTGTTTTTTCAATTAATGGAAGATAAAGAAAAGGTTCTCTGGTGTGTTGTCTCCATTTCTCTAGTATGAAGAACCTGATGGCTGTACTTACATGTACATAAAAATGATCAGTTACAGATAAAATACTCCAAGACATATGTGAATCAGTCTTCTGTAAGCAATTGTCTTAATTTACACCAACTTAAAATTTGGTTTAGTGTTTTCTTTAAATATTTTGGGTATACTTTAAGGCTTTGGTTTTCCCCAGGTTTACCTTAAATAATTTGCATTACATTAATGATGAGATATTATTAATGTTTGTTGACTTTCTTGTGTTTATTTATTCTGTGTTGTGTGCCCGCTTGTTAACATTTGCTTGCCTTTTTAATTTGACATCACTGTTTATTTTTTTACCCTCTCTTTCTTTCAACCTCTCTTATCATCAAGTATCTTCTACTGTCAGCTTGAAAGTAAATGTCATGATATATTCAGATGGTGGGCTCAAACTGGGCTTAATCCCTGTCCTACTGACATTTTTTACTCAAAACATGAACTTTACAGTGTTGTTTATTTTTTAAAGATGAGTTTAAGCACTAAATCCAAACTTTCTGCACTCTAGGTATTTTCTTATAAATTCAGATCTGATTTCAGGAACAGTCGTTAATTTAGCATTGTTTGAGGTTAGTATTACTGTTTCTCATAGGTTGACTTCTTGACAGATTTAATTTTTTTTTTTTTCTTATAAACAATGTAATTTTCTTTCAAGCTGGAGCTTCATTTACACTGTTTAGAATTTTCTCAATTTATTATAACAAAGTGTTCATAAAAAAGTTCACTTTCCAGAACTGTTAATTAAAAGGGCTTGCTGGGATAAATAAACCCATATGCTGTTGATTAACCACCTTTTAGGGGTCAACAGTTGGAATCTCCTGCTGTGCTTATTTTAATTGTTGTCCAAAATTTTACCAGAAACTGTTTTGTCCATATGGCACTTGCTGAAGATGTAAGGCCTATAGAGAGAATGAACAAAACCCAAAGAGAAAAGGTATCTCAGGCTGTGCTGTATGTGTGACAACTTCGAGGTGGTACCTAACCTGCTTTTTATCTTATGTAAAATACAGAAAAATTTAAAAAGCAATAGAGAATCTATGTGGGTGTATGTGTGTATTCGCCATTATAATGCCTATGAATGTCTTCTGCTATTTATAGAGAGAATATCTACCTGCATATACTGAAATATAAATGTAGATTTTCCAAATAATGTAAAATATAAAGAGATGGCAGTATATTTTAAAGTCCAAAACTATAAAGCAAAGAACTGATATTGTTGTCTCTGGACATGCTTTTCAGCTGAAGAGAAAGCAATTTTCCTTGTAACACCAAATATATACTGACATTTCTTTTTGTTAGTTAATTATCCCCTAAGATGTCTGTCTTCATGGAACGTGAATCACAGAAGTGTCTATAAGAGTGGAATATTTGCCCTTTGATTCTCTTTTTTGAAATTTAAAACCAGACTCATCATTACTGAAAACTCTTATTTTTAATTTTTTTTTTAATTCTTATTAAATTTAAGGCATACAGATTTTTCACTTCCATCATTGAAAATGTAAAGGTTTATGAAACTATTTGCAGATGAATTAAAAAAAAAAAGTCAAACAAGCCCCAAACCTTAATATGTTATGCAGAGATTTAAATGAGACTAGACATTTTGCCTAAGACCATTAAAATCCAGTACTTATTTCACCACATTTCTGCTGAAATTATGAAACACTACTGGCCACGTTTGAGCCTCAAGCAGTGATATCATCAACTGGGTCAGAAAGAACTCCCATAAAAAAAGTTTGTATTAATAATTTCTTTTACTTACTATGTCTTTTTGAGAGACAATCAATCACTACTGAGAAAGCTTCAAACTTTAAAGAAAACCCCAACTTTAGAAGAACAGAAAGGGAATAATTGAGGTGTGGATTAATTTAGTTTAGTTTGACAGTTCAGAAGGAGATTGTGAATGACCTGTCTAAATAACTGGATCACTGCACTTCCAAACACAGGTGAGGAAATCCACCATTTTCAGTGTGATATTTGCTGCCCAAAAGTTTCTAAATGGTAAGCAGCTGGAAGCTGGTTCTGATTGAAGATCTCGCTCTCCATACACTATTGTCCATCAAAGAATGAGAAAATCCTGTAACAAACCTTCTTTAGTCAAAGAGAACACATTAGCAAACCTGTTGTTTCACAGGCAAGTGAAAGATGCGAACCATATGGCTGCCTCCACTCACACTGGAACAACTGTGACTTCCACCTAAGAAGAGCTGGACAAAGTGATGGGCTGGATGACAGAAGACGAAGTGCATGACTAGGCTAAATGCTCTGTGATACCACAGTCTCATAGAAGAAAGCAAATTGCTCCTGATCCAGTCCGTGTTCATATTTCATACTCTCTGGCAAAATATTTTTGTCTGGAGAGAAAAAAATAATGAGGGTTTTTTGTTGTTTTAGGGAAAAGAAAAAATCATGAACTATTTTAAACAAAATATTGCATCGATGTACCTTTGCTTTATACAGAGGCAGAGTTATGTCTCACCTCAAATTTTGTCCTGCGATGAAGTAAGATTGTATAAATATTGTTCAGCACACAACGTACTTTGGCTCTTTATTGGTCAGAAAAACAGTCCAGAAACCCCAAATCTCAGTTTGCTTCTGCAGACTTTTCTCCTTTTCCTCTAAATTAGTTCCCATCTTTGTTGTGTATGCCTGTTATCTTTCTTAATGAACACTATTAACTTGAAAAATAGTTATTTGATTCAAGTCTCCTCTATGAAGAACAATTACACACCACAGACAAGTCCTTCTGGATGAAATGCCTCTAAAGACATTCAAGCCTGAATCAGTATTAGCAATGGTACAGTAAAACTGTGGAAATAAAGATGAAAATGGATTTCTTGCTTGCTTGCTTTCTCTTTCCTTTCACAGTCCTATCTTTTGACTAGCTCCTGGTTTCCTGACTGTACAGCTAGTTTCTCTCCCTGTCATGGTGATCCCCAATATATATTTCCTGGTTATCGTCGGGGAGGATCCAGTGTGTTTGTTTTGCTACCCTGCACAGGTCCAGGTCTTGGATAATAAGAGGTTACTTGGATGGAGAAGGTGAAAAAAATAAGTCAAGTCCAAGCTCAGCCTGAGAAGTTCAGTGAGCAAGTCAGGGACAGGGGAGGGACAGAACTGGAGATGGGCACTCCTATAGCATCAGTGGGGCAGGGAATGATAGCTCTGGGATGGGCTGAATTGGAGCCCTGGGATATGAACAGAGTGAAGGAAGGCACTAGGGGAGGCTGGACAACAGGTAGGCACCTCAGTGCTCTCAGGGCCATACCTTGTGAGTTCCCTCTTTCACTAGATATAATTCTAATGATCTCCAATTTCATATTTCATCCAGCATAAGCAATCACTCAGGGCTCCCTCTGCTGCCAAATTCTTTTCAAATATTTCAATTGTTGGTGTTTTCATCTCAATACAGAGTTCCATTTCTCCTTTACTTATTACAACTAATAGAAGGATAACTAAAAAAGTCATTCTGCTAGAAGAACTGCCGGTTTCAGGATGATAAGAAAACAATTTAGGTGAAAGGAGAAGAGAAAATGGTAAATTAGTCACGTTCAGAGAGCAACAGAGAAATGATTGTTTAATTCATATTTCTACTGAATTTCTTTGGTTTTTCTAACAATCAGTATTCCAAAACAGTCACCAGATTTTCTGGAAGTAACCCTATCAGATGCTGCCCATATGTCAGTACCATCTAAAGCTTCTTGAAGAGCTCCAGGCCAAATTTTGTACACGATACCCAATAAATTTGTTGAACAGTTCCAAAGGTCAGGCAAAATCCTGTTCTCAGTAATGGCTGATGATTGCTGAGGGTATGCTCTTCTGTCATTTCTGGTACACTTTCAGAGACCTGCTGCATACTATTGCTGGACTCTTCCAGCTAAACTAGGTTTATTCTGTCCTTAGCTTCTTGGCAAACAAAAACTTCATACAGAACAGGACAGATTTGTAGCAGTAAAATTGAAATTAAATCTCTTACAAGAGCAACTCCACAATTAAGTAAAATAACTTCTGCAATTCCACCATGGAATGCTAAGCAATTCAGGCTATAAGAACATATCAAAAAAGCTTCAAAATAAAAGTGACATTTTTTATTTTTATTACCTTAATTTATGGGAAATGGCTATGAATATGAATAATAAGTATAAAGTTTGACAAAAAAGCAAAACCTCACAAAACCTCAAAAATGCAAAAATAAAAATCAGCAGTCCAAATTTTCCTATTCCCTTCCAAAAGCTTAGAACATTCCTCTTAAAATGCAAAAATTATACACATAGACTTTGACCAAACTCATGTTTTGTTTATTAAAATATCAGCTGGTTTGGCGATTTAGAAACTAGAACTGATACTCTGCTTTACTTCTGTATGAAAGGTATTATGCTGAAATAATTTTCCTTAATGAAATATGATTTCACTAGGACATAAGGAATAGTGTTACCAAAGGGTTAGATTTAGGAGGTTTAGATACTGGATTTTAGATGAAGGTTTTGGGATATTACACTGTTATGAATGAAAACATTGATATTTTTGAGTAGAATCTCAGCTGGTGCTGTTACTCAGTGTAGTTGCTCTGATTCATGCCGTGCAAGGGTTGACTCGCACTCCTTGTTCATTTGTGCTGAAGCTGTTTTCCTCGGTATCATTCACAAAAAAAACCAAAACAAAAACAAAACAAAAACAAAAAAAAACAAACACCCGAGGAAAAAGAGTATCTATAAATAAGAAAACGTGAAGATAGCACCTTGCTTAATTTAGTAGGTATGCACACTCACATGCTGAAGCTATTGATGATAATGATGATAATAATAGATGCACTGTCTAACACTCAGAAACCTGTTTTTAAATTTCAAAGCAATCTAGCCTTGGGTTGGATAGTTCTTCAGAAGAGAATATAACAAGCCAGAGTGACTGTGATGAGTATTCTCTACAGCTTAATACACTGCTGATCACTTATAAATATTCCACCAAAATATGTTATTAGATTTTAATTCCTTTATCACTTTTTCTTCTTTTAATTTCTATCAGAAATACATGCCTGAGGCATCTGAAGATGTCATTTTGCATAATGAAAGAAGGCTAACAGGAATGCAAATTTCCAGCAAATATTTTTCTTTATTTAGAGGCAAATTCTCATGAA
The DNA here is from genome assembly GCA_035583185.1 of Anabacerthia variegaticeps. NCBI lineage: Eukaryota > Metazoa > Chordata > Aves > Passeriformes > Furnariidae > Anabacerthia > Anabacerthia variegaticeps. Next base: position 82,316,349 of record JAWWEW010000001.1, on the reverse strand, counting down.
ATTTTCCCAAATAAAGTTCTACTCCTTTGGCAGTTTTGCTGCATGCTGCTGAATACTTTCCCCTGCCTCATTTTGAATGTCAAATTCAAAGGTGAATTAAAAGAGTAATTTGAAGCAGTTTAAAGTATCTCCAGATGAAGGGAAATAAAAACCATAGAATTTTCCTATTTCTCATTACTCATCCTAGAATGTCAAATTGGAGAGTTTATCCAAAGTACTTACTGCTACACTGCTGACAAGGGTCTGGTTATAAAAAATTGAAATGGTACAAACAGGGTGCAATTGAATATAAGAACTACACTCTTTAGGTAACTAATAGGGAAAACTTGACTGTAAAATCCAGTTCTTCCTAGGCAACTATGCATGTTTCAAACCTTAGTGACACCACCTTATCATTCAGCAGTACCTTCAGAAACTAGAAAAGTGTTTTCATTTAAGTGCTTCCTTAGTGTTTACTAAACTAACTTGAGAAAATGTCAATATTAGTCATTCTCCAGTGACTAAGTTATCATTAAAAGAAACTGTAACCAGTTTAGGTAAAAAGAAAAGATAGGTCAGACATATATAGGAGTAAAGAATCTAGTTCAAACCCTTGCTAAAACAGGAGAGGATGTTGTATAAACTTTCCAGGGACTTCAGGATCATTGATGATGATTCAATCCCCAAGTCCACATCCTTGCTTGTTGAAAACAGATAGAAATGGTTAGTTTTAGCACTATCTTTACTATCAAGATAAAGATAACACAGAGAGGAATCCATGTATATATTATTCTCCTATTTGTATAAATAAAATAACTTTTAACATTCAACTTTCGTCATGTCTGTCTTCATTCTTGCAGTTTTTTGATGAGTCCTTTTTCCACTTCTTCCTTGTTTCTTGGCAAACTCATAATGCCTGTCTTCAGATGATTTTCATGCACTGTCTCTAGAATATTTTTACATTTTCCCCATTGTTTTAATTGCAAAAGCCAGCTAGTTTAATGCTTTTAACTTGGTATTCTAAGCTGGTTCTACATCCAAGGACTAGCAAGTACCTTGGCCTCTCAGGACTTCTATTTACAGCAGAATTTGCATGGAGGTATAGAACATTGTTCTAAAACTGCCAGAAGATAAATTATTTGTCAGTCATTCCCCAAGTGGTTTTAATCTAAATATTACATTAAACATTAAAAAAAATACATTTTTTTAACCAATGTTTTACATAACTAATTTACAACACTACCTCAGCATTTTTACTATTATCTTTCCTTGTCAATACATACTTTTCCACTTCTCTATTTCAGTCATATTAGACCTTGATTGTCTTCAACTCTGGCTCCATTTCTTGTAGCACTAGATCTGCTTTCTGCATTTTCTTGATCCTGTCCTTCATTCTCCTGCAGTTTACATTCACTGACATAGAATAACTCAGATAATTAGAGAATAAATAGCAACAGAAAGCTAATTCATGAAATTGAAATGCAGTGAGCAGTGTGTTGACAAAAACATGCAAAAATCCATCCAATTGTTTCTGAACACATGCACATTGTTATGCCGCTTGTCAAACCTGATAACTCCCTATTCCAATTTCTGTGCAGGAGAAAACCATGACAGTCAGGTTTTTGATAACTGTAATCTGCACTGTAGATGCAGGTGTGCAGTTCAGCTCCAGGATTCAACTGCATTCCCTGGTCTAGAACTGGACAATCATCACTTTCCCTCCGCATGAGGTATGTATGAAGGCTGTGTCTGGAGCGAAACACACAGTATTCCAGTGGGTATAATAAGCACACCAGGAGTTTCTGAGCTTTGGCCTCCACACACAAGTGTTTATCTTAAATGCTATCTTTTTATCATATGGAATACTTTGCATCTAATGTGTGGTGGAAAATTATACTTGTTCTTTTTTTTTTTTTCTTTTGGTTTTTTTTTTTTTGTTTAATTGCAAGTCATTTAGCAACTGATCACAAAGAAAGTTATTTTATGTACTGTCCTTTCACTAAGAAAAATAGACTCTTTAACAAGTTTTATGGAAGAAAACCTTCAATAAGCTTGTCTACTGTGATTAATGTGTGTCAGACTGCTTTCCTTACTCATATGGATGAAATAGTTTTCACACAGAAATGGAGAAAATATTTCATTGATATTTTATTTACTAGCTTTGATATGGACTATTTTAATTATTACTAATTTTTTATTTGTGTCCAGGTAATTTTTGAAATGCCTTTTTTAGCAATCTCTGTGGAATTATTCCTATAAACTCATATTCTTTGTTGTTTTAAGTAGCTATACCCTCTGAGTCTGATATTCTTGTATAGTATTTGGCTATGCTGTTGGCAAACATATAAGTTCCTGTTTTCATCATGACAGTGGTTGAAAGACTTTGGTTCACTCTTTCCATATGTTTAGATATGATGATAAATATTTGTCAATAGTTATGTGTATTGCACCAACTCAGGGACAGAAGGAAAACTTTTCATACAAAATTGCTGTAATTTCTATCCAGTACACATGAAAGTCTTCTCTTCCACAGAAACATCCACTAACATATCATTGTCACTATCTCATCCTCCCTCATCAGTCAAAACATGCTTAGAAAATAAGTGCCACCTACCCTTAACACATACATACACACAAATTTTTCTACTCCTTCCATGCTGGGTGATTCCATCTGAAATATAGGTAGATAGCTCTCTTTCTCTTGCAGTCGCATAGTGTGTTGCTGTGAAAACAAAACCAATTTTAGTATCAGGGGATATTTTTGAGTTGTTGTTTTTTTTTTCTTATGTTTTTCCTACCCTGAGTCTGCTGCTAGATTCTCCAGTTGCCATGGTGAGCAGGGGTGTAGGCAGTTTTCCAGTCAGGAAAAAAAAAAAAAATCATGAAATGAATGTTAATGTGAGGGGAAACTGGCAATACTCAGTTTTATAACCCAGTCTGATTCATAAATAAAGAGCTTTCCACCTCAGGCTTTCACGGGGCAACAGAGAAAAAGGTCATAAAATTAGGTACTCATCTTGAAATAAATTCCTTGGGTATTTTTTGCAATCAAAAAAGACCACGCAGAAAAGAATAGTCCAGTGGTTCAAGAAAGACACTTGGAAATTAAAAGTCCTGGATCCTGTTTTGGCTCTACTGCTGCCGGTTGTTACTGAACAAGGTAGGTGAAAGACAGACACTGCAATGATGGGTGAGGGTGTCTTTGGCAATGTAGCACCTGGTGGTCTATTTTGAGAAATTCACCCCACAGTGTTTTTCTTAGGAAAACACTGATTTGATGCACCAGTGTGTACTAAAACATTGTAAACAGAGTCCACTAGTAAAGTTTTACACACACTTACACATTTTCATTTTAAAATTTGTTTATTATAGAATCACAGATTCATAGAATGGCCTGAGTCAGAAGGGACTGTAAAGACTATCTACTTCCAATGCCTCTGACAAGAGCAGGAACACCTTTCACTAGATCTGGTGGCTCAGAGCCTTATCCAATCTGGCCTAAACACTTCAAGGTATGGGGCATCCACAACTTCTCTGAGAACCATTTCCACTGCCACACCACCCTCGCAATAAAGAATTTCTTCCTAATATCTAATCTAAACTTATTCCATTTCATTTTGAAGCTACTCACCTTGTTCTGTCACTACATGCTCTTGTAAATAATCTCTCTCAAACTTTCTTGTGGACTCCCTTCCGGTAGTGGAAGGCTGCAATTAGGTCACTCCAAAGACTTCTCCAGGATGAACAATCTTCATTTTCTTAGCTTTTCCTCACAGGAGTGGTGTTTCATCCCTCTAATAGGGTCTTGGTGGCCCTCCTCTGGACTCACTCCAACAAGCTGATGTCCTTCCTGTGTGAGGGATCTCAGAGCCGGATGCAGTAATTATCACCCTTTGAAATATAGCGATTTTCCACGAATGACATAAATGTCTTCATATCCATGTTCTCCATTCTATGTTCTTCTTTCCATTCTGCCTTTCTCATCTACCTTTCCTTAATTTTGTTTTTCTCTTAGTTTTTTTAAAGGCATGGAAATAGAAAAACATTAAAGAAAATACTAATTTATTTAAAGAAAGCATGATTTGGGAAGCTTAAAAACTTTTCACAAAACACCTTTTTTTTTTTTCTTCCCCTCTAGCAGATATCTCTCTAGGAATACAGTTTATTAACCTATCCAATGTAAGTAGTCAGCACTTTTTATAGACAAAGCAAAATATTGTCAAACGTTGTAATTTTAAGCTGGTTAGCATCTTCTGTCTTTCATCTTTGAGACACTCAGCAGGGCTTGGGTTTCTGACTGGAAGTGGTGGCACTGGAGCTGGGGCAGTCGATGATCTGACTCCTTGCAGCTGCCTGTCCCACTTGGACAGTGCAATGAGCACTGAATCCTTGCTAAATTGCTGCAGTTTGCAGACATGTTTGATAAGCTGTTTTCCCTTTTTGCTCCTCTTGAGACATTGCATTGTAGGCTCCAATAATTTAGTAACCTCTGAGCTGTCTGGGTATGCTCAGCTGTGGCCTCTGGGCAGCATGGAGCCAGAGCAGAGCTTGCCTTGCTGGGACAGGAGAAGTGCCTGGTCCCAGATAAACTTTCCAGTTTAATTCAAGTGCTATTAAAACAGGTACTACCAGTGCTACTATATTTGTGCTAAAAAGAGACAGCTACTATTAGATGCACAATTAGTTTTACATAATGAACACCAGTATGCAATATATCACGTCAATGTGAATAGAAGGTACAAATTATTTTGTGATACACTGAGTACCTGAGAAAAAGTAGATGTGTTGACTTTTAAGTAGTGAATCTGCTACATAGTTTATTACTAGATACAAGAGTTATTGTGAGGCATAATTAATATCTATTAGGTATCTAAAAATCTTGTGCTATAGAGATGTCTAGCGTTACTGTTATTTACTTGGAGTCCCTTAAGAGCTCTAATAAACTACTCACTGTCTTAAGTTTAATGTAGAGATGGTCAACCTATAGATTAGTGATAGTAAATCAGTATTGCATTAGAGGAACAGCAGTATGTTACTTCCCAACCCATCACTTATGTGTTTAATAGTGGAAATGTAGTCTCTTGCTCTAGAGCTGGATGAAATTTTGCTCTTTTGGAGGCTTGTGAAAAGAGAATTTTAAGTTTTGCTTCTGAAAAAAAAATCCATAATACTACTTTTTTTTTTTTTTTAATGGAAACATGAAGTTTTTGCTTAAGAGGTGATGATAAATTTTCTGAAAATTGATTTACAGTATCTTTGCAATGGGAATTGCTTTATATTTAGGGTAAAATTTGGGGCAATTACTTTTCTGTAAATGGAAAAAATTTTGCTAGAAATAAATACTTTTACTTGCTCAGTTTAAAGTTCCTTGTTATCTAAAAGTTTGAAGATAATTCTTCAAGGAAATAAAATAAATTGGTTTGCCTTTTGTGTGTTTGTGTGTGAGATTAATGGATGGCAAAGCACAACAGTTCTTAGCTAAGTCTAACCTAGGATTTACACAGTCTTAAACAGGCAATGGAAGTTTCAGATCTTCTTGCCAGGGGCAGGGAAATGAGCCACGGAAGGGCATGAAGGCACCTTCTGCATGCAAAACTTTCTTTAAATCTGAAGTCAAGACAAAGCAATTGCTCATTGCACTTACCCAAATAAATCCCTTTATAACTGAATATTGTAGGAACAGTGCTCTAGGCAAGGTCTAGATGGTCTGAAAATAAGGATTTTACCCTTTTCTAAGTTTTAAAATACACTTTCTAGCAGTTTCTTTCATATGCTTAGAGATAAGAGACAATTTCACTTGACAGATATATCCTATCACAGCTAAGCTGAACCATTTGGCTGCTAAGCACTAAGAATATTCCACATTATTTGTTAATAATAATTACATCCTGGAGGCTTTAAAATAAAAACTTTTTAAAAATCAAGCCAAAGAAATTCTCACAAATTGGAAAAATATCTACGTTTAGAAATGTAGAGGGCTGGATCACCTCTTCCACGAAGACAGGCTGAGAGAGTTGGGGCTGTTCAATGTGGAGAAGGCTCTGGTAATATCTGATAGCAGCCTTCCAGTATGGAACGGGAGCTGATGAGAACTGGAGAGGGACTTTGTAGAAGGGCATGTAGATATAGGACAAGGGGGAATGGCTTTAAACTGAAAGAAAGTAGGTTTAGACTAGATCTGAGGAAGAAATTCTTTACTGTGAGGGTAGAGAGGCACTGGAACATTTTGCCCAGAAAGTTGTAGATTCCACATTCCTGGAGATGTCAAAGGCCAGGCTGGATGTGGCTTTGAGCAACCTGACCTAGTGGAATGTGTCTCTGCCCATGGTAGGGAAGTTGAAACTAGACAATCTTTAACATCCCTTTGAACCTAAACCATTCTATATTTCTATGAAAAACAAATCTTGAGTTCTTTCACCCATAAGCAATAAGCTACATGGGCAAGATAAGTTTGCTTCATACATATTTTGTCATTACAATCTTGATAGTATTTATCTCTCTCTCCCTGAAAAAAAGAAGTCTAAGGAATCGTAATCATGCAGTAAAGCTCATAGAGTATCACCTGAAGAAATTGATACTCTTACGCTATTCATTTAAACAGCCACTCTTTGGGATGGTACAGAATGCATGCAAATTTGCTTCAGCAAGCCACAGGTTAATGTTAATCCAGGTGTTTCAGATAACTCTGTTGTATTCTTTTCATCAGAGCAATTGGTACTAGCATTGCACAGAAAAGATGACTAATGATAGTATATTCACTGTAGAGCACGGCAAATGTGGAAGTCAAATTTTGTGGCTCTAGGCATTTTTAGAGAGAGAATAAACAGTGATTCACTGTGCCACAGTCCTCATGACCCCCCTTTATTTCACTTATTAAATTTCCCATGGTCTATAAGTGCCTAAAAAAGAAAAAAAAAAAAAAAGAAAACATGCACAAATACAAGTACTAATTAAAAAGTAAAATGAAAATGTGGTAACATGAGAATATATCAAATATTCATGCTGCCGTGAATAGGGCTAGATGCAGTACAGGTAGGGATATAAAGCCCCTGTAGCAGTCTACTTTCCTCTCTGTCCCAGAATGTCTGATATTTTGGTCTGTGCTAATATGAAGATGGATAGCACAGTAAGCACCCCTGTAAATCCCTCTCTTTATCATAAAAAACTCAGTGATTGAAGGGGAGAAAACACTGTTACATAAGCTTCAGCAACAAATAGGCTTTATGGATTGAGAGACAGATTTTAGATGAAGAAAAAGTGAAGCCTTAACTATATTAAAGGAAGGTGGAGTTAGGGATCTCTTAAGCTGCTTGAATATACAAAAGTCCATGAGGACAGACAGAATGCTGGTACAGCCAGCTTTCTATCATCTTTGGGAGATTATGCCAGCTGGAGGAGCTTCTTGATTGCTGGAGAGAACAAACACCACATCACATCACAGTCCTGCTGCAGGTTATAGAGTAAATCCTCCACAAAGCCACTTGCAGACTGAAGGAGAATAAGGTATTTGGGAACAACTAATCAAACGGTGAATTATGCTTGCCCAACCCAGTAGCTTTCTATGATGAGATGACTAAGCAGATGAGAGTAGTGAATTTTTGACATTGCCAAGACTTTCAATACTGTTTCTGATAGCATACCTTGTAAGCAAAATAGTGAATATGAAATGGATAAATTACTGAAAAACTGGCTGGACAACCGAACTCAAAGGGAGGAGATCAGGAATATGAAATCCAACTGGCAGATGATTATTAGTGGTACCTCTCAGGGACAATAGAGGAGCCAATACTGTTTAATATTTCTATTAATGGTGTGGACAGTGGGGCACAAGGTACTGCCAGCAAATTTGCAAATGATATCAAACTGTAAAGGAATGATTGATATACTAGAAAATAGAGCTGCTATTCAGAGAGACTTTAGTAGAAAATATAAATGGCCAGAAAAGACATTTCTGAAATCCAGAAAATGCAAGATCCTGTCTCTGGGACTCAATAAGCACATGCAAAAGTGGAGGCTTGCAGCTGACTGGCTAGGAAGCAGCTTTGCAGAAAAGGACCTGAACTTCCACATAGACAAGAAGTAGGTGAACCAGCAGTATGTTCTTGCAGCAAAGAAAACTTACTGCATATGGAACCGTATTAGCAAACATACAGTCAGCAGGCAGTAATTTTTTTCTCTTTCAGCACCTGCCAGACTACATCTGTTATGCTGTTTTGGTCTCATGAGCACAAAACACACATTGGCATGTCCTTCTCCATCCTTGGATACAGTCAAAAGCTGTCTGGATATGGTCCTGGGCAACTGTTTCTAGGTGGTCCTGGTTGAGGAGGGAGAATTCACCTGATGGTCATCAGATACCTCTTTCAACTTTAACTATTTTGTGATTCTGTGACATATGGGAGTGTATCCACAGAAGGGTTGCTAAGGTGATTAAGGGGCTAATACACCTAATCTGAGGAGATGCTGAGGATGCTTTTGTTCAGTGTAGAGGAGAGAAAGCTAAGGTGAGACCATATCAAGTTCTTCAAATACTTAGCAATAGAGTATAAAAAGAGAAGCAGACTCTTTTGAAGGTACACAGTGATAGGATAAAAAGTAATGGACACAATCTAAAACACACTAAATTCCTCTTAAATACAAGAACAAAAATTCACCACTAAGTTATTAAAAAAATTTGTGGAATCTCTAGCCTTGGAGGTATTCTAAACTTGAAGGAAGAAAGCCCCCAGCACTCCCTATCTAACTTATTCTGTGATATTGTGAAACTGTGGTTCCGTAATTGAAGTGGTTAAGAATGGAAGGATTGCCATTCTTACTCCTCAAGACACATTATTATGTAATCAAACTTAGTTACTTGTTAAATTTTAGTGGCTGAGTCCATGAGAAAGAAATAGTCTTTCCCAAGACACACTCTTAAAATCACTTGTGGTGTACTTATATCCAGGTCCATCCTACAGGTCAAATATACATTTTAAATGCAAATAGATTATGTATGTTTTGCATAGGCAGGGATAACTCAATGCTGTGGCAGTATATTTGAGTTTGCATTGTAGGTACTAATTTGATTTCCAGTAGCATTAGGGCTGTATTGGCACAGTGCTCTGAACACTCTAGTTATCACTGCTGATTATATATATATATATATATATATATATATATATATATCCAAATGAAGCATTAACTTCACTAGTGTATGCTTCTTGTGGTATGTGAGATAGCTTGAATACCTTTGCTTTCTTCTACATGCTTGCACCCTTGGCAGCCCTGCATTATTTTACACTCAGCTGACTTGAAAGTTCCATTGAAATTCACCTGATCTCACCTTGAAATATTGAATCCCTTGGCATAGTCAGAAGATGACAGTAGGTTAGACCTTGCATAAAATCCAAGAGGAAAGATTCCAGCATACTCTTCAGTTTCTCCCTTGCCTACAGTATAGTAGCTCTGCAACTCCAGTTAGGAAATTGAAGTGTCTGTTCTTTGTTCTTATGGAGTGGCTCATTCAAGACAGCATCCTTAAATGACAGAGCCCAAATAATCTGACAGAAGGTATTACCTTTTTTCTTTCTTTCCTTTTTTTTTTTTTTAAATGAAGAAAAGGTTATTTATAAATAAATAATTGAAGATACAGTGATCTACAAAAGGCAATGCGTGAGCATTCTATGGTAACTGAGATACCAATCTGGTATATCAACAAATAAAGTTGGAAACTCTTTTCTTGACAGTGTGTTCCATAAGATTGGGTTCATGCAGCTCTAGGAGAGGATTCACAAGGTTAGGAATTGCAATAGGAATAGGAATCCTTCTTGTACTAAGAAGGATCAAAATGTGAGACTTTAGAGGGAGAGGGAGCCTCTAAAAGCCTCTAACACACAAACCTAGGCAGCTTGCAGCTCTGGTAGCTAACTTCTGTGAATGTTACTCTTCAATAACTAATTCTTATGGTGTACTGGCAGAGGATAGCTACACAAATTGGATTTTAAGTTACAACAGATAGGTTATGATTTATTGACATAAATTATCTCATTTGCACACTGTTACTATGACCCAATCACTTTTAATGGGCACTAGTTTGTTCACTGAATCCATATTTCAACACAGTGCACGCTGCTTTCCTTGAAAATAAACTCACAAAACAAATGTAAAACTTCACAGCAGTGTACAGGATGTGTAAATGGTACTCTGAAAAAGAATCTGCTTTTAGGGGCTTTTGGCATCCCTCCTTTTTAAGCATCTAGGATGAGAAAAGTCTTGCATGACAGACAATCTTAGAATAGGTCAACCATTTGTATTTCTTCTGTTAGAGATGAGCTTATACTGAAACTGTACCAAAATGCCATAAATTGGGCCAGTCTCTGTGTTCACAGCTTAAGTAGGGATAATCCATGTGTCAAATCAGTTCATGGCTGCTGCAAGCAAGATCAACCCTAACCAGTAAAAACCAGACGAGTCAGTTTCTGTCCTAGCTTAAGATGAATTCAGTAATTTTGATTTTATCACCAAAGCAAATCCTAGAGCACTCGAATCTCAGTTACTATTCTTTGACATTGGAGAAGAGGCTTTTGTATTGGATGGCAAGCTTTTGGTAGAAGGAGGAGGACTACAGGGGCAGCTTCTGGAGAAACTTCTGGAAGTTTCCTCTGTGTCTGATAAAGCCAATGCCAGCTGACTCCAAGAAGGACCTGCTGCTGGCAGAAGCTGAATCCATCAATGACAGTGGTAGCACCTCTGGAGGAACAGATTTAAGGAGGGGGAAAAAAGCAACTGTGTAATTGCAGCAGGAGAGATGACTGAGAATATGTGAGAGAAACAACCCTGCAAACACTAAGAACAGTGAAGAAGGAGGGGAAAAAGGTGTTCAAGGCATCAGAGCAGAGATTTCCCTGCAGTCCTCCTCCCGAGGAGGAAGGAGCAGCAGAGATGACATGTGATCAGTTGACAACAACCCCCCTTCCCTGTTCTCCTGCACCACTGGAGGGAGAAGGTAGAGAAAATAGGGAGTGAAGTTGAACCTGGGAAGAAGGGAGGGATGAGGGGAACATGATCTAAGATATTGTTTTTATTTATCATTATCCTACTTGGATTTGGTTGGTAATAACTTAAATTCACTTTTCCCCAAGTTGAGTCTGTTTTGCCCATGACTTAGTGAGTTACCTGCCTTTATTCCAACCCATGAGCCTTTTGTTATTTTTTTTGTTATATTTTTTCTCCCCTGTCCAGCTGAGGAGGGGAGCAATAGAGGGCTCTAGTGAGCATCCCACCACAAATTTTCAATAGACGGAGGGCAGAAGTTTAAGAAAGGAGAGGTATCTTAGGAGTCTCTATTTTTTTTCAAATATAGTTTGGAACAACTAAAGTGGCCTGGTTTTCCAAAACTAGAAATACTGTTATCTTGGCAGCCAAAGTTTTAAAAATTTTAAGATTCTAAGTGAAATACCCAAAGGTAAATGTATTCAGGTAGAATTCAATGCTGGTATTTTTGGTCTGTGTTTGGCCCAGCCACCTGTGAGAAGTTGTGCTTCTCCTGCCAAGTTATGAAAAAACAGGCCGATAAAGATGGTCTCTGGTCTTGAGGGAGGTATTTCTGTCTAAACTAAAATTAATTGATCTCTAGTGATTGACTGATGGTCCTCCAAGGGCACTTGAAGGAGAAAGAGAGGAGGAGGAGGATGAAGTAAACCCCCAGACCCAATTAAGGAAGACCCTCTGAAATGGACTGCGCAAGTGCAGAGATATAAGCGCAGGCACAGAGAAGTATCAGTTATATAACAGGAGGGGCAGTGCCAAATAGCTCTGCTCGGACAGCTCTGGCCATGTTGCTCAGGTAAACATCATTTGGCCAATGAGATAAAAGGCAGATGGCTCATAACTCAGGGCTTTTTTGCTCACTTCACGTGACTAGGACAACGTTGCCTTTCGGCGGGGATGCCTGCCTTTGTGAGGAGCTGGCCTACCCTTGAGGATGCGGCCACTGCCTTGGGGCAGTTGGACATTCTGGGGTCAGTGGACAACCCTGTGGGAAGACACCTTGGGGGGAGGTGGGTGTGTCGGACCCGGGGGCTTCTTCCCCTACTCTCTCTGTCTCCCTCTCTCAGGGTGGGGGGTGGAGGGGGCTTGGTTTACTGTTCACTTGGCCACTCTTTTGAGAATAATGCTACTGTTTGGTTGAGCTTTCAATGGTGTCCTAGTTTCAATTTCAACAGCCTGTCGGACCCCTCCGTTCCTCCCTGAAACAGTAAAACATTATTTCTCTTACAAGATTTTACTAATGTCAAGTCATCAGTTTTTAATGTATATAAATGATGACACTTTTAGGAATACATTGCTCTCTAGTACTGTGCTCTATATTATACAGATGTGACTTAGATTTTCTAAGAGGCCTAGACATTTCTAGGAGGTGTCTGTTCCAAGTATTAATACATGCTGACCTGACCTAGCTTAGGAGATCTGATGGGATCCTAGTATAAGATAGAATGTCTAAAAGCAGTTTTTCTTTAAAATATTACAATAAAAATGTTTATCAGTGTGGTTCTGCCATGTAAAGTAAGCTATAGACCGATTAATGAAAATATAAAATGAAAATGAAGATCAAATGGCCAAAGATCATAACAAATTACAAATAAAACAAAAGATAAAACAAAAATAAGAATCTTACAGTCATTTGAAATGTAGTAAATTACCTAAACTTCCAAAGAGGGTAATTGTAAACCCCCAAGTCTCAGGCTACAAGTTCATCAAGGGAGTTTCACTTTAAAAATATACAAGGCTCCAACAATATCTGCCCTCCAGACATATCAGAGGAGCCTTCAGTTCTTTTAGCACCTTAAGAGAGAGAGCGCAAAGGAGAAACATTGCACAGGTTTCCTCAGGAGGTACTTTACTGAAAAACTTTAGGAAATGAGAGATCTTGGCAAAAGTTTAAAGGGTAACATACAACCTAAATAAAGCATTCCACAAAGGATTGACTTAGCACATGCTAACCCATACAACTTAACAAAATCCAACTCACTTGGTTCCCAAGTTACCTAAAGTATTAAGAAAGCACATTAAAAGAAGGAGTAAAGAAAGTGAGAGAGAAAGAGAAAATTATATAGCTACCACTGGAGAGTCCTGTGAGAGTTCAGCCTTCACACAGCCAGGTGCTAGGTCTGGAGCAGCACAGACAGCACATGCTGCTGCTTTTATAGCTCTGGCCCCCTGTGGCCACCCTTGCTGGGCAGGACTTCCAGCCCAGTGGCCGCTCTGGGACTCCAGGTCAGGATGAAGGTGGTCCTGGCCAATCAGAGGCCGGGCAGAGCTCCAGGAGGTATGGCAGGGGTTTGGCCCAGGGCTGCCTTTGACTGACAGCGGCTCCAGCATCACCCCAGGGGTCTCACAGGGGCTGAGATGTGGGGCAGGGCATCACTTCACCTCCAAGAAATTCGACCTGTCCCTTCTCCACAACTCCCCTCCACTTGAGTTGGTCTGACCCATAATTAAGATAATAATCCAGACCCTCACAGCGACCAGAAAGTGTGGGGATAGTAAAAGGCACTGAAGGTTTCTTCATAAAATAGTCTCCATAATTGATGACTGGAAGACCCATTTTGTGTGTCATCTCTGAACCTGTATGGAAATTCAACTCTATTAGAAACATTTATGCAATAGGAGATGTCAATAAATTAAAATACAATATTTATATTTATACATCCCAGGATTTATTGAAGTGGCCTAAGCAGACAAGTAATTTATTCATTTAATATGTGTTGCTAGACAAGGAGAATTAGGTCCTTATAAATTTAGGTATTTGTAAATGTCACTAGTCAGCTCTCCTAAGCTTAGGTAACTGAAGATTTCTTTATACTCTCTAGTGTTGTGAATATGTATTATAGGACACTCTTATTAATGACCTCTACTAAATTATTTGAACTGCAACTAGACTGACTCTCAAAAATTGTCTCATTATTTCTGATGGGGCAAAAGAAGTACTAAAAGAATTTCGTTAAAGAAACAGCTATTCTATTCTATTCTATTCTATTCTATTCTATTCTATTCTATTCTATTCTATTCTATTCTATTCTATTCTATTCTTCATGTTTCACATTAAGACAGTAGGACTATCTGGTTTGCTTTGAAATTATCATACAAATTCTCCCCTGGCAAGAGATAATACGCGCAAAACTCAAGCATAAAGAATCAGGCTGAGACAACAAAGCCAGCTGTAATCTTATTCTTAAAAAAATACATTCCAATTCATGAAATGTTTGGTGTTTCCAGGGGCTGGTGTGGTGTGTTAAAAATCACATATCTTATTAGCTGTAGAAATCCTTCCAGGAAACTGATTTCATCAGACCAATCAAATATATGATAGCTGATTTTTTTTCTTTTTCACTCTACTTTATAATCCATCAAAGCAGGAACATCTTGAGGCATTCTTTTAATTCATTTATTGTTACTAAATGCTTCTAAGACTGAATCTTCAATTAGATAAGAGAGGCTTAAAACAGGACATCAACTCTTTGCACTTGACAAAGCACACAACATATCTTCTCTGAAGAGAAAACATTTGATTCTTAGCCTTATCTTTTACAGTATAAGCGATGTAAGACTTTAGATTTCCTAGAATTACAATGAAGAAGCAGATGAAATCTTGACACATCTGTCTGTAAAATGTGTTGCCATTTTAGCTAGTTGGCAACAGCACGATGCATGACAATGTGTAACAGATGTTAGAGTATTAATCACCATGTTTTATTTTGTATGCTAAAGTATTTAGGAGTTATTCAGTGATAAGCCTTGACAGTTCATGTAAGTTGTTTTCATTTCGCTAAAGCTGGAGACATAATGTGGTCAAACTGCTCCAAAGAGAAGAATGGTCCGAGTTTGTGTGAGGTCTGCTGTTTAAAAATAAATAACAAAATAGCACTACTTATAGGCTATTATTTACAAGCTGCTAGGATAATAATCAGGACTAAAATGGCTAAGACTATGTCCATCAGAGATGGACTTTCCTCTGAGGGGAGCATTAAGCTTATCACGACTGCTGACTAGCAGCTAGTGACTTTTGAATTAAGAGAGAATTTCTTGGTGAAGACTAAAATGGAAGTCTCAAGCCTGCGGAGAAGAGGTGTCTTTTTGAAAATGTCAAGCCTAGAAGACTTTCAGGATTCAGGAAATTAGTTATTTCTCCTGGGGTTTGAAACCACATTTTGGATTCTTACTAGAGATAGGAAATAACTCTTTCCACTGAGTGAAATTCATAAATAGTAATATTAGAAAGAACAATTATTCTTAAATTCTTATTGAAATTCTTCATTGCACTGTTTTGATTGGTATTATTATTCTTTTACTGTGTTTCTATTACTTACCTTAAAATTAATCTTTTCCATATAAGTGCAAATGAAGCCATGTAAGACTGTCAAAACCACTAACTCCAGGTCAACATATGGTATGATATCAAGGACAAGTTACAAGGCTTTGAAAATCCCCTCTGTGACCTATCACCCCAGAAAACAAGGCCACTGGTTCCTTTCAAAAGCAACTTATACTGAATTCTTTTATAAGTGTTTGATTAACTTACCAGAGAGTCAGTGTTGAAACATTACAAATGCCTTCTGAATTCTTATTTCCCAGGGGAATATTTCAAGATTTGGAACATGAAATTGAACTTCTCTTGCTTCATCTACGCTTCTGGGGTTTTGGTTTTTGGTTTTTTTTTTTGTTTGTTTGTTTTTTGTTTTGTTGGGGTTTTTGTTTGGGTTTTTTTTGGTGTTTTGGTTTTTTGGTTTTGGTTTTGGTTTGTTTGTTGTCAGTTTGGTTTTGGGGTTTTTTTTTTGCATGAATTCCAATCTGATGGGCACTTCCTGAAGGCAGCTTTCAAACTAGCCACTCTGAAATACAGGCAGGGTCATATCATACAAGCACTAGAGCCTGCGCAGTCATATGATGACAGCACAGAGGAAGTTCTGTGCCTTCCCATAAAAAGAAACACTGATACTAAGGAGACTGATGACTGTTCAGTGTGCAGTCATTATTTCCCTGCCCTTGTGTTGAATGATGGATAGTACATTGCTGACAAGTGGCCTTCCAGCCTTCCAGACACTTCAAATCACGCTTATTCATACTCTAAGATAAAAGCAAAGGTCTATCAGTAAGATAAGTATTTGCACGAGTCCTTTCAGGTCTCCAGACTTTAATTTTCTTGCAAATCCATTTTTATGAATGCTTAAATAATTGGAGGGAAAAAAAAAAATCCATCTGTATTACTCAGATCCCAGGCTTAGGACTGATTGTTATAAGAGACAGCATTCAATGTTAGGCAGCTGCACTGTTGTTTCTCTCAGATCATCCTATGCTTCTAAGTTATTTTAATTTTAATGAACTTTTGATAGAACTAGATCACTTAAAACAAACTGGATTTTAACATATGATAGAGTTTTCAAGAACATTTAAAGCTTACATCGTATCAATAATTAAAAAAAATATATTTTTTTTTTGGCATTTTATTTGATGTTGATTCACTAGAAATAAGATTGAAAATTTCAGCTGAATTTTGTGGGGGAAAAAAGCACTATGCAATATTTTGACCAAATATCTCATTTGACCAAATATCACATTTTACTCTGTGCCTGTCACATCCTGTCAGCCTGTCTTATTCTTCCTCTCTTTTGCATGCTGTTTCTACATATGCTAAGCAGAATAATGTATACTGTCTAAAGAGACAGTAACAGAAATCTTCTGGAATTTACTGGAGACAGGTAATGCTGCAGAAGCAAAAGTGCCCTGGATTTAAAAACCTGTAGTTATTGCTGCACCACCTAAAGACAGGATTTTTATTATTTATAGCATAAAAATTCCACAGTTATTTAAATACTAATTCTGAAATTAAATTAGAAAATGAAACTTGGACAAATAATTTAAAGAGACATTTTGGAAATTTTACTCCAAGCAAAATAATTGGTCTGACTCACCATGACAACTTATGTGGGATCTGAAGGAGTAATCAGTTTGCTCACAAAAATCTTTGTCTCACTACCTCCCAAGATTAGGGTAAAAATATGTCAGAATATCCATAATCTTGATATTTTTAAGATATTAAAACCCGTATGTTAAATCTAGTGCAGTTAATCAGAATGACTACAAGTCAGACATCTTACATATTGAGAAAATAAACTTGTAGGAACTAAGAATTTGTGTTTTGTAAAGTAAGGCAATTTTAAACAAATTAATTTCATCTTCAAATTTAATTCTGTAGTGTATTACCCTTCATAACTTTAAGTAAAGATATTGATATTGACCATATCAATTTTTATATAGATTTTCATATCTGAAAATGTTTCAATTTAATAGAAAAAAACCACTAATAAAGCAATACACATAATTTAAAAAGCAACATCTTATTGTGCACTGGAGTTAAGATCTTGCTTCTACCTTTTTATTACTGTCTTTGGACACAAATTTCCTTTAAAATTGCACCAAAACCCTACAGATAGAACAATGTGGACAGAGCATGTATTTTGCTCACACACTATACTCTTACCTCGATCCTTCTGCAAAACAATGATTCTAAGGAGTGAGGTTAACTGTTCCTTAGTCAAAATTTATTTGGACTCTACCAAACTTCTTCTGTATTAAAAACTATAGAAATAAACATCTGCAGTGACTATGGAGAGACCCAAAGGTGACCAGCTCAAAAATAAATATGTGCAAGGTCTGCATTTGATCAAATGAGTCATTATTCAGGAATCAGCCTGATCAAATATCAATGTTACATACCCGGGTAAAAAGCATCTAGTTGTCTGTCTTGAGAGAAAATCAGTAATCACAATGACTTTTTAATAATTTAAAATACCAACCTGGTTTTTGTATTTGGCATTATCTGTTTTTCATGATGTTATTTTTGCCTTGATTTCTATGCATATGACTTTGCGGGGGAGAGGGAAAGGAAGTATATGTGAATATCTCCTCTTACGGAATTCAACAATTAATGAAGAGTTTAGGCATGTCTTCATCTGTAATAATTACTGTGTTTAATTACCACTCCAAAACATGAACATTTGCAAGAATAATTTTACTTAAGCATGGTAAGTATCAACTCGAAATTTTAAAACACCCTTAGAAATTTCAACAGAAATTATGTCAAACATGATTCTTAACAATAGTTAGACAATCATCTAGTCCCTTTCAACAAAAGGGCATCATCCATCGAAATCATGAACAGACGTCTCAAATAGTTAAGCTTAACTAACAAAAGCAAATATAGTCATGTCATCCATGACATGATTCTGATTGCAATTCATTTTTCCTCTGTCATACTATATATATTGCTAGAACTTTTTTTTTTGTTTGTTTTGTTTTTTTTTGTTAAACTGCTTGTAAAATCTTAAATTGTTATGAAAAGCGTTTTTATGCTGGTTTCTTAGTCTGTTTCTTTATTATTATTATTTTTTTTTCCAAAATATGTTTCCATTTTTGCTTCATAAAACCAATGCAGTATTTCCTGCTTGGGATTTTTGCTCTCACAAATGTCAGAATTCTGAACTGTTAATTTCTTTTACTGTGTTTTCCCCTTAAAAAATCGTTCATCTGTAAAAAACAGAGAGATTTTTCACCTATGTAAAATTTTAATTTCAGAGAAAGAACAAGCAAAAAATAGAAAGTTTTTGAACATGATTGAAGACATATTTTAAGGTATTATTAGAGGAGCTCCAGAAGTTAAATGAAACCAAAATGAGAGCTAATACTTGACAAGTAGAGATGCTGTACATTATTAAAATAATTAGGTGTGCAGAAAAAGAGATAAATCAATCCGGCTGACTGGTTAGATAAAATCCAAGTAAGTTAGACTGTTTGGGGCAATTGTGTTATGGAAGGTTATGAAATTCAGTGGCTCACTTTGAAAATGTTTTCTGTGACACAATTCATTATGATTGGAAAATAATCAATTTTTTAAAAAATAAATTATAAACCATAAAAATTTATTTGCAGAGTTTAAACAATGAGGAAAGAAAAGATTAAAAAAAAAAAATAAAAAAGGCAGGGGACTGATTCCATAGAAAGGATAGAAACTCATCCCTTTTATGTTTGCAGTGAATAGTCACTGAAATGAAATTAAATAGGCTTTGTAAAATAATGAGTCAGATGCATATTATTTAATATGGGTTTTACATCTCTTCACATATATATATTTTTAACATTCTGAGTGTTAGCTAATTTTCTCCTCCCAGAATGTTTGGGATCCTGAGATGGGTACAAGAAAAGTGTCCAGTCTAGTTAAGAGACTATACACTAATTGAAAACAGTTGAGTATCAGCTTCCTATGCCCTGCTGAGATGTCAATAAACATAACTATTGTATTATTGTACCTTCAGTCTTAGACTCCAGGTGGTCCTCTACTCTAAGTTGCATGAAGTGATCAATTCTCTTTATGTGGAAGCACAGCCATATCAAGCATTAGAACATCCTTGTCTTTATTTCCACCAACACACCTTTTAAAGTAGAAATCACATCTTTTCATTATTGGTGTCAGCCTTCAAGATTTCGTTATGTTTGCTGAAAGGGATAAAGTTGAATAGGGTAGTTGGGATCGAAGAAAAACAAAACAAATACTGATGCCGTAAATTATTTACTTGAACACAGTTAAAAATATCTATTTTCTAATTAGCAATATTAAATTGATATTTAATGTAACTCACACAAAACAATGTAACCCGTATGTGGAAAAAAGTCCCCTCAAATAATACACAGGACTGATAATTTAACTGCATTAAAATGAGAAGTGCACCAGGTAATCATTGCAGACAACTCAATGTGCAAATGTGGTAAAAAATGATCAAGATTTTACTCTGCACACACAAAGAAACAACAAATAAGGTAGAGAATGTCACAATTTTGCAGTTATAATTCTACAAGTCAGTGCTGTAATTTCACCCAGAATATGGTCTTGTGCTAGTCTCAGTTTAGAAAGAAAAGCAACAAAAAAACACTTAGATAAGGGTGAGAGGAATAGCAAGAACCTCCCATCAACTAATATGAAGATAAGCTGTAAAACATGCAGCAAACAACCAAGCTGAGCACTCTACCTGGTTGAGGACGTCATCATCATTCAAAATTACGCTCTTCATCACAGCTATACAGCAACATATTTCTTCCACAGGCTTCTAGAATAAGTACACCTAGACAAAAAGTCTTTCCTGATTTTATCTCCACCTGACACAGCAACATCTCTTTGTCCTCCCTCTCCCCTCACACATGTGTCACCCCATCTCTTGCTCTTAGCACAACCACAGGGTTACTCTAGAGGCTGGGCTGGAAGGGCCAGCAATGGCTCCAGGAAAACAGTTCACAGTAAGAGATGCAGCCCATATGAAATGACCCACTGGCCACTATAGACTGTTAGAATCCTTGAGGTTGGAAAAGACCTTCAAGATCACTGAGTCCAGCCATTCAACAAGCACTGCCACATTCACCACTAAACCATGTCCCCAGGTGCCACATCTACATGTTATTTTAACACTTCCAGGTAAGCGACTTCACCACTTTGCTCAGCAGCCTATTCCCATGCCCAATTACCCTTTCCATGAAGCAAGTTTTCCTAGTATCTAATCCAAACCTCCCCTTTCTCTGGACATGCTTCTGCACCTCATTGTCATTCTTGTCAGAAAGGGCCCAAAACTGAACAAAGGATTTGAGGTGAGATCTCACTGGTGTCGAGTACAGCAGTAAAATGACTTCCTCTTCAAGAAGATGATCATGGCAGGGAGTGGAGTGGCTCAAGGCATCAACTGAAGGTCCGAGGAAGAAAAGCAGCACGTTCTTGGGATATAAGATTCTGTTCCTGACTGAGAATTCTTACACTGCAAAGAAGACCTCACCTTGTTGGGAAGAGTGCCAGAGTGCCAGCTCAGCAACTTCTCCCAAACAGGTGTCTACTATAATGCTGGTGCAATGCCCAGACCGTTTGCCTTGACTGTGGTGAAAGACACCATGCATTGCCCCTTACATTACTTTTTATTGATTTTCCAGTCTGTATGGTTTTCTTGCATTTTTTTTCCTCTTACCAAATACTGATTTTTTTTTAAAGCAAAGTTTATACATAGTTGAGATTTGCCCTAAAGCCTTTCTTAAAATAGAAGTTGCTGTCTATTGTGAAGTGTAGATGTCTTGACAGAGGTGGTCTAAGTACAGAGATCACAAACATGGGATTATTGAAGGATGGCTCCTGTCATAATAACTTGTAAGCATTCTTGGGCATAAAGCAGAACAAGAAATGACAATCCAGTTAGCACTAAGGACCATGTTATTGAAGTCTCTCCTAACTAACTGTCCTTCAGTCAGGTGGCTGATGCACACTTCTCCAAGACCTACCAGAACTGAAGTGAGCAGAGTCTGTGACTGTCCTGAAGTAATTTCAGAACTGACAGCTGTAATCAGTTGGTAACATCTGTATGATGAATGGAATAAGGACCACACACATGTTGACACTTTTAACGAAGGTTAGTCCTTTAGCCTCATGAGTGGACTGCAGAGTATGTTGAGACAGTGTAGTGGGATTCACTGACACAGTGAACAGTACTGGCCATAATGACTTCCAGGAAAGACTCTGGAAAGTCAGAGGCAGCAAAGGTTCACAAGGTAATGACAGCTCCTTTCTTAACTGGGATGGACTTAAGAGGATGGTGAGACCTCCCTGCACAGAATGAATATGCACCATGGATATTTTGCACCCACCACTGATCATCCTGTCTGCTGCCCCACATATCATCCCACTAGTGGGGCACTGTCCCCAAATCTCCATTCTAGATAACAGCTATTGTGTGCAAGGTGATATCTCTACCCTGCTGCTTTGGGCATGTGATGCATGTGGGTTAAACTTGTTTGTCATGCATGGGCCAAAGGACAGCATGTAAGTCTTGTGGAATACATTTTGTGAAATCACAGGGCTCGTGCCAGCTGACTAGCAGTTAGAAACAGTTACTCTGCTTTGGGAGACTATGAATGTAATAGAAAGGATGGTTAGAGAACAAGCTTTCATATTTTTAGCACAGAATTGTCAGTGAAATGTACATTGTGTAGTTAGTACTTATAGTCCAAGCAGACACAGTTACAGTAATAGGACCAGTGAATTCTTGGAAGGAATAAGTGAATCATTTTAAAGATGTTTTCCAAAACAGGTAATCATCCCTTAGCAATGATTCTTGGATAAGAGGAGTTAAAAAAGGAGCTGTTAACACAGTGACTGCAACTACTCTTGACTTAATATGGACTTTGTTCAGTAATTTGTACACCTTAAATTAGAGTACTACAAGGTGTTCTATTCAGAATCTTTATAGAGCATTTCAGTGGTTCTGCTTACAAAAAAAGTCAGGCAAACCATCTTTATGAGCACATAATGGAAGGACCCTGCTATTCAAGGAGCATTGCTTTTATAGTGTGTGTTTAGAAAGAGAAAAGAGATGGGGCAGAGGCATGGGAGGAAAATGACATCATACATGTATTTGCATCAGCAAGGAGGAAAAGGATTAATTTATACAGAAGCAGTAGGAACAGGCAGAATAGATAGAAAATCCCTAAAATTCCTAACAAAGTGCTAATGTGTAATTAGGTCTTCATGAATAATACTATTTACCTGATGGTGTTTTCATGTCTGAGATTTTTTAATTGATCATGGACTCCTGAAGTGTTGATTGCTACTATTTATTTAATAATTACTTTTATTTTTCATAGCTTATTAGGAAATTTTATATTGTCAAAACATGTTTGGTCAGACAAGACACGGGATGTGGCTTTTCTTTCTGGATTAGAAAGCACTTCCAACTAATTTTTCTCTGTATTTTCTATGTCATCATTAATTTCCTGTGAGTGTTTGAGCTGGAAACTAACTGAATGGACACATGAATTCATAGAAAACAGTTTAATTAATAATTTGCTTTGTTTTGCCATGTATATTTACTCAGGTATAATGGAATATTGGCAAAACCAGAAAAAATGGGGTGTTAATAAGAGAGAAAGCCAGTATGGTCCAGTGCAGTGAATTAATCAGACTAGTTACTAGAACTGCAAGTCAAAGTATTATTTCTATAAAAGAAACAAACTGTTTTAAAAAAATGTTTGGAAGTATGAAACCAAAATCTTGTTCGAAGTTTTCCAGGAAATTAAAAACCAACCAACCAAACAAAACAGAACCACAAAAAGAAAGAAAGAAAGAAGCAAACAAAAACCCAACAAACAAACAAAAAAAACCAAATCCAAACCAGAATTTAATTTTCCATCTTATGTCCTTATAAGTTCTCCCACTTAAAGTACCTTTTCACTTCTTCTGCACTAATTGCATTCTCAGATCTTAATTTAAAGCAAAAATAGTGTTTATATTGCATGTTACTACATTAGAAAGTTGAGGGCCCTTCATGCATATTTGTTAAATGACGTTTGAAACAAACTCATGTTTGTGTTTTCCACAAGGACACCCTCTCTTGGGGCAAGTTTGAAACTACAATTCCTTAGCAACCAACCTTTCTGATAAAAGTCCATCAGTAGTTTAAATCTTGAGTCTGATACTTGGAGGATATAAAGCTGCAGATAAAATTACAATGGATATATGTCAACAGTGACTGCATGAAGATGCAGGTTGTTGTAATATGATAGGGGCTTCAACACTGTACTTCTGATTAATCCTTCTAAATACGTATATTTCCTAGGAGAACAATAAATTAAAAAGAGAGAGGCAGGGATACAGTTAGCTTATTTAAGGGAATGCAAAACATTCAGGCAGAGGAATTAGATTTTTGTAAATTAATGCAGATAGCTTTAATTAATATCGAACCTTATACCCTGCCCACCTTGCCAGCCTAGATTTAAGGGAAAGCTTTGAGAAATATTTATCTGGGCAGATGTTTCACTAAGATATTTATTCAGAAATACATCCAAGAATTATGCAGTCCTTTCAAAATTAATGTTGTTTAGTTTGTTTTCTAATTAAGAACATAATTGAAAATACAAATGTTTGAATTATTAATAAGGCCTAAACTGTCTGTGTATTATCCACTCTGAATAACTCCTCCATGTTTAGAATGAGAAGAGACACCACTTAGAAAATTTCCATACCTTGAGTGAGAGACAAAACTTAGTAATAAAGTCTGCAAGATTATATCAATAGAACCTTATTCCTCCTTTAATATTTTTATGTTTACATATTAAAATTGTACTGTAAGTTTGCTTCTTTTAACATTAGAATAATGACAGAACCACTTTTTCCTGCATACAGAATGTTTCTGCCCTTCCTAAGGGCACAAGCATTAATTAATTTAGGAACTGAAGAATTACTAAATTATAACAACTGAGGATGAAGAACGCCATATATGAATATCTCCTGTCAATCCTAGGATTGTTTTGCATTCCCTTTCTTCTCCTGCTGCCTAAAGTTAAGTATGCTAGGACAATATATGTATAACATCTATGGAAATATTTTACAAGATGAAGCTCATTCATCAAACCCTCAAAGCAGAAGATGGACAAATCTAAGTCCTCTGCTGTGAAGGTTACCTGGAACGGTTACATGTGAAGAAGGGTAGGAAATTCCTAAATTCACCTTAGACTTATTCTTTTAGCCTAATGCTTCAAATGTTTTGTAATTCATGGTATGTGGTGGCTTAAGTTGTGATATTGGATCACAGTCAAGAGCAGATTACCTTTCCCATCTCTTCCCAGGAATAGATATCTGTATGGGCTTATGATGAGCATATATTTTTTCATTCTTCATAATGCAAAATTACCAATAAACACAGTTAACACCTAAAAAATAAGTTTTCTTTAGGTTCTTGTTTGCATTACTCCTTGAAGTAAAAAAGGTTTGGAATGTAAAATTTCATGCAATAAATTAGGAGCATCATTCTCAAATGCATCTGTGAATTGAAAAACTTCAATTTTCATACTAAAAATAATTTTGGCAATGGAATGCTAAACTTACATGTTCCAAAGTACCCTGAAAGAGCATTTCTCTTTTTCTTTGGCAAGTAGGTGGAGAGACTCCATCGGAATACAATGAGCTACTAAAAAAAACAGTTCCAGCTTCCATCAAGAAGCACCAGTGTATATGGTTCTACTACTACAGCACCTAAAGACAGAAAAAAGTTGCCTAGAAAATATGACAAAGCCTCTAAAATGAAATTATGTAAAGTACATAGACTGGCTTTGTGTCTATGTAGCATACTATTAATATTTCAGTTATCTACCTACTGTCTAAACATCTGGTTAACTTTTAACATCTTATGAAGTTTTTTTAAACACCTAATATAAAAATATGCCATCATTTATTCATCTGTATCTTCATCATTCAAGGGGTAGATAAATGACAATTAAGAAATCAAATTTCTGAAGAAAGGCTATCAAAAATTGTGAAATTTTCAAGTACTAACTCCACACTTCTCAGTGAAATTTTTCCATATGACAGGGAGTTCTCCTTTTCACTGTATCTATAAAGCAAAATAAATTCTCCACTTTTCTTGTCCATTCTTTGTGCCACTTCTTAAACTAGCTATTCTGGCTGTGCTTTTGAAATACCCTAAGACAGGACTATTTTCACACTAGAGGTAAACTTAAAACCTGTAGGTCAAAACACCATTTAATTTGGTCTTCCCTGGCAACTTTTATGAGCAACACAAGTTTTCATTGTTTTTAACACCCGTCTTTTTATTCAAGCTAGTCACGGGAGAAAGTTCAAACTGAGAAGAAGGAGGGTGGCTTTTACAGCAGTTGATAAATAAGGCAGCCAGAAACATTTATGTAAAAAAAAACATAATGGAAAAAGAAAAGCAGTAGTTTTCCATTTCAAAAGGGTTTCTCCAAGTTTCAGTAATGTCAATATGAATTGCATTCTCCCCACTGTTATTCATTAACTATATGTTTACTACCATAACACTCTCACCCCTCCTGATCCTGTATGCCTACCAACCACTTACTACACCTTCTCATGATTTTAATTTATGTGCCCTGCACATTGGAGACTCCAGAGAGCAGTCTTAAGCCTCACTTTAAGTGCCAAACTAAACCAGCTCCCTCCTGAGGATTGGTGGACAGAGAGGAGAGACAGAGGTTCTCCTGCAGGGTGAGGTGGAGAAGGGTCTAATTAAAATTATTCTCTGCAAAGGAGCCTATCTCTCTACACTGACTAAGGAAGGACTTCAGAGATTAACTGTCATGCTTTAATGAATTCCCTTTCTCTCTGTGTTAAATTGGATATCTAACATATAGTGGTGACTCCCTACTATGTTTTTTGCATTTCTGTTTACTAAAAGTGTCTGTAATTCAGGATTTCAAGAAGTGATTTATTATAAGTAATTATAAGAAATGATTTTTAAAAAGTAATGACAGTGAAATTGCACTATTTTTTTAGCGGAATACCAGAAGGGAGCTGAAGATCATTGCCATTCTGAAGTGTTTTCTCTTATTGTTTCATGAAGCCCTTACGGAGCAGAGCTAGCCAACACTTTATGAAATGATGGTTTGTGAACTCTGAGAGCATGCAGTCACCTCAGCAACACACGGTGCACTTCCACTGGCCCTGGGCCAGCCCTATTTGTGGATTCAAGCAAATTATAACTATAATGGTGGTATTTAGAAGCAGAGTCTGTCTGCCTATCCCTAGCGAGGCTCAGAATATGCAATGTAACAGGCTGGAAGCACTATTTGCTTTGGTGCTATGGAAGAAGTGAGTGTTACACAGCCAGCCAGCCATCAGGGGCTATCTTCAGAAGAAGAAGGAAAAAAAAAAGAGAGAGAGAACAAGATAAAAAGAATGAGAAGAAAAATGAACTTCAACAGAGTGTAAGAGTTAAATCCAAGACTCAGTGATACTAATTAGGAGACTAAAGTATCCAGTATAGTTACATTCCTTTCTGTCTTCCCTTGCCACAAGAAAAAGCATGCAAATAAAGCCTCCCTTTTCCAGAAATTAAATGTAAGGAAAATGTAATATATCACCAAGGATCAAGTAATATATTTCACAAGAAAACTAGAAGAACAATAATGTTCATGTACTCTAAGATTGAGAACGATCTGAACGAGATCCCTTTTGTAGAAATACACAAAGATATGTATGCCACTTTGAAGCAATTACCTCTTTGAAACAATAACAAATATTAGCTCCTTAGGAGCTAAATGAGATAAGAAATAAGACAATATGCTGACCTATATAGTAGCCCATCAAGAGGAAAATTCAGTACTTTTATTATTTAAAATAGCACTTTGCTGGCATTACCTAATTCTCCCAGCCTCCCCTGTTTATAAATAGAGATGGTGAGGAAGAGCGAATGTACACTTTGCCAGAATCATGCCCCATCTAAAGAGTGGAAATAGAATAAAATATCAGGAGCTCTTTGCTTTCAGCCTGCACTCAGTTCTCTGAATCTCTCACAAGGCATATGAAACAGAAGCCAAAGTTTAGAAAATTGATGGTGATGTCACAGACAAAAGGAGACATTTGCCTTCGGGTCAGACACATTAAATTGATTGTGGGATGACTCCAAGAAGACCATGAGAGCTTGAGTCATCCTACAACTTGAGTCACATGCCTTCTTCACAGGAATAACCCTGGAAGGCAGAGAGAAAAAACCCACCCTCTCTCTCCCTTGCTGGCAGATGGTATTGCAGCCACTTGGCAGAAGGCAGGATATTACGATTTGATGGAAAAGGATCCGACCTGACTCAAAAAAATATGACTGTCAATATATGGTTCATTCATGTCTGCTTTACTAGTAAACAACAGAATATAGTATGAAAGATAAAAAAAATTGTCAAATATGTACTTCAACACTTATCTGCAGCTTTTTCTTCAGGAAGAACCTTTGGTAGGACACAAAGCCAGGAACCTGGCTGATCAACTTAGCTTTTAGCTATTATAAGCTGAATACAATAGTATCATATTTAAATGCCAGCTAGCAACTCAGCCCCACACAGATGCTGGCTTACTCCCCTCCCATGGGACAGCATAGAGAATTGGGAGGGTAAAAGCGAGAACACTCACAGTTTGAGAAAATGATAGTTTAATACGTAAAGCAAAAGCCACATCCGCAAGCAAAGCAAAACAAGGAATTCAACCATCACTTCTCTTGGTCAGACAGGTGTTCAGTCATCCCCAGGAAAGCTGGTCTTCATCAAGTATAATGGTGACTTCAGAAGACATGTGTCATCACTCTGAACATGACCTCCTTTCCTTCTGCTTCCCCCAGTGAGCATGACACCGTATGGTCTGGGATACCCGTGTGATCATCTGGGGTCAGCTGTCCCAGTTGTGTTCCCTCTCAACTTCTTGTGCACCCCCAGCCTGCTCACTGATGGAGTGGGGTGAGAGGCCTTGACACTGTGCAAGCACTGCATAGCCATAACAAAAACATCCCTTGGTTGCCACCACTGTTTCCAGAACAAATCCAAAATATAGCCTTGTACCAGCTACTCTGAAGAAAATTAACTCTATCTCAGACAAAACCAGCTTAAGTAAGCACTACTCTAAAGTTAGTCATGGTGATTTCTTCCCTAGTCAGTGTAAAGGGATGACAGAAGATGACTTGCCATAAAAGAGTGCCTACCCATTTAAGGATGGACTAAGCTGTGCTCTGGAGGCAGCTGTATTTTTTTATTAGTGAGATGATGAAAGGCTAAGCTTTGACTGGATGCTTAAGTCTACATAGCTAAGGCTTGAGGAAATGAAAAGTGATGAAAATTGTTTATCTTTTTAAGATATGTACATATTACAATGATAATTATTCAATCAATTGTCAAGCTCTATAGCAAATCTACACATAATTATGTATGTTTCAGTAGTAGGGATATTTCTGCAGGTTCACAGGAAGAAATCTCCATATGTGGGCATGTCTCCTACATTCCTACAACACCATGCATTTAAAATTTACACTGCAGTCAGTCTGAAAAGAATTTTCTAGGGTGCCATATTTCCGAGAATGTGGAATAAACTGTGAGGTGAAAAGCAGGGAGAAATTTACATGGTAGCATGCATTATTTCTCAATTAGTTCTTTCTCTTTTCCACACTTCATACCACAGACATTGGTGAACACAGGGCTACAAACAAGTTAGTGTGAATTCTGGAATAGTAACATCATATCAGTACACCAAAAAGAAAATCTACCACACGTAGGCATTGTAACTCAAGCTGATAAACATTCTACAATAACAGGCTTCAACAGGAAACCAGACTATGAATGAAACAGTGAGGTTATCTTTAAAAGTACTATTTTTTCGCCTTTCATTGAGAGTGAGAGAGAGAAAGTAAAAACTATTTGACTCATCAACCCAAACCTAAGACTTTTTACATGGTGCACAGATATTTAAAAAAAAAAAATTATAAAAGGGTATTTCTGAGAAAAATAAAGTATTTTCTCTTTGTTATGGTGGATTTTGACACAAGGAAGGCTAGGATGCCTATAAGGCAACCAAGGATAAAAGACAAAAAAGATGTCTTTGATGTCAGTAAAAATATAACCACGTAATCATGCTATAACATTTATAAGAAATCAGCAAACATATACAATTAGTCAGAGAGAGAAACAAGGAAAAATATTTTTAAAGCTGTAATCTGCCTTTTGGTGGTGGTTTCAATCCCTTTTCTTCCATCCCCATATGGGAGGAATCTTTATTCTTCTGTCTATTTCCTTTCTATGAGCCTGGTTTAAAAACCCATTGCAATCATTCCCCTGATCTCAGCATGCCTTGGATCAGACCTTACGCTAACAGACATAGGCTAATTTGCGTGAGACAATTATATTATCTTCTTCCTCCTACAGTCATGTGCAAAGTTATATTTCACTTGTTTGATGGCTTCAGTTAATGAAGAATAGTCTCAGTTCATTTTAGCTCATGCCTAAATATACCAGTTGGATGTAATACTATGACTGAGCTCTCATTCTAAAGATGACCTACAACTTTTGGAAAGAAGTTATCGGACTACCTGTGTTATCCATTCATTGTTCCATGGCTGACAATGTCAACAAACAAAAATATGTTCTCATTCTCTAACAAGAAGTCTCATAGGATACCAAGCAAACATCTGCAAGATAATTCAATCAACTTAGCAACATCAGTCTCTTCAGAGTTTGTACTGCACAGCCTTTTAAAATTCAGTCTGAAAAACTTTTGTAACTTACTGGGTGATAGTTAATCCTCTAACTTGGTAAGAAAAGCTTAAAAAAATCAAGTCAAAGGGGCAAAATTGAAGGTAATGTGGAAAGTGGGAACAAAGAAGCGTGCAAGAATCTTAAAATCTGAATTAGTGCTGTTCGAACAGGGATTAGGAGCTTCTGAGCCTGATAACATTAACATAAATTTCCCATTGCTTTGGGACAATCAGGCCCAGATGCCTGAAATTTTCTCACAATAATTCAGCTTTCTGAAAAATACTGAATAGGAAACTAAAGCATTAGGAATGTGATGAGAAATAAAATGAATTCTTCAGTGTTCTTTAACTTGTCTGTGTCTTACAACCATCATGGATATTATTCTTATAAAATGGATTCAGATAATTAAATCTCTGACTCCCTTCCCAGGTAATGGGTAATATAATACCCAAAACTTGTTGTAATAAGTGAAAATAAAACAAAAATTATACAATTCTGAGGATGCTAAACCACATACTTGACACATCATTTTGCCAATGGAGAATGTATAGATATTGCTATACAGTACAAATTGTTTAACCTTTTAAAAATTATTAAGAGGAACTAGTAAACGGCCTGATAATGCTAGCTTGGTATTAGAATTGCTGGATAGCCTCCAGTGTGAAGGTTTAACTGAGTATTTCTGTTAATAACTGTCACAATAATTGCTCCTATCAGTAGAACCAGTCAACCCCAAAATAAAATGAAACCTACCCTTTTAAAAATAGCTTGTTTTTACAAAAAGAAATGCTGCTTAGCAATTGCAAAATATTTCTTTTTCATTATACAAAGAATATTACAAAGACAAGACATGGCTCTTAAACCTGTTAAAATCATCTGAATTACCTACATACAGCTCTTTAGATGTCACAATTTTGTAATCAACAATCAAAATAAAGAGACAGAGTAATGCAGAAAATTACTGGATGCATTATATCCGGCAAAACTTTAAGAAAATTATACTTTGAAACAGCACGATGTTCTATTCTGACAAGTTTATCCCATTAAAATGTTATGTCAATAAATATTTCTGCTTGTTAAGTTAAAGTATTTTCACAAAGAAAACACATGGTATGTAGGTTAAACAACAGTTTCAAGTATCTTGAATTTGTGTATGCTCATTCTATTAGACTCAGTGCTTGATAAATCAGCTATCTTACATATTATGAGTGAAAGAATTATAGAACATCAGCTCTGATTGTATTGATTAAAGCAAAACAGGGCAGAGCTGACACTGAACTACATTACTTTAAGGAGATCCATCTGTGAAACATCTGGTGACTCCACCAGCTAAAAAGACAGGCTTCCATGAGTTCCTCACACTTACCAAGATTGGGAACGAGAGTAATAAATATTCCCAGTAAAAAGTGTAATTTCAAAGTGATGCAAGTATTTTGCACCACAAGAGTTATTTAAGAAGAATCATGAATACAAGCACATACTTGTGTAATAGCATTTTTGAGGAAAGTTTTTCCCTTTTTTCACGTTCATTTAAGTCATTAAGTTATTTTAAATAAAATGTTGTTATCTGGATCAGATTTAGGATAACAAAATATTGAAGGAACTTTGAGAGAAAATAGCTACAGTATATGCTTAAGATTATTTCCACTGCATGCAGTTTCTTGATTTTCAGATATTATTTGATAGCCTTATTTTTTCCCTTGAGCTCCAAGACCTAACACTAAGGGGCACCAGAGAACTGAACTGCATCTGTTCATATCCATCAGGAACCAGCTACTACAACTAACGTTGCAAGTTATTCACCATGCTAGGTGTGGAGGGAATGGGGCTTTGGGGGAAACATAACAGGCACAATAACAGTTCTGTGTGACATACTCTTTGTTACAGAAAACTGTCACTGGAAAAGCAAGGATATAGTTTATTGCTAGGTGTTGAAAAAGAACTCTCACTTTATTTTTCCAGACAGAAGTTGGGAAATGTGTGAAAATACTAAATGACATGAAAATAATTTTTTTTTTTTTGAGAAGTATATCTAAACTATCCTAGCAGACTGACTTTGTGTATATGTGCTTTGACCTTAGACAAATGTAAACAGAGGGTCACAGACTTAGGAATTAATTTTTATATTAGGTTTCAGATGAGGTCTGAATACCAGTATGTTTTCATTTCCAATTCCTGAAGTTCCACTATAAAGAACTTCTCTTGTATTTTTGTGTATTGTGAAATTGCCTATTATCCCTTCATTTTCCCAATAGGAAAAAAGAGAAACAATATTAAAAAAAAAAAAAGTAAAAAAGAAAGTATATAAATTAAGCCTGTTTGCCAGGTGTACTCCAAAACTAATTTTCTTCACCCCAAGTTTGGCTGTCAAAGACAGAATAATTATGTAGCCAGTGCCCCATATGTTATTTTGAAAATCTCAAACCTCATGTCAGGAACCTGTTGCTTATCCCACTGGTTTTGGTTTGGGTGGGTTTTTTTTTTTTTTTTTTTTTTTTTTTTTTTTTGTTTTTTTTTTGTTCTGGATTTCTGTTTCAGTCCCTTTATTCTACCACAAAATACATAGTCAAACTAGCAAAAGGTAATTCAATAAATAACATCATATTTTAGAGAAGTAAAGTTTTTCTCATTCCTTTCAGAAAGCTTGGTTACCACAGAGAGCATGACAAAAACGCAAATTCAGTACAGGGTCCAGTATGTCAAATCATTGCAATCAAAGCTCCAAGACCAAAATTAATAGCGTACCTTAACAAATGATGTGACTGAGACTTGCTAAGATGTATTCTGATTTGAGTATTGTAGATCTTTCCTTATAATATTAGTACTTATTTCTGTGTCTTTAAATAGCCTATCAAAATAAAATCCACAGATAACTCCTGCTCAGTGTAGTATTTGACTCCTAGATCTTTTAAGGCCAGATGAGACCATTATGATAATGCGCTTTGACCCCCAGCATAACACAGGGCATAGAACTTCGCTCAGCAATTCCTCCCTTGGGTCTTCATCTTCAGTTAGAGGTATACCATCTCCTTTTGAAAGACATCCAGCCTTGATTTATTGCTCAAAGTGACAGAAATTCCAGCACTTTCCTTGGTGAGCTCACCCCTCAATTAATGACAGCTGCAGTCAGAGTTGGTACAAGTTTTGTTCTCCTCTGGTATGGTTTAGTTTCAGATTTCTTTCCACTACACCTTTCAAAGTTGAACTCTAGAACCATCAGTAAGCTATATCAGCTTATAAACCATGGCCATACTTGTTTAGAAAAACAACAAACTTTCTTTAGATGAAAAATGGGACAAAGCCACCTTTTGGGATACACTGTACACCTTTTTCAAGGGCCATCAACAGTTCCTCAGGAAAAAGAGTGAATGTGGTTGATCTCTAATTTGGGTCCAAGTGTGTCCATCTTCGATTCATCACCCTAGTAGGAGAGCTAAGCCTGACCACTCTGTCTTTCTCTCCAATCAGTGACATCTATACTGGGACATGCACAAACGGGTAGTTTTTACCCAGGTCTGTGCTGGACCAGGGTTCTGTAAATCTTCTGAGGGAACAGCTTTGGGGTTTATGGTCATTTTGTTTTTCAGCTTGCTGACTGAAAGACTGGTGGCTGTGTTGAGGCATTTTACCGTGTGGCCAAAACTGGCCAGGATGCAGAGCCTAGAGTTTCATATGCCGTTTGTGATTTGCTATGACAAGGACAGACACGGCAACAGACCTCTCTAGCCACCATCCTATGTGGACGTGGTGTTCCATTGCCACAAAGCGAAGGGGATCCTGAAGGACTGAGGGCGGGAGAGTGGTAGCGAGCCCTCCCTTCGGTGAGATGAGTAGAAAGAGTTGCACCGATGAAACCCTTTGGAGGGGCCATGTGGTCCCCAGTGCCTCTCCCACCTCCTCCTCCTCCTCCTCAGGCGGGAGGAGGCAGAGTTGCTGCTGCTGCCAATGCGCCAGGATAGAGAGATCTCGGCGCGGGAGGAGATGACGCAAAAGGCAGAGCTCCCCCCAAAAAAGTGTTTCTCCAGGACGAAGATGGCGGCAACTTAGCCCAGGGGCCCAAGATGCCTGTGCCCATCGGGGGCCCCCAGCCAGGCAGTTCCGCCCCGTGCGCCCGGGGACACCGCGCCCGGCGGCAGCAGCGGCGGCAGCCGCAGCCCATTGTCACCAGCAGCGGCGGCGGCCCCGGCAGCCTCCTCCTCCTCTTCCTCTTCCTCCTCCTCCTCTTCAGTATCCTCAGCAGCGCTCCGGGAGCCCTGCAGCAGCGTCTCTCCAGTCAGAGCGGAGGGGGGAGAGAAGAAAGAGGAGACTGAGACAGCGGTGCAGGCATCTGTGCCGCGGCTCGGGGCTGAGGAAGAGGAGCAGCGGCGGCGGCAGGGAGGAAGAGGAGGCGAGGAGCCCTCCCGGAGCCGTCCGTCGGCAGCAGGGGACGCGGCATGCGGTTGTCCGGGGCCAGTGGGCTTTTCTCAGGAGGGAGATGGGGAGCTGCGATCTGACCATGCCTGGGTGAGAGGGGGAAAGGACCAGTCGCGCAGCCCCGCCACCACCAAATATCACCACTACCACCACCACCACCACCACCACCACCACCACCACCACCACCATCTCCTCTCCCTCCTCCTCTCTCTGCGTTATTGCTCTTATCTTCTCCACGGCACTCCGCGTTGGATGGACTGGGGCTGCTTCGTGTGGTGAGACCAAGGCAGAGCCACCGGCGAAAACCAACAATATCTCAAAGGAAGAAAAAGAAGGAAGAAAGAAGAGGTAGAAAGAGAGAGGGGGGAGAGTGGAAGAGGGAGAGAGCGAAAAAGAGCGAGAGAAGGGAAGGCAGGCAAGAAAATCCCCCCAATCTTTTAAGTCAATGCATATTGTGGTGACACTGGCAAAGGAGCCCTCACGGTGGAGTCGGCCAGGGCTGTGCGTTCCCAAAATATGACCAGGGGTGCTTGGATGTGTAGTCGGCAGTATGATGACGGCTTAAAAATCTGGTTCGCACCCCGGGAGAACGAGAAACCCTTCACGGATTCAGAGAGGGCTCAGAAATGGCGACTGTCCCTGGCATCGCTCTTGTTTTTCACGGTCCTGCTCTCTGATCACTTGTGGTTCTGCGCCGAGGCCAAATTCACGGGGACCGGAGAGAAGGAGCAGCCGCCGCCCGAGAAGCCGGAGCCCGCGGAGCCGGAGCTGCTGGCGGGCATGGGGGAGCCGGCGCCCCCCGCGCCCCGGCTCCTCGCCCCCCCCTCGCCCTCCCTCCCGCCCTCCCCCGGCAGCAGCGCTGGCGGCAGCCGCGGCAGCCGCGCCAACGCCACCGAGCCCCGGCACGGCAAGGATGCTTTCCTGGGGAACTCCACCGCCAGGCCCCTGGAGACGTGCCCCCCCCCGGGCTCCTCGTCCGGGCAGTGCTTCAGCGTGGGGGACGCGGAGGCGGTGTGCCGGCCGCAGGGCGCGGGGCAGAGCCCGGCGCCCGGCTGGGACCTGACGGATTTTTACCTTTCCTTTTGTAATTCCTACACACTTTGGGAGTTGTTCGCCGGGTTGTCCAATCCGGACACTTTGAACTGCAGTCTGGATGTGGTGCTGAGGGGGGAAGGCTCCTGCAGCCAGTGCGTCCAGGCTTACCAGCGCTACGACCAGCACGCTCAGGAGAAATACGAAGAGTTTGAGGTTATGCTCCAGAAATATTTACAGTCGGATGAGTACTCGGTGAAATCATGTCCTGAGGATTGTAAGGTAGGAGCCCCTGCTGTGTTTCGTGTCCCCGACTGGCGGGCTGGCGTGCCTCCCTCGGCTGTTGTGGCTGCCGTGGTCCCTGTTGTGCCTGCTTCGGTCTCTGTCCCTGGCGCCGGCGGCCGCGGTTCTTACGGTCCAAGCGGAGCTGCGGGGTGTATCGGCCGGAATGCCCCCGTTAGCTCGTTGTTAGAGGGGAGGAACAGAGAGGGGTAAGCTTGGGAAAAAGCAAAAGAAGCGATCCTCGGTCCTCTGGGAGCGTAGCGCTGGATTTCCCCCTGCTCATGAATATGCGATTGGCTCCGGCTCGGCTGCCGGCTTCCAGCGGGCTGGGATGCGGCGTGGCGGCAGGCAGCGACGGGGGCTGCATGACAATGAGCGGGGCTCGGAGCGGCGGTCGGGGCCGGGGCTGCCCGACGGTGCTGCCCTGGACGCCGGCCCTCGGGACGGTGGGTGGCTGCGGTTCCCCCAGCGCTGGGGTCCGTCCCTCCGCCGCGGCCAGGGGCGCACGCCGGGGGCTCCGGGGGGCTCCGTCGGGCGCTCGGCCCCGGGGGCGGCGGTGCCCCACGGCGGCGGAGCGGCGCGGCGCCGGGCCGCCTCGGGAGCGGGCGGCGGGACCGTGTCTGCAGGCACTATGCCAAAATCTGTGGCTCTGGGAAAAGCCGGAGGACGAGGTGTCTGTCAGCGGGCAGCGCGGTGGCCCTTGGTTGGGAAGTGATGGTGACAGCGTTTTGATAAGCCGCAGCTGTTTTCTTTGGTGACACTGGTGACAGCTCAGAGAGATCCAGAGGTTTTTCTTTTCCTTTGCTAGAAGACAGTCAAAGTAGGTTCCTACTTTGACTCTTGTAGTTGTTGCCTTCTCTCTACTTTTACACAAGATTAGTTGGCCTATCTCTCAAGACGGGGCAGAAAAAAGTGTTGTCCTGAGCACCTAAAGTAGCTACCTGCATGGCTTTTCCCCCCTTTTTGAGTACTTGTTGAGAGGTGAATGGTTTCTGCCCTGAACTGGATTATCTCAGCTACTGTAGCTGTGCACTAACCAGTCTGAAACAAATTCTGCTTTAGGAGTGAAATGCAACAGTGCATATGGATCACTTCTCTGAACAGGAGGCCTAGCAGTACCTCTGTGCTTTGTAACTTCAGGAGAGCCTTCTGAAATAATTTAATGGTAACATTGAATGCCTAAAGAATCCCATTCACCAATAAGTTAGTGTAATTTGCACATGAGTTTGCCACAAAAATCAATCCACAGTCCCTCCAGAAGCTGAAATATCCTGTTATCGAATTGGATAAAGTAGGAAAGTTGCTATATTTATTTTTTCTTGGTAAACCTTCCAAGAATAAAGTAGAATCATCTGTAGTTTTGACTCCATAGTTTTTAGGTTGCAAACTGTGTGTGTACACACTCATTATTTATATGCTATGTACTCAGTTACTGATAATGTAAGCATATTTTATTTCCAGAGTGAACTGGATAAGTAAAAAAGGGTGTCAAATTTAAATAGATGCCTATTGCCGTAAGGCCATCTTTACTATTTCAGTAGCTCTTTAGCTAGAAATTGACCTACTGTTCCGTGCTGCCAAATGACCAAAAGCTACTTGCTTAAAGTGATTTTTTTTTTGTAGCACAGTTTAGTTTGGCTGAACTTTACCACGAAGTGAGCAGTTGCTCTACAGAATATCATGGTGTAAAAGTTGTTGAAAATGAATGGAACTGCAAATGTATGCTGTATGATTTCCCCTTCTTACATCCAATGAGGAGAAATACTTGTCTAATGGTGGGGAAAAAGTTGCTGACTTTAAAATGATTGCGTGAAACCTAAATGAACTAGACAAACATAGTGCCAACGACCTACATTTCTCCAGTTCTGAGTGCCAGATGATATTGCTCCATGTTTTGAGAATTTGGCCGACCAGTCTGTGGTAAAAATTAAAGATATTCCAGCAGGGGAAAGGAAGAAAACCAAACCAAGATGCGACTTAGTGGGTTTTCCCTCTTTCCGCGGAATCTGGTGGCCAGTGCAGGTGCCCACCCAGTGCGGGTGTGGAGCGCAGAGGGTGAGCCGCCCGGCGCGGAGCTGGACTGGATTGGGCTGGGCTGAGCTGGGCTGGGCTGGGCTGGGCTGGGCTGGGTTGGGCTGAGCCGGACTGTACTGGGCTGGGCTGGGCTGCGCTGAGCGGCGGGCGGGGAGACCGCTGTCCAGGGTGCTGCAAGGCAGCGCACACCGCCCGTGGCCAGGCAGCAGAGAAGGTGCTCTCAGCCCCGGGGTCCTGACTTGGTGTTTCTGGGTCCCTCTGAAGCCTTTTGATCCGTGCGGGTGGCACGTCCAGCGGTCTGATAGCCGTGTGTGTTGATGTGCTTGTATGTGGGCTAACCTGAAGAATGTAGAGAGGTGAAGCTTAAAGCTTAAATACTTTGTGACTATTGCAATATTTTGCTGGGCTTTCTGGTGTTTTTTATGTATTTCATTTATAAAATTCAATCAGGAAATAATTTTTTGTGTAAGGAAAGTTTTTTTTTTTTGAGTGTTGTGTATTTATATAATTCTTAGCTTAAGAAAGAATCAGAACAGAAAATAACTTGACATCCAGCTATGTGGTTTAGATACACACTATTTGTTTCGTGTTGTGGTTTATGTGGTGACCTGTTTTTTTCTTTTCTTTTAAACAAAATGCTGAAAATACTGCCTTTACATAAGAATCATGTATATATACCTTGGCTTAGTACAGGGAAAGGCTTGTTAAATAGTCTATTTCTATTTAAGATGTCTTTAGCATTCTGGGAGGGTGGCTTCATTCACAGAAAAAGAGAGCTTTTCATGCAGTTGACCAATTGCAGATGATGATAAAAATCAATAAAATTTACACTGAATAATATTCAACCTAAACGTTGTAATTGGGTGTTGCTTCTCCCTTCCTTAACTCTCCCCAACACCATCCCCCATCCTCAACACAGTCAGTTCTCACAGCAAAGTGTGAAAATCATGGGGGGTTTCTCAGTCCAGCAAGTTATGCCTTTCCAGAAAGTACAATTGGTTATAACAATGTACATGTCAAAAATGCCTTTGATGCATGAATCTAAACCTCAGACTTTATACTTTTGTTCTGTTCTCTGAAACCAGAAGCAAATGAACTTTACTTTCAAAATAATCTGTGTTCCACTACATTTCCTGGTCTCGGAAGAATATTTTGCATTAATTGCATTGTATTGCAGAAGATTGCAGGCAGGAGTGTTTGACTTATCAGTTCACATTTAGCTATTCTACATGGTGAGTTTTGGTTTTAATGTACAAATATACTCAGTTTTGGGGTGTTTTGTATTTTATTTTTTTTTTTTTTTTTAAATAAGGTCTTCCTATTAAACTTGTTATTGAATTGTATTGGGGTTTTTGAAAATTTTATAGAAAATGCTGAGAATTTTGCACATTTAGAACAATTTGACACCCGCTATTTTTGATAATATTGATGAACATACATATGCATTTTATATTATTAGGATGTCAGTAGACTTTATGTGTTGTTCAGAAGTTTGGGATATCAGTGTTGTCTCACTATAAATCCATCTTCAACTTATTTGTTAGAGACTATCCTTAAAGTCAGATGTCTCTCTACATTGTTTCCTTATCTTGGTAGTCACACATCAGTAATGGTTAAACAGTAAATATAAGAAAAATATTTGAATATAGAACATGTTCAACTAGATGCCATAATAAATTGCTGTAGCTTTATTGGGTCACTGAAGTAACAGATTAATTGAACGTCTGGAACTACATTTCTCTTTTTCTGTCTTTAATTTAGGGTTTTAAAAAAATATTTTTGAAATTTTGCTTTTGCATATTATAAATTTGTGGTTATATTTGCAGATATTGATCTTGGCAATATCTATAATTTCTTGGTTTCCAGAATATAATTTTTATATGCAGTGTGACACAGTACAATTAACAGAAACTCTGTTGGCTTGATGTTGGAAGGCACAGTTCCTCATTAAGACTTGTCAGTCTTCTATCAAGGGAAATACTCAAGTTCTTATTCTTAAGGCAGCAGGCAATCGCTCTGTGGAATAAAAGAAAATTCTGGCTACTTCTGATTAAGAACTGGGTCAAATAACTAAGTAGGACATAAAAATTTAAGTTTTGTAATTTTTTTTTTTTTTTTTAAGATAGGACTTACATTTTTGTGATAAGTATCAGAGACCAGGGCTTTGTTGGCAAATGTATTTATTAATGTTTGAACAAGAAACCAGTCATCATTTTTTCACACAGGTTTCTTTAACCTGCTGAAAGTTGAGTGTGTTTAAAATGTGGCTTTCCTTAGTGCTAACTAAGATATCGAAATGTATAATTCGGGTAAGTGCATTATAATTAAAATAGCATTAAAATAATTCAGTTTCCCTCCTAGAATATGAAAGGAGAAAAATAAAAAGTTACCAGCTCTTTTTATATCAAAATTGCTAAAAAGCAGACTTTGTCTGACATCCTAGGTGTTCAACATGTACACACAGATTTTTGTTTTTCAGGAATTAAATATAATTTGACAACTTCTGGTTTGGGGTATATGATACCGGTATCAAAATATGTAATAAAATATCATACTACTTAGTTGAAAAACATGCATATCTATAAAGGGTTTCATCATTAAGCATAGATGGTATAGTTGATAGGAATATAGAGTTGGTATTTCTAGTACTGAAGAATTTTATTTATTTATTTTTTTTTTGATCAAAGAACTGCATTCGACCACTTTTATTTGAGTAAGGGGATGATTGAAAGTTATTTAAAACAATTAAAAGCACATTTTGTGTTAGATATTATCTGGAAATATCAAAGCCTATATGAATCATTATTTTTCCAAGAACTTTTTCCTAAACAGCATATGTAGTCTAATTAGGTTTTGATTTAAACTCTCAGTTAAGCTGGCAGAAAAGAGCAGATGAGAAATATGAAACCAAAAGCTCAAATGATAAAAGAACCCTTCTGTTAGAAAAGGTCACATAGACCAGCATCTGCCACAAAGTTAGATATTTCAGTTACACATCTAAATCACATATTTATGTTATATTCAAGAGTGATATCTCAGCTAATCAGAATAAACTCTTACAAATTAAATTTGAAGGTCTGCACTGATGGTCTAGTACAAACAGGAAAAAAGCCCATTAATTACTGAACTAATACCTTTTCAGAATCCATTGAAATTTAAATCTTTAATTTAAAGCTCCTCTTAAAATTAATATTCTGCTGTATTTAAAAAAGCTTAAATGTTTAAATAAGCATTATTTTAATTATATAAATTTATACATTAAAATTTATAAATTATATAAATTATACAAACAAATTCATATGTAAATGTTTGCACTTCAAAATTTTTGTTTAAAATGCAGTGAAACCAATGTTACTGTTGTAACAATTGATGTTTGCTCAGTTTATGGGTTTTTATTTTATTTGTTCTGCTGATTTTTTAAAAAAGTAGAAGTTGATTTGTTTTTCAAAACTGATTTAAGACAAATATGTGGATGAATTTAGTATAATTGTTCTTGTAATGCTGCACCAGTACAATAAAAGAAGCAGCAGTGACTATATTCTCATGTATTTGTATTTTGGCCTAACATCCTGATTCAGCAATCTGTTTCAGTTTCCTATTTTGAGCTAGATGAATGGTAGTGCACCCAGGGAAGACTGTGCACATGCTTGTGGTCATTCAATTGCTTAACTGCTTTGCAGGATCAAGATCAGACCTCTTCATAGGTGTTCTTTCCAGAAGTATGTTAATCCCACCTAACTTTTCTAAAGTTTGCATCTAGTTGATTGTCTAGATACTCATCCCATTCATAGTGTCAATAGGTATGTCATTCCTGACTTAGGAGAAAAAGGACTGTGGATGACTGACACAGAGTAGTTGAAGTGGATTCCACCTTAGTTCAGCATCCACCATTTAAAGTTTCATGGTATCAACGTCACATAGCTAGGGATGTCATGGCTCTGCCCTCAGTTTTACTTTGTTCCCTTGTTCTCTTTACATCAAGCAGTCTGCTTCACATGCACACTGCAGAGACTGTGACAATCATGCTTCTTCATTTCATGTTCTTCTAGGAAAAGTAATCAAAATGCAAATTATAGTTCTATCACTTATCCTGCCTAAAAATCATTTGGTCTATACTTAGTAATTTATCACTTCAGTCTTGCACTAAGATCCATAATGTATTTAGATCTGTGAATTGCCTAAAAGAGAAAAAGTAACTTAGAAGCTGAATTCTTATATATTACTTTTTGGTAAGTATCAGTCATAACACCTCAGAAGACAGAAAAATAAAGTAATCCATCTGATTAAAACAAACAAACAAAAAAAGGCAGATATCCATTATGGACATTCACACAAAATATAAAAGCTCAGATTCTTTTTGTAGTCAGTGGAGATACATAAGCAACTCTAGAGTCTGAGTCAGTTCACAATAAAGTGAACATCTAAAATAGGTCAGATGGATTATGCCCTAAAAGTGCCTATTTTCTGTCCATTTTCTCTAAAGAGGACATACTGTCTTTATCTCAGATACAAACACCTCCACACACCGTTGACCTCAAAAGTCATATTAGATGAATCCTAAAAAAGTGATTTTGGTATAAAAATTAAGTTTTGAGGAAATT
This sequence comes from Anabacerthia variegaticeps, assembly GCA_035583185.1. Taxonomy (NCBI): domain Eukaryota; kingdom Metazoa; phylum Chordata; class Aves; order Passeriformes; family Furnariidae; genus Anabacerthia; species Anabacerthia variegaticeps. The sequence continues at coordinate 82,273,906 of JAWWEW010000001.1, read as the reverse complement.
ATGTTCATATGAAAAGTTTAACTGCGAGAAAGTTTGTAAAATCCCACTGCTTGTGCTGTCCCACACCAGCCTAGTGAAATCACAAGTCTCTTTCACTTCTCTGATAACTGTATTCTGTTCCTGATGAATGTGTGAGCTCTGCAATCTACTTCTTAAGGGTGAGAATGGGAAAGGGTCTTGTGAGACATAACTGCATTTTTATCACTTTTTTTTTTTTTTTTTGAGAGAGAGGAGGCCAAGAGCTTCTACATATGACTTCTCCAGTTTTTATTTCTGTTAAGAAACCAGACAGTAACAATTGTAGGTCATCTTCTTAATATTTGCAGATCTATTAGATTGCTTATCTTATTCTCCATTCTGTCTTTACAGGAGGGCTGGACTTTTTTTTTTTTTTTTTTTTTTTTTGTGGTGTGGACATGTCAGTGTATATGAGAATTCCTATACATTTCATTTTTTTCTCCTAGTCCAAATCAAAGAACCCCTAAAACAACCTCAACTCTCTCACTCAAGAAGCACATGTTCTTAGACATTTATGCCACTTTACTACAATAACCATACTGTACTTTTCTATATACTTTTCACTATACTTTTCTGTTGTCAGAACTGTAGAGCAAACATCTCTAAGTGAGAAAGTGTGTGAGCTTGATTTACTTTACAGCATCAATCAGTTAGATGAATACAAATGTAGTGAGGCACTGGAGATACATTCTAGTTTGTAGAGAAAATTTATTAATTTGCAGATCTGTTAAAAGAATAAAGTTCAGATTTATTTTTGGATTTGTGACCTGAACTTGCTTATAAACAGGGTAGATATATGAAACATATAGGTTACTCCTTTAGAACATGCACATTGAAGAGCTATGTCTAACAGGCTCCCAGTCCATAATGACAGAAAGAACAGGGCATGATAAGAAAGGAAGTTGATTTACACAGTGTTCTCTGACCCTTCATCTCATCTCTTTCATTCAAACTGATGGATGTGTCGAAACTTGTGTTTGAAATAACATTGACCTAAAGCCCTTATGGATAAAGCCTTCATGGAATAACCTGTATGACCCTTTGAAGCACTTTTTTGAACACAACAAAATTGTCAGGACAAATTGTGGTGATAAATGCTGAAGCGAAAACTTCAGCAGTTATATATGGATATTTTAGTCCTTTGAATTGTCTTGTAGAAGTTGGTGAAAATGCTCACCTTTCACATATGTTGATCTTGAGAGTTCATTCACAGGTTTCATCTTCAGAAGAAAACTTGATTAAAAGCAGTAGTGAAGATGATCTGAAGTTACCAGCAAATAGTATGTTTGGGTCTAAGTTTTTAGAAATTTTATTGCAGTTTGGAAGTAGTTGTGGATGTTTTAAATGACTTCAGTGAAATTAGAGGGGAATGGTACCTGAGAAATTACACAAAAAAAAAAAAAAAAAAATGGGATATGACATTGACATTTTTATGGCCTTCTTTTTTGTGTGTGTGTTTGTTTTTGTTTTTCTTTTCCCTGTGTCTGTGTTTGTTCCTTGTTTTTTTTTTAATGTTACAGTTTAGGCACTTTCATTAGTTAAGTCATTATATTTTAAAATGTAAGCATTCTAAAATTTTAAGAAGGAAAAATAAAAGTGTTGTATCATGGTTGCATTTTAGAATTTGCAATATATTGCAGTATTTGGGAGATATTTTCCATGGATCAAGTATGATATTTAGAGTACTTTTTAAATACATGTTTAATTCTTGTTGATCCTCTGCATGTTAGATTAGATGTTGCCTTCAATTTGCCTGAACACTTATGTAAATGGTATCTTGGGCCTGTCAACAGACTTTATCTCTGTAAAACATCATAATGAAGTATCTTTATTACATTTTAAAGATATTAAAGGGCATTCTTTACTAAAGGGATGGGAAAAAGATGAGATATTTAGAAAAAATATTTTGCTCATTTTATTCATTCTTTCAGGAGAATAAGAGACTTTCCCCTGTTTACTGATTGATGATTTCCTGATCATTGCTCATATTGGCTAACTTACTCTCTGTATTTGAGGGCTTACACTCACAGGTTCTTGTAAGAAAAATGAATGTTGTATGAGAGGTATTCATTTAGATAAATATTTGGACTTCAAGGAAGGACTCGAGCAACTCTCAAATACTTTAAAATCTATATTAAGGTAATTAATATCTTAAAGATTTCTGTGTGTAGCAATAGACAACTAAATGTAAGATGATAAATATAGAAATTTATTCATGTATAATTCTTCATGAGGAACAGTATACACACAGAAGAGTGTATGTATAACCCTAACCCTAACCCTTTTTCTAGTGTGAAAAGTATATTCTTAACTAATATTAGTTGATTTATTGTGCTCATGGGTCAAGAAAATACAATTTTTTACTTGTATTTTTTTATCATTTAGGGAAGTATCTTTACCAGTGTTAAAGTTGTGTTTTCAAAGGCACGAAAATTATCTCTGCTGAGACAAATGTTTGTATTTGTATATGTGCACACTGGATTAAAAAATGCAGATGTTCTTTAAAGTAAAACCCAGTTTGTAGAAGAGCAATAATAATTAGGAAATGAAAAATACCATTTGTTTTTACACTCTTTTTATTGGGAATAAATAATACAAGCATATACACTTAAAAATATACCTACAAAAATCGCATGCAAATTTCCCGTGAATACTCTTAACATTGCCTTCACATATGTTTGTTGAAACTGGATTACTGGATAGAAGAACTTTAGGATAATGAAGACATATTTCACCGTTGGAAGTAAAAATTCTTGTGTGCTGAAAGACTTGCAACTGACTTTAAAAAAAAAAAAAAGATCACTTTGTGGTGAAATCTGGTATAGCACATCTCACTTGAAAAATAAATTATTTCTAAATTATGAGAGAACTGTAAATTCCAGTGCATATTATAAAAATGTTAAAAATAAAATTACATGTGTCAGTTGTAATTTTTTTAATAAAAACCTCTACAAATTATCCCAAATCCATGGTAAAGAAAAATCTCGTAAAGGTTTAAAAAGTAATACTGTAACATCTGTTTAGAATATGGATCATTAATAAGCTTCTTAAGCAAGTTTCTGATAATTTTCAAGTGGGATGTATGTGTACTGATTCCAGCCATATTAAAGCCAGGCAAATAGTGTAATCAGTGGAGAAAGATCCATGTTGTGTCAGAGCCTCTTTTACTGGTCTCTTTATTATTGAATAAAGTATCCCAAATGCATCTATTTTGGGATATTGCTAATTTTATACCCCTAAAGGTATAAATCCATCCTTTCATGTTTTTCCTTTCCCATTATGTTTAAGTTGTTAATATTATGTTACAGTGCTTTAATGAGAGACTGGGCAGTTTTTATTAGAAGAAAATTTTTTTTGCAGAAAGGAACAAGTATGGGAAGTACCCAGCATCCTGTGCATGGGGATGCCCCAGCACATGCTGCCTGCCAGGAACATAGAGGCTCTGCCCTGGAGCAGGGCCAGGGCTGAGGATATGTGGGGATTAGATTCCACTGGCTTCAGGTTCTGCACTTAAAAAAAAAAAAAAAAAAAAAAAAAAAAAAAGAAAGCAAGTCAAAAACATAGCCAAGGTCCTGTGGGATGGATTTTAAAATTCTTCATGCATTCAGAGATGAGACATGTTCATTTCCAGTCCTGTTCTGCTGTGGAGTTAAAGTTTTGATGTAATATTTCTACAGAGAACCTGACAGAACTTGGACCAGTATTATGAAGAAGCAGGAGTTTCTGAACATAGTACATGTGAAATATTACATTTCTTGAAATTATCTTGAAAGCAGAATTAATATTTGTATTTTTCCTTTTTTTCATTTATGCTTTCTGATATAGCAGTCCTTGGGGAAATGACCCCTATTATAATCTCAGTTTAGCTAACAAGATATAGTGTAGCACTGGAGTTCAGGAAATGAGGCTTGCTGTTTTATATCCCAATTCAGTTAGAAGTGCATTAAGGTTTCTTTTGTCTCTATTTAAAATCTTATAAATATACATTATTTTTCAACCTCATTATATTAAAATTAAATCCTTACTGCACCAAGAGTTTTTTTAAAATCTAGGTACTGAGATTGATTCCTAGGATGTGACCCAAGTAAACGTACTGCAAGCCAATCTCTGTAATGACAGATTTGGATTTAAAATATTGTTTTATTTTAATTTGTAAATATAGACCAATTTTCTTTGGTCAGTAATCTACAGTGAAAAAACCCAGGACTAACTCCATTAAAATCAATGGCTTTACTTAAATGTAATACTGTTTTGAGAGAAAGAGGCACATGATACGCTTTAAAACTCAAATATATGTATTCAGAGGGACAGATTTGACTCAGACTGATTTGTTTTACAAACCTTGCTACAAAAAGCAATATGCAGAGTGCTTTAAATGCTCATTTCCTTGTTTTTGACTGACATTACTAATTTGTTCTTGTTAGATTAATGATTTTTTCCCTTTTCTTTGTTGTTGTACTTGGTCTTGATTGTATTCTCTTATTCTGTTGATTTTTCAGGCAGTACTGTAGAAAAATATTGTGATCTTAACTTGCTCAGCTATCTAGGGAAGGGAAAACCTTGAAGAAAACAAAGCAGAATTAATTTGCTTTTTCCAGCCAAGAATGTCCATGATCCACCAGGGTTAAAAGGAGAGATGCTGATAAGTAGTATTGCTAGTTTAAGTCCAGGGAAGTTGCTTTGATTGCAGTAAAAACATTTTGTATTTATGCTGGCATAAATACAGTTAAAATTTAAGCATAAGTTGAAGACTTGATCAAGTAATGGAAGTTTTGCTCTATGATACATTTCAATACTCACAAAAGAGGTAGTAATTCTAACAATGGTTCATGTTAAATAAAAATTACAGGTATTATACACATGTATGTGTGTCTGTCTGTCTATCTATCTATCTCTCTATCTATCTATCTATCTATCTATCTAATCTCTTACAGGAGATGGGACAAGGAAATTATTGAAGTAGGATCAAGCATCCTGGAGAGGCTAGGACAGTCCTGAAGTAGAGTCCTATAGAAATCTGAAATCTCATGGACTATGGAAAATTAAGAAGTAGTTTAGGAACTACAGGAAAATGTACCAATTGTTTCTAAATGGTATTTTAATTTTTTCAGTCACTGTTTTGTTTTGTTGTTTTGTTTGTTTTTTTTTTCCTGACTGATCTGGAAATGTAAATTGTTTAGTGTATTTTCTTTCTTTCATCAATACTTCAGAAAAGCTCCGCAGTGAATGTAGAATACACAAGAATCAATTGCCAGGATGTCATAGCCAGGATACACACTAATCCTGTCTTACATTGGTCTTTGCAACTCATTTGTAAGTTTGGGCTGAAATTTGGATCACTGGTTGGAACAAAGCCACCTAAAACTCCATGTGTCTCTGTTATCTAGTATTAATAGATTATGGAAGAAATTACCGTAATGTTCTATTTTCTTAAGTGGAATATTTTAGATTATTTTTATTTCCCCTTCTTTAATTGCACATCAAAATGAAGTTCCTTGTTTGTTTATGTTTGGGATTTTTTTAAAACTAGGAAATTTTTATTGCTGTAATTATCTGGGAAATCAGGTTCTTGTTACTGTTGTATAATGTGATTTTTATTTTTTTTTCTAAAATATTTTAAGAGGCAAAATGATGTTAGTTTGTGCAATATAAGCATGAATTAGTGACTTCCCAAATATTTATTTTTATCTTATTTGTATTATTATATATATTTTGAATATATCCAGTATTTATGTATTTTTTGTAGTTTTCTTTATAACTGTGGTTGTTTCTAATTGCTGAAAAAACAGTAAGGTTTTTAACATAGGGCTGATTTGAAGGGAGGCAATATTTGGAATAGAAGAGATCTTTTTCTCCTTTTATAGCTGTTTAGATCTGCAGGAGGAAGAGATGATATGTTTTGCAGCCTGCAGGAAATATTTAAATCTCAGATTTTTATCAAAATCATGACTAGCAGGGAAGATCAGTAGCTCACAGGAAGGAGTAAGATATCCATGAATATCAATAAGCTAGTTGCTGGTTGTTTTTTTTGTTTGCTTGTTTGTTGGTTTGTTGGTTGGTTTGGTTTTGTTTTTTTTTTTTTTTTTTTTTTTTTTTGTTGTTGTTTGTATGTGTGCGTGTGTTCCTCTAAAATTGTAATTCTGGGTACAGGATAAAGTATATATGAATAGAAAGATGTTTGAAATGATTTTATATGTTCAAAAGAGAAGCAAAAGACTTGAAATTCCTTAGTGTGTGTTTTTTTCCCCTGGAAGTAATGGGAATTGGGGAATTCAAATATTACAGTAATTCAGCAGTGCAGGGGTCCAGAGCATGCGGGTGCACCATGAGGCGCACCTGTTATGTGGCTCAAAGGGCTGGTCATGCTTCAAACTCTGTTCTGCACTTCGTGTCTTTAATAGAGTTAAAAGGCAACTATTTATTTCTTACAGAGTCTGTACACACTGGGGCAGCTCACAAATCTCAAGTACTTGAGCTGTGTACAGACAGCTGCCCTCAGGCTGTGTCTCCATTAGCATTTCAGTTCAGGTCAGGGGTGTGCTTTAGAAACAAACCTCCCACTCACTCCCACTGCCACTCTTGCTGCATCTTGATTCACCACACAAACCGGATTGCTTTCTGCTGAAAGCAAAGGCAAACAGCTGCCCCAGAAGTGCACCTAAAATGAGTTGTGGGCAGTAAGGGACATGCAGTCTAAGAGGACTAGGGCTAGCCCGAAGTAAAACTGATGAAACACATGTGATGTGAATGCCAGACTCTCAGCATTGTTTCAATTTATAGACTGTTTATACAGAGCCACACTCCTTGTTAATATTCACATAGCTATAGTTAAAAAGAGATCAAAATTCAACCTCAAGATAATTCCCAATGTATCTAAGCAATTTCTTCAGAACTGCAGTTCAAGGCCCTGAGCCAAATGTCTGAAATTATTTGCTGTACCTGGCTCTATAGAATCATGACATTAGTGATCATCTATTATCCTTTTTAAACTTTATTTTTTATTTATTTTTTTTTATCTTCTGCTGGCTTGCCTTTGGAGGTGATGCAGATTTTTGCTCTATGCCTTCCCTGTAGCTGCCAAGCCTCTGTGCAGCAGAACCACTGCAGCTCTGCTGCATTTTGGGCTCTCAGGGTTGTGTCTGTCTTCACCATGGAATTTACAGCACCTTCCCAACACAAGGACATAAGGCTGAACAGAACTGTCTGTGAGTGCCTCGTTATGGCAACTCTTGAGTTTTTGGTTTCAGAACAGTGCAAAAATATCTAAACAATCATGAAAATGGAAAATTCGAGTGAGGGAGATAGGCAGCAGTGAAACAAGCCTGACCTGTCTTCAAAAACTGTCCTCACTATCTTCTAACTTATTTTCCTATTTCTTGCTAAAAGAAAAAAAAAAAAAGAAAAAAGAGTTCAGTGTAGATTTTAAGTAACCACTGAACTGACAAACAAATATACAGGAAAACCTAAGTAACTGATTTTCTTTTTTAATTAGTTCAATTTCTATATGTATCTGTGAAGACTTCATTTTCTTTGGATTTTTTTCAGCATAGAGGAAAACACAGTGTCTATAGCATGGACTGATAGTATTTTTTTCACAGGAGAGTTTTTTTCCTTGAATGATTAGAAAGTACTGTGTAGTTTTTTAGAAACTATGACACTGGAAGAACATTGACTTGCTGATAGAATATTTGCTGTTAATATGGAAAACTACAATCTTTACAGTTTTTATTATTTAGGTCTTTTTATTGCAATCCTCCCAGTAATTGCAGGTGGTCATTGCTTTTGAACCCTGAGAATTCATGCCATGTATTGAATTGCTTTTAAGTAAATTTACTGCACTTCTAGGAAAAAAAAATTAGTTCTTCTAGAGATCATATTCCAATAATAACATCAGTATTCCTGAAGATCTGTGAGGTTTAATGTCTTTAGCCTTTGGTACATCAGGAAGCTTTCTTACTTTGCCCAACTTGAAGCCTGAGTAAGGCTAAAAAGAGGGAAGAAAAGTGATAGACTAGCCTAGCAAAAATGGATAAAGAAATAATTTGCTGAAGTAGTATCAGTGTGTGTGATTGATTGAAACATAAGTGGAAGACCTGCGAGGTGATCAGCAGTTTCTGCTACTGAGCTGACCAGGAACTGCAAGGGAGATCAAGCAGCAGAGGCAGGACATTGTTCTGCCAACAGGAAAGACAGTCAGAGTGGCAGACAGCTGAAACTGCAGATGTTTACCTTAGGTAATCATAAGAGTAAATAAACTGTATTCATATAAAGCTTCAACTGAATGTACCTCAGATTATACTCATGTTACTTTATCTTGAAGCATGAAGGAGCTGATACTGAAGAATCAGACAACTGAAGAGAGTATGTTTTTGGTAAGCAGGGTATAAGGAACTGATGGTGATCTGATCAGTGATCTACTTAGTGTCATGTCCAACCTCTGGGATTAGAGTTGGGAGGTAAAATGAATGCTACACCAGACCAGAAAATTGTTTGTTAGTTTGAAAAGTTTCCTCTTAATTTATATTAGGTAGTAGTAAATTTATCACGTTTATGGCTCGATGAAATACTTTTCTATATTATTTTCTATTGGTATAATTTCGTTCATGAAGAGATATTTTATTGTTAGAGATAAATTTCATTTTCAAAGACACTTAGAATGATGTTCAAAATGTTATTGTTCTCTAAATGTATCTCAAACCAACCAAATCTTAATCAAAATCTGATTCTTGTTATGTTTCATGCATTAGTTCTGTTGGTTCTTTGTAATAATTAAGTTAGGATTTCTGTTCCTCCAGTTCTTACTTTTTTTTTTTTTTTAATAGTTCATGTAGGTTTTTTTTTCTGATATGTAATGGCAAATTTTTAGATTGAAGCGCAGACTAGGGAAGAAGGATAAGATTATATTTATGTGAATTATATTAAAGGGGTATAGTCAAGCCAGTAACCAAACCCAGGAAAATATAATTTTGAATATCTCAAAATACCAGTAGAGGGATATATGGCTTATATGCCACTTGCACATACAGGTTTTGGGCCATATTAACGACTACTGACTGATGAAGGCATTTAACTGCAGTTTTTTGCACAATAGAGAAGGATTTTATTTGTGTATTGTCCATATAAATGAAAATGTCTGTATATTTGCTGTACTACAAGAGTTCCTACAGGTCTGACACATCACAATGTAGACATTACCTATAGTTCTTGGCAAAAAGCATGCATGTATCAAGTTCTCATGCATTAAGCTTTTGCTGTTAGTAGTTTCTCATTGGCACAGTTTCACATGTTACTGTTAATTTAACACTCTGAAGGACATTGCCACGGAGCACACTTAGTTTGATGCAGCTAGGGTTGTGCTAAATATATTTCCAATTCATGCCCACCAGTAGCGAAGCTGACAATTTAAAATATCTTTTAGGATATAGCTGTTCTTTTCCCTTTGTTGTTTACCACTGCCTAGCCTTTTCTCTTTTCGTCTCCTTAAGCTCTCTACCAAACCAACCTCTTCTGATACGTTTGGCTGTGGGTCTTTGATGCAGTAATATACTGTACTAAGAAGGATAGTTTTCTGAGAGGGGAAATGAAATATGAGTATCCATGACAGAAGACGTGCAATTGAAAAGAGTGGTTTATGACATGCAGAAGTTTGGGTAAGAATAAGCTGTGTGCCTATGAAACAGAAGAGGAAAACTGCAGAGGTAGCTTGACTTGTCAGTTACTGTTTATATTGGTTTGACTCTGGCTTGCTGCAAAAAACAGAGTACTGTGAAGAACTTCTATGTATAAATACACTGTGTATTTATATATTAAAATGGTGTTACCTTTGGACTTGGGAACATCAAATATGGACTTCTGTATCTTTGGTTTAAATAATAAGAAAAAATTGTCTGTTTTAAATACACAATTTTCAGTTTTGCTGAATTCCTCATTTGTCTTATGAAAAGACTTAAGTAATTTTTATAATTTACTTTATTCGTGAGTTACATTTATTTATTCATAATGTCTTTTTACCTCTTCCTTTAGAGGTGTCAGGCTTCCTCCTGAAATAAATGAATCTCAGCCTTTTTAGCCTTTGTACCAGTACTCTTTCCTTTTTCTTCTCTTTCTCAGCAATGTCTTTATTTTAGATTGTGGCTGGTCCCAGAGAAGTATTTTCATTGATCTTTGTATGTCAAGAGGTTTTTCCCACCCTTCAGTGGTTATACTGACTATTTCATATGGTTCTTTCCCCTGTGCTTGTGTTTGGCTTGGCAGTGCTGTGTTCCATCTGCCTTTGTTTCCCCTTTCACTGAGCTCTTCTAAGGAACCCCAAAGCTCCTTGGCCTGCTTTGGCCTTGATTAATCTAAGGCTTGTTGTGTCCCTTGTAAACATTTCCATCTTATTGTTAGTCCTATTTCCAGATGATTAATAAATAGGGTGAACACCCTCATCCTTTGTAAAAAACCTGAGGGCACCCTGCTGTTAACCTTTAGCCACATGGAGCAGTGACCACTAATAAATGTATTCTTCTTCTGTGTTCTCCTTTTTGTAGTTGCTTTCTAATCAGTGACAATGCTTTATTTCTCACCCTACGATTACTTAGTTTGTCTAATAGCCTTTTGTGAGAAGCATTCTCAAAGGCTTTTTGTAAGTTCAGAAAACTTTTATCAGCCAGTTCTTTCTTATCTGCTGTTTATTAACATGCCAAAAGAATACTAATAAGTTAAAGACAGTACGAGGCATTAAGGGTTCTAAATTTAATCCACATTTTTAACATTTCTGTTTTTATTTGGTTCCTCAATTATTACAGCAGTAATATGTGTGTGAAGCTGATTTTTCTCTTGGTTTCTCTCAGTAGTTACATGAAGATGACTGCTGTCCTGTGTGGTTCAGTATACAAACTGATTTCAATGTGAAACTGCATAACTGTGGATTTCTTTTGATTAAGCTTAAATTGCTCTGGGACTCTTGAATAAACATCCCATTCTTGATATATATTCATCTTTTATTTATTGATTTGTTCCAGCCATTTCTCTTATGATATCTGAATCATCAAAAGCTACTTGTCTTAACTTGGAAACACTGGTATCTTGAAGACCATAAGTCTTTTGTGCCAAGTGCACTGGAAAATCCACAAATAGCTTACATGGTGTAGTCCCAAAAGTAACCTGAATCTTCCATCTTCAAAGATCTGATTGGGTTGACGTGTAATTTATTTATTTTATTTTTTAATTCTGTACCACTTGAAAGTGAGAGTAACATGTTTTTCTCAAAGAAAGGATACAGAAGTGGAGCCATGTGTGCTGGGTCATGAAATAGGGTCACAGCTTGAAAGGGAATAACAGGGTAAACTTACATTCTGGTCAGAAATCTGGATTTTTTTATTTTTTTTTTTTCTGATAAACAGTTTCTAAGTAGTCTGTTTTCCAAGTCTTTATGCCTGTATGCACATATATGCCTAGTATTCCCAGGTGCTGCTTCATAAAACCACTATAACATGCATGGTTTCTCTATTTATTTCTTCAGAGAAACAAACTGTTCAAGGTTTTTTAAAAAATTCTCTCCCTCGAAGGCTTTGAGATGCCATTATCCACTATTTGTGTGATTTCCTGGTAGCTGGAAAACTCAGGATGTAGGGAACTTGCTGGTGTTATGTTCAGTGCCCTCAACAGTCTGAAGATATTCAAAGGCATTTGAACATAGTGAAGCAGTAGGAACAGCATCAAGTGGTAGTTAACGGGCTTTAGGTGAGAAATATGTAGCGATAAGTTGCTCTGTCTTCAAAATTATTTGGTCTTTTTCTTAGTATTTTGAAATTTCCGGTTAGACTTTGCTGAGAACTGTTTTTGATATGAGTAGTGCTAGTAATACTTCTAAAAGTATTTTGATATAAAATCTCCAATCACATCTGTTGAATTATTTTTGATCACATATGTCTCAGGTATCTCTTTCCCCTCATACAAAACTGCTGCTGCACAAAACGCCTCATCCTCTGAGCAAAGAAAGGTGCTTTTATGCTACAAAAAGTGTGAAGTAACTGCTCAAACTCTCCTATCCCATTAATGATTTTGGGCTTTGGACAGAGCAATATAGCAGAACAGCTAGCCTGTTTGAAGCCATTCCCACCTGAACATACCTACATCAATATATGCCCTCCAGGGAATGTTTTAAACCATTAAAGGTTACAAGGTTTGAAACTTTACCAAAGCTATATATATGCAGCAAAAGACCCAGAGGAACTTTTGCCTCAGTAATAGCTTCTTCTGGGTCTTCCAGCATACACCAGGGCTTATTACAAACTTCAAAATATCCTCAGTGGGTACAGGCTACATTTCAGTTCCTCTAGGGACGTTTTACAGTGATGGAAATAGAATCCCTTCTGTATTCTACTCTCATAAGTGTTCAAGTAGGAAGTACTTAGAAGGATAGTCTCAGGAAACAGTGTCCAAAGGAAATTAAGAGGAATGACCTGGCTTTCAGAGGTGACAAGCACTTATATCCTAAGTTGGACATAAATTAGAATCTAATATCTATCACATGAAAAAAGTGATGCTTTTTAAATGCTTTTTAATGAACCCAAGACAGTTTAATATACTTGGTAGGAAATAATGCAGTCTTTTTTGATTATGAAATATTTTTTCAGATCTTTTGATGTTTGTCACTGATCATTCTGTAAGATCTTCTTAGTGCCATTATGAAGAATGAAGTATTCCATAGTATCATTAAAGTGTATTTTGTTGGAGGGTTTGCTTGGGATTTTTGTTTGTTTTGTTGGGTTTTTTTTCCTAATATAATAGATGATTTCCTAACAAATAGATAGTGAAGGCAGCCTACAAGAAAATAATTGTCTTCACTACAGGTGATTCATCTGAAGACGTTGCTGATGCACTACATTTAACATTCACAGCCAGGTGCAATGCCTACCTCTCTTTACATGAGAAAGAATGTGGTGTCTATTGACTGGCAGAAGACGAGGTCTTTAGATTGAAGAGAAATCCAGTGTGATATATAGATCCCTTTAACATAAACCTGAGCTGCTTAGCTGACTTAGTACTAGGGATTTTGTGCTTGTAAACAACTCACTTCAAGCTGACATCATGTCAGGTTTTGCATTCTCTTTGAATATGATCAGTTGTACATGCAAGGGTGAGGGATTTTGTGATAAAGTATTTCTGCTTTCTGTTCAGGTAGAAAAAGGTGATTGATGGGCAGCTGCTGGAGTATTATAATAAAAAAAAATATTTCATATTATTTGCTTTCCTGGTTAAGCAGCATTTTAAAGAAGGTCTTGCATTCACTGAGTGAAATAGTGACAGCAGAAACTGTTTGGAGAAACCCTTCCTTACACATTACTTTTCAAAGAAGGTCAAAAGCTTTATCAGTGTTCCTTGTTGTGAACAAGTTCTATATTGTTTTCTTCCTTTCTGAAATGAAAAAAATACCTACTTACCATCTACCTAGTTATGCCATATTAATAAAACTCTCTTACCCAAATGTCTTCCAAAAGACTGTCACAGACAAGGTGAGCCCAAATATTTTTAGATGATATTTCAGTCAAGAGATGTCTCTCATAAAGCCTGGTTTTATTTATTCTAATAATCACCTTGATGAGAAGAATGATTGTTTGTAAGAGCTACTCTCCTCTTGTAGAAGCTCACCATTCAGAGATTGAAACAGCATATATATCATCTATACAGAGTGGGGACAATTTCCATACTCCTGCCTTTTGAAACAGGTGCAGCACTAACTGCATCCTTGTAGGTGACACTCTGTGGCCATAGTGTTTATGGTGAGATCTTAGGTACCTCCTATGGGGTATGTACATTTAGCGCTTCATTCATCATTCCTCAGTAAAGCAATTGACTGTCTTGAAATAATACCTTGTGGTTCCCCACCATAAAACCAGAAATATATATTGCTCTGTCTGGCCTGACTGTAAGATGTTTCCCTGTGCAAGGTGTTCCCATGTGCGGGCAGTTACTAGCAGTTGAAGAAGTTCCTTAAAATCATCAGCAAGAATAAGTAGCAGCAACTCATAATTTTGCTAGTCGCTGGCAATTAAGATCAAACTGAAATAGGTATTTTGTGTGAGTGTTGGAGAAAAGGGTTAACTATCTTTTTGTGTAGTATAACTGTTTTCTGTACATAGCACCTACCTAAGTTTTTTTGTGTCTTTTTTCCTGCCAAATCAGTAAAATTAGCATTAAAATCATAATTAATGAGCTCCCTGTGTCCAAAAGTGAACTAAGGAGTGGCTGTTTCATAGAAATGCTTTATTTCTTTGGTGGTTTTTCTTTTTTCATTTTGTTTGTTTTGCTTGTTTTTACTTTAATAGACAGAAGAAGGTATGTTTTCATGTGTCTTTTAACTTTAAAAATGCAGGAAATGCACTGCAGTTGAAGATAGTAAAGCTGTATCTGGATTAAGAATCCACATAAAAGGTCAGAATTCAAGGTACATTAAAATACGAATGTTATGAATATCTCAAATGTTTCTAAACTAGAAGCTTGACTGGCCATTACTGGAAGTTTAGGCTGACTGCAATTTGATGCCTTTTGTCTATAATATCTATAATATTCTATTTGTGTAAAGGAGATTAAAAGGAGATCTGAAATAAAAAACTCTGGATGGATGATTTTACTCAATAAAAAATGTTATGCCCATGAAGCCTGTTTCTGTTTTGTTCATTCAGGGATCAAGTATAGGGTCCCAGAATTTCTTGGATCTAGGGGATCAAGTGTGTTTATTTCAACTTCTATGAGTGTTAGTGAGTGTCTATTAATTTTTTAGGTTTCCATTATCCCCCAGGGATATATTTCTTGAGTCACTTTTCTTCCGAAAGGCAAAATAGTTTGCTTACAGAGAAACATCATCTTTATTTTTAAGGGATCAACTACACCCTGGCAGAAAAAGATAAGAGCACCTTCTCAAAGATTAATTTTTCTATATTATAATGATTGATGTTCTGTGCCTTGAATTTGTATTTAAGGTTACTGCATGCCTAAGGCTGGTAATTGGCCATTATTGAGTTAATAAAAACATAAAATTACCTATGTTTTCTTAATGTAGAAGAGCAATAGGACAGTGTCCCTTTGAAAGGTCTGAGTGCTGTAAAACCTAAGAATACAAGTATGGTCAATTAAATGACTTTTGAATTCCACTTATGAACAGAATTTGCAAGCAAATTATGTGTTCCTTCAGTACTGAGCCCTTCAACCTAAAATATGCTGATCGCTTATAAAGCAATTAGATTTTCTAACATGAAAGTGCATTGAAGTAGTGGCCTTGTATAAGACATTTGCAAGTTACCTTTTTTCCATACTGAAATTTGTTATGAAGAGGCATTTTTCCAAGCTGATTTTTTTTCAATTGTATTCCAGCTTTCTAGTGGTTGAAGAGTTGAAGAGTTCTACTACATTAAAAGTGATATTTAGCTTGGAGTTGCTTTTCCTATTTTTTTTTTTTTTTTTAAAAAAAAAAAAAAAAAAAAAAAAAAAGAGAGAGAAGGAAGAAGAAGAAAAAGAAGAAAAGCATAACCAGGCATCCCGAAATTATATTTGTCTCACTGTGAGAAATCTAAATTATGACTCCTCTGTAAAGTCTGAATAAACAAGCTTTATGAAGGGTTTTGCTTTGATTTGAAGGGATTGAAAGAAATCCAGGTATGGGTTGCAGAACACTTGGAATATAATTCATCTTATCAACTTTTACTGTCCGAAAGCTGTGTTCAGTTAAGCAAGTTAACTTGGCTCCCTACATAGTTAATGGGGAGAAAATGGTTTCCTCTCTTCTCTAAATAGGCATTTAAAATAGATGGGTTGAATTACCCTCTGGAGTTCTGCACTCTCTCCATTAATTAGGGAATGATTCGTCAGTTCCAACTTCATTCTCTAAAAGTTAGACTTCAAAGTCTTTGATACAAACTCTGTGTATCAAAGGAGGGAAAATAGCATTTCCAAAGAATCATTCATCTTCCTCTAACATGGGCATTTGTGATAGGACAAATGAATCTGTGAAGGAAGTCTAAGGTTAGATATCTGAAAAAGAAGGAGGGTTAGGCTAGATAGATAAAATTAAACGAGATTAATTTCTCTTGGGTTACTTGTACACCAGGTTAGCCGCAGTAACTGCAGATCAGGTGTTTCTGAGCTCTGAGGGAAGTAGAGCTATGAATCCATCATATTATAGATGTGCTGCTGATGTCCCACTGCCTTTTCTCCTGATTTTGTGTTACGAGAAAAGCTATATGGTACTTCAAAATATTTTTGAGGAGTGAAGTGCCTCTGCAGGATGTCTCTGCATCAGAGCCTTCTGCACAGTCGAGGCTCTTGAGTGCTGCGCCTTTGGATGCTTTCCACAGGCATTCTGCAGGTTTAGATGTCTAAAGGAGGTGGGACTGTTGTTTGTGAGTGAAAATACTACATTTCCTATGTGCCAATGGATGTAGCTTCAAATTACTTTTCCATGCAAAAGCAAGGATTTGGGAATCTAATGAACCAAATCGCTCAAGATGTACATGATTCCCCTTCTTTGCAAATGGTGTTAATCTGCATAATATTCTTTGTACTTCTCTACCATTCAGTGATTTCATTTTAAACCACATTTAAAAACAAGCTTATCTTTAGCAACAGTCTGCATTTCAGTACTATGTTGGGTTTTTTCGGAGAAAATATTCAACTATTTACTATCAATGAGTCCTTGCTGCCTAGCTTGATTGCAAACCTGTTTCTCTAGGCTTTGGTTTAATGAGTAAATTACTGCAGTGTCAAGTAGAATATAGATGTGCAGGGTGCCAGCTATGATCCCCTAATTACCTGTGTGCATATGCAGTTCAACACTACTTGTTCTACCCACAGTGTCAGTATTATTAAGCAAACATATGGAGATACTGAAAGATATACAAGAGGTGATTTTATCCCCTCTCTTTCTTCTTTCCCCACCCCCTTCCTGTGTGGGGAACTAAAAGACAGAACAAGCACTTCTCTCATTGTCTTAGGTCAGTTTTTCATAGAGCAGGGACAGTTAAAAGTGGAATAGTAACAATGGAATGGTGAAAAGCCAAATAAAGTTAAGTCTTCCATTTACCTACCCTTTCTTACCAAAGCAACTGTAATAAGGTTATCCTGAAGTTCCTTAAGGTATTCTTAAGGTTATCCTTTAAAGTAATCCTTAAAAGTAAAAAAGCTTTATTTTATCAGCTTTACTCTCGCTTTATTCAGTCCTGGACTTGATCTTTTTATTTTCAGTCTCCCTACATCTTTTTTCTTTTTTTTTTTTTATCTGCCTCATTCCTCTTGGAACTATTCTAGTTGAAACCCCAAACAAGAAAAAGATGCAGACTAGTAGTTTGTCTAGCCCTCTGAATTAAAGATCAGTATGCCTCTCAAAAGCAGAAGGTGAGCCAAAATATTTAAAGATTGTGAAAATTTACTAAAATTACATAATTTTAATTTACCTCATTGTTTGCTTTAGAAATGCTTATATTTTCTCGACTTCCTCAGAAACAATGACGATAAGTACTTGCCTGTTTCTACTGTGAGAATTATCTCCAAATTGCCTCTAAAAAGCACATCAGGACATGACACTTTGAGGAAGAAAAATGCAGTGCCAAGAGTTAGTCTTAATTCAATGTGGTTGATACTACATTAATCTAGTTTAGGGAATCTTCAATGAACATGTTCATATTAGATTTTCTTCCTTTGCTCGTACACTGGTTGCTAAGGAGAGGGAATGATAAACATAAGATACATGCGTGAATAACACCATAAATGTAGGTATCAGGGAGATCAGGCTAAGAACTGTGCAGAACTCTCTGAGAGGCAAGAGAATTTCTTCTGTATTACACTGAAGTCATGAGAGATTTCAAGTTCTAAACCCCATAGAGGAGGTATTTATAAATAAGATTTCTCCCGGTAGTTTCTGTGTTATTTTTATTATATTAGACAAAAATATGTGTCTGGTTTTTGTCCCTTTCCTATCCTATTAATCCAGTGTTCTACCTGTCTCCATCTTTGTGGCTTACCATTTAGACTATTTGACTTTTGCATGAATAACCATCTGTCCCTGACTGAGATTTATATCATCTTTTTTCCCATCAAGTGAATGTTCAGCATATGGTAGAGGAAAGCATAAGACTTAATGAGGTATAATTGTGGCATAACGGGGAATTGCAGTAGAGACCACTGGAAAAGTGGTCACCGTTGCTACACACTTTAGGTGAAAAGGAATAAGGAATGAAAAGGGTTGGCACACTAGAAGAGGAAAGACGAGTAATGATTAAAAAAAAAAAAAGTAAACTGGGTCATAGCTCATAGTGTTGCTTTACAGGGGTAGTATTACAGGACTTAGGAAACAGGTAATGAACCAAGGGAGAGGTCTGTGTCCATGTTGACACATTGGTATGTGCTTATTCAAGTGGTTTTCCTATTGCACTTCTGAGTACATCTTGGGCATAGTCAGGTGTGATGAAGGAAGATAGAGAGAAGGGAAAGGGAAGAAGGAAATCTGGGAGAAATATAAGAAGTCTTTATCTGTTGCCAGGATGAAAGAAATTGAAGGAAGCCTCCACATCTCCCAGATGCATTTTGCAAGTCAGGTGTTCTATACTATCTATAGTAATTTTATCAAGATTAAGCAAATTTCACTCTAAACTAGGTGAACTTCTGTCTACATATAACAAATGAAACACTTTAAACACCATGTTGTGGTTATAGTGCTTTTAGAAAGAGAAGAAGCAACATAAATATAAAAGCAGCTGAAAAACAGTAGTTTTCATTGTGAAACTTTCAGAGCAACACTGTACAATTAAACAATTAGTAACAACAGCATTGAGTGTTGTAATGATCTACAGAGCACAAAGGATGGACTTCACATTTTAAAGAGAAGCCAGAGTGAGTCTTGAATAGAAAAAATTAGTGATATTGGAACTGAAGAAAAACTTCAACATTATATGCTTAAGTCTCAAAATTTGCTTGTTATCCTTTTATTTATACGCTGAGCTCTGAGGAGAAAAAGGACCTCTCCAGTTCAGAAGAGAAAGAGCATTAGCCATGGGATTTTTTTCTGATTATGGGAAAATATTGCAGAATGCAGACTGCTCAGAAAAATTATGTTCCAAGTAAGTTTTCTATGTAAGAATTAAATAAATAAAGAGAACTCCGTAGTCTGGTTTTGAAGACAAGCTTGAATATGAACCAACCATAAACAAGTGTTGCTATTCAAAGTCTGTGAACACAGCATGTGAAATGACTAACTTGTGTAACACAAATGTTTATGGCTTCTTGTTCACTAATTCTGAAATCTAACGATGTATTAACATGTTCCAATAGTTTAACA
Source organism: Anabacerthia variegaticeps (assembly GCA_035583185.1). Classification (NCBI taxonomy): domain Eukaryota; kingdom Metazoa; phylum Chordata; class Aves; order Passeriformes; family Furnariidae; genus Anabacerthia; species Anabacerthia variegaticeps. The sequence continues at coordinate 82,254,573 of JAWWEW010000001.1, read as the reverse complement.
CTGATAATTTGTAACAATGGCAGTTTAATATCTTGGTCTACAATAATATTGAAAATTAGTTAAGCTGACCTCTCAGATGCAAAGAAGAACCTGAATTTGAGTTGTCTTACCTCCAGTTTGCTGTCTTCTCAAAAGCAGACTTTTCAGCTACTGTTAGGTAAACATAATAGGAAAATAGGGCAGAAATTGCTATGATATTGCTCCATTTTTTAACTCTGGTGGTCCCTTTGCTATCAGTGGTTGTACCTCACCTGACAGATGGATTAACATAGGACAGACTTATGGCTTACATGTTTCAGTTGTACTCCTGTGATGTTATTTCCTGAATTTAGCTTTGATTGGTCTAGTTTTGAGAAGGGAAGTTGCATATATTTTGTGAATGGAACAGATTAGAAAAGGATGTCAGCCCTCTGTATCAGTCACAATTTAAAAAAAAACAAACAACAAAAAAACAAACCGAAACAAACCCAAAAAAGAATCAATACACTCTAGAAAGCCTATACTTACTCTGACTATCTCTAAGTCCAGATAATATATGATTGCAGTATGAAATGTCAAAAGGAATGACAGAATGTATAATTAAATTTCAGGCAAACGTCAGGTATACTTCAGAACATATTTAAAGATATAGCAGAAAATGCAGTTATGGCACAGAATCACTTTAAGAGTGCTACATAAGCTTATGGGATTTGTCAAAGGAATTTAGCTTCCTATCTGTAGAAAGAACCTATTTATGGGTTAGTCATGGCCTTCAAAATACTTGAACATGTTTAGAATTATGTGTGTGGACAACTGGATGTATTTGAATCATTGAATCGTTAAGGTTGGAAAAGACCTCCTAGAATCAAGTCCAGCCATCAACCCAGCAGCACCACCACCATGTTCACCACTAAACCAAGTCCTCAGGTGCATTTATAAAATATTTTTTGATCACTTCCAGGGATGATGATTCCACCACTTCCCTGGGCAGCCTGTTCCGATAACTTTCAATTAAGTAATTTTTCCTAATATCTAATCAAAACCACCTCTCCTGGTGCAAATTGGGGCCATTTTCTCTTGTCCTATGAGTTGTTACTTGGGAGAAGAGTCTGACACTCACCTCACTGCAACCTCCTTTCAGGTAGCTGTAGAGAGCAATGAGGTCCACCCCCTGCATTTCTCCAGGCTGAACAATCTCAGCTCCCCCAGATGCTTCTCATAAGACTTGTGCTCCATGCCCTTTGCCAGCTCTGTTGTGCTTCTCTGGACATTCTCCAGCACCTCAATGTCTTTTCTTTTAGTGAGGGGAACCACCGAATATCCTGAGTATATGTATGTGACAGTCACTGTCTGCCATCAGGTGTGGTATCCTATCAGAAGGGTAATAGGGAATCTTTAAAACCTGGATCAATCCCATTGACATAATAGCATATATGGCTACTGGAATGGCAGGATCCTACCTGAAGCAAGTTTTTCCATCCCATCTGCTAGCAATGTAATCTGAGGCATGGAAAACAGAGGTAGATGATGCATGGTTTTAAAGACAAACTTCCTCCTTTCCACTCCCTGAGATAGAAGTAATAGGGAAAAGGTGTGAATAGTAACTTTGAGAAGAGAAATTCAAAGTTCTCTTCAAAAGGGCAAGGAAAGCTATGCAAGAGGGTTATCATTTTATAGCAGAGATACCAGGTTAAGTTAAAGACTTTGCTCTGTGTGGAAAAGGGAGTGAGACTCCACAATTCAGAAGGGAAGCCACATCTAGAAGAAAGACATCCTAAACTGCTCAGATATCTATGAATTACAATAAAGTGAAGGTAGAAAGGAAGTGATGTTTAAACATGTACAATTTATCTAATTGTGTGGACTGTATTTGTTTAAATGGAGAGCTCATGACTTTGTGACTGTTTGCTTTCTTTATTATCTGTTCTTGAAGAAGGGAGTGGTTTCCCACAGGTTTGAACTCTGGTAAAGGACAAACTAAAGCTTCTGTGGAAATGGCAATGGATGATGCTGATTAGGGAAATTGAGTGGTTTCATTGCTGGAAAAGATTTTCCTTGTGTTCAGGAAATCTGGGAAAATCATGTTAACCAAGGGAAGCAGAAGAAGAGATGGACCTGTACTAGAGTAAAATATATCAATCTGATAAATGTTCAGCTGAAGAGATCTACTAGAGCTGTGATATGTGTTTAATTTTATGCACAGCAAGTACTTCCTGGAAAGACAGACCAAGACAGTGCATATGTCCTTGTGAGACAGATTCCTGAATTTAAATTATCAGTGAGTTAGAACTTCAAAAGCATCACCGCCCATCAGATGTCAGTAAAATACTCCTGTCTGTCAGCATCTTCTTGATTTACAGCTTCAAATATGTTCACTGCTCTAGACAGAGAGTAATGGTGGCAATGGGATGCTGCGTTAGTAGAAATAAATAAATCTGATAGAGAAATCTGATCATGGAAATGGCTTATTAAAACGCTGTTGATCGTGATAATCGCTTCCACCTGACAGTGCAGTCAGTTAATAGATCTGTCTGTATATATGACCATAATTGTTCTACATTTTTGAGAAAACATCGGAAAAAATGCTTGAAAAAATAGCTGGTGCACAGATGTAGCTTTAGAGAGCAGTGAAGGACAAGTGAGTTTCATATCTGAATAGTTTAGGTTATTGCTAGAAGGGGAAAATTTAGTTCATACAAGCCAATGAGGCTTTGTCAGTGTGGTGTTCCAACAAGCTGTTCACAGGTGGCGTGCTATTGTAACTGCACTCAAAATAGCATTGGCTTTTTTTAAGCCATAATGGTAATTGAAAGTTTGGCAGTCAAATACTTTGCATCATTCAACTTTCAGCTTGCTTGGTGGAGTTAGTTAAAGGAAGTACAATACACTGAATCTCTGGCAATTGCATGGGAGCAGCTTTTGTGGCTGAGGGTAGGCTTTAAAAAGGAAAGCTATACATAGTATAAGCCTGTATCATTTAGAATATCACTTTTCTTACCATCCACAACAATTTCAGCTGAGATTAGCCGGCGTGCCTGTGCTAGCAGAATATCACTAGTAACATTTCTTAGCCAGGGTCTATGATGCTGTGGAGACAATATAACACAGACTGTTGACTAAGAATCTGTCTGACTTCTTTAGACATTGTCACATTAAAGCTAGATAAGAGGAATCACATCAGGTTGTTTTTGTGAAGCTGAAATAGTGAAGTTTGCTTGTTTTTAAAATGCTGCTTGTGTCATGTTGTTTGGGAAATGTAAGGCTGTCTTTTCTCAGCTACTTACATTGTTCTAGAATATTGTTTTTATATTTCATTGGAGGAACTTTGCATTTAGATAGAAAGACATTAGAAAGATAGAATTTAATGTAGAATGGGATTTTTCTCATTTGCAATAAATAGGAATAATAAGGTTTGTATCTTTGGGAACAAAGCAACATCACAGAGAGACTGTTTTTTTTTTCCCAGAGCATGCAAGACACTGATTTTTGGCAACTGTAGCCTAGCCATTCATCTTAGAAAGATTTTTCTAAAATAACTAAAAACATTTTTCATTTTTTTTTTTTTTTAGAGAGACTTCCAAATCTGACTCTCCACACAGATGAACCTTCTCTAGTAATTTGCTTCAGTTTATAGGTGGATAGATATTATTACCAAATTATATTGTGTTAGCTTTGTGAACTGACTTTGAATTAGTGCAAATGAGCACAAAATAATCAGGGCAGTGAGAATTCATGCTGCTGAAAAATGGGTTAGCTAGTGCTACAAATCTGCTTCCCAGGAAAATGGCCAAGTGGAACCTTCAAAAGCCCTTATTTTTGCTTGCCTTCAGTCAAGAGATGCAATAAACTTAAAGTGCGAATCATATAATTTTTAGCTTAGTGAAAAAATGTGAACAAATCTTGCTACAAAATATTTGCCTAGGCAGAAGGAGAAGGCCACACAGCTTTTAACGAAGACTCTTTAAATTGTCGTGAATATATATGTGTACTTCAGGTCTAACAGAGTTGAAATCAGTGATTTTATGCTAGGCTAAAAGTTAGGGAAAAGCAGGAAACTTGAGAAGAAAGCTGAAAATAAAATAAGAACAATTTGACTCTAAATTTAGAGGAAACTGTAAAAGAAGAAAAATCCATATCCCATGTTTTTATCAGGGGCATGTAAGCACCAGAACAGAGAGGACAGAAAATTAATATCTAAATATCTTATCCTTAAAAATCCTAAAAAAGTATTTTCTTCAAATATAATTCTCTGTCACAATATGCTGCACAAGTCTACATTTCCAAAGCAGTAAGTGTGGCTCTGAGAATCTTTGTGTTTTTCCCCCCTCTGTAGTATTCTTAAGAAGACTATTTTTTAAAGGTTGAGTTCTTCTTCGACAACCAATATGAAGTACTTTCTAAGCATGTGATTTTGTTTGAGAAAATGTCATGCTTTGTTGAAAAATACTTCAGCCTCATTGTAGCGACTCTAAACTTACCCATCAATTTTATGGTACTCAGATAAGTTTTTGCTCTCATAGAAATTGATGAAAAAGATCCCAAGGCAGAATGTAGGTTGAACTTGGTCTTTTCTATAGCCTGTATTGGGGG
>JAWWEW010000001.1:82143140-82249763 GCA_035583185.1 Anabacerthia variegaticeps | reverse complement strand
TCAGTATCAATCCTTTTCTATGAATATTCTTACAGATTCTCTTGACTACTTAAATTACGGTGGGGAAAAAAAATCGAGATCTCTTTTTTGAGTCTTTAGTGATTTTTGTATCGCTCAATTTAGCTCTCTAGTAGTCCAAAGGAATGGAAATTGAATTTCAGAATTCAGCCTCAGGCTCTTCCGGATGTATCAGCTTTTTCCTATTCGCTCATTCCAGCACCCATGAGTCAGGACACCAAATGTTCCCAGCGAGGCTGCTTCCAGTGCCTAGCTGAAGTTGCAAGCAGTTAGTCACAGATGAAAGCGGCATGGATGAGTATCCATGTGGCATCAGAAAAAATACCATGGAGATATCTTTTTCAGCTGAATAACACCTGACAGAGATATTTACAGGCATAAGCAGCCTTATTGTGTGTGAAAATGGGAAGAATTTTCCCACTAAGATGCTGTGGGGGAGAGGGCAATGTCAAGATGGCAAGGGTTATCTGTACACAGAAGTTAGACTGAATTATATGAACAGTGGAGACAAATATTAAACTGCCTGTATTCTTTGAAAGTATATTCATTCCACTGTCAAATTATGAGAAGCTGTTAGATTTTCTTAAATCAAAGTGTGATTTATATAATTTTTTGTATTATTATCTATTAAATGACTCTACATTTTGTGGGTTTTTTTTAAATAAAAGAGAAACTAAATAGGATTTTTTTTTATTTTTTTTTTTTTGTTTTTCTTAAGGAGACTTCTTCATACAATATTTAAATTAATTCAGTCATTGTTTGGCATTCTCTGTCTCAAGATTATGCCTGAATGGAAGATTATGTATTCTGACTTTTTCAATTTCATTGAAACTTCTTGTAAACATAATCTCTAATACAGAATACATCAAGATCCAAGATGCAAGGGCTCACAGACAGAAAAAAAAAACCCAAATCCAACCCATTCTTATTATTGAGTTAATTAAAATATGCTTGCAGTGATTTTACTTGTTTAGTTGATTGGCTTTCTTCAATTTTTTTCATGAAAACATGGAAAATATTTGGTTTTGTCAGCTTTAAAAAATCCACTTGCTACATTTATCTTGTTATCTAGGCAAAGTAATTTAACATTTAAAACCATATGTCATAAACATTTGCTAAATCTGTATATGCAGGATGCTCAAGCCAACAAAAGAAATGAATCGGAGAAAGATAGAAGAGCAATCATTTTTTAGATCAATCAGCAGTCGAGCTTGTATCATTATGTATGCATTACTTCTGTACAGGTTCTCCAAGTTACAACTACTTTGGCAGAAAATTAAGAAACAGAGAAATGTTGTTGCTTAGGAAGACTAATTGGCAACATCACATTTATAACTCGTTTTAAACCCAGCTGTGTCTCACGAGTAAGTCAGTATTTTACATTTCTGAACTGGTCTGTAAACAAGAGTTTTGCTTATTACTGGGAGTGTTCAGGACCTAATTATAATTTTCTCTCTATTTGGCTTGAGTGACTTTATTCAGAGTACTTAAGGAGACTGAAGTCCTCTACTCTGCATAAGTACCACCTACTCTTTTACATGCTTTCCCTCATCATGGAATGCAGTTGCACTTAGTCTGTACACACTGATTTACTCCTCTGTGTACTATTGTGCTGAAGCGTTTGTCCATCCTGTTCCACATTTTATGTTGAAAGAAGATAAAACGTCAAAGGGTCAGATTCTACAATATAACCTACAGTGACAGAAGTTTACTTGGTGAAGATCCAGAAAGCAAAGGCAACTAGCAGCTCTCATCCTGGAACCTGAAAATAGTTATGAAGTCTGTATAGCAAATCAGACAGCTGAAACTATGAGTGAAGTTAACCATATTGGTGTGGAAGAGAGCTAGCATCAGCTACAGTGCTGAACTCTGGTGTGTTGAAGTCAGACAAGAGGAAGGTTTCACTGAGGTGTGGCCAGAACTTTATCTTTGGCATATTGGGGCAGTCTATGTCTGTGGAAATGAGATTCTGAACCCAAAAGTCATGCCCTGAGTTTTATGGTATGACCTCTTTTCTTTGAAAGTGAGACTGATCTTTGTTTAGGAAGCAGAGGTTCTAGGCTTACTTCACCTTGAGAGATCTTCTCCTATGACTAAATCACCAAGGTAAGGGTTTCTATAGACAATTATTTCTTAGTCCCTCTCTTAGTTCTAGACTACAGTGCAAGCCGAAATGCAAAATTGCTGGACATGACAGTGAGCCAAGAGAAGCTTTTACCCTGAAGTCTGCGTTTTTCAGTTTTGATTCTGATTCCATTCTGGACCCTCTTCTTTTGGTCTTATGGTGTTTCCATTTTTGACTATACTGTGGTCTGTAGCATACTACTTGACATTGACCTGAAAAGTAATGGCCATAAATTGAACTTTCTCAAAATTCCATGAGTGTTAAGATTAGTCTCCATTTTCACTGGAAGTTCTATCACCAGAAGGCTATCCTGTAGTAAAAGGGTAGTAGGACCATTTTCTAACAGGATCTGTACTGTCCTATTTGTATTAAACTAGCAAAACAAGTTGTTTAGAGTACTTGGGTGGATGACTGTTTTCAGAAAGATGGGAACTTTATTGACTTTATGTAATAGCATAGCTTGAGACAAGTAGAGAACTTTCCCAGAAAACAGCAAGTTTTAAATCTCTTGCAATCCTAACTAGACATTTTTGGATTAGTTTTGTGAACACAGACTTGTGTGTTGCATGAAGTTTGTAGCCTGAACTACCCTTTCCACTGGGAGATGTGTTGAGAGTGGTTAAAGACAACCATTATATAAATGACTGTAGAATTCTGTCAGATAGTAACTTTAACACATTTTAAACTACACAATTCTATAAATGGCAGAGCAGATTGATTTTGCCTAATTATTTATTTTTTTATTTATTACTTAATTGACATTTGTAATAAAATAACTTTTATTTTCACCTATATAAAGATTACTTTTGTTACTAATACAGTATTTTAATAAATTATTTAACTGTCTTAATTCTGAATTTATAATAGTTTAATACTTTACTTCTTTAATTTACTGTAGTACATTTCTAGATGTTACTTAAAATAACATTTTATGAAAGTAAATAAATAAAATCCTTTTCAGCAAGTAACATTAAGGAATCTTTCAGGATTTCAATAGATGTAAAACCTATATCATTTAATGGCCAGACCAAATGCCTCTTATGCTTACGAGGGGAGACTTGTGAGATATCTGAAACAAATTTGTATTTTCACTGGACAAGAAGTTAGAAGCGAAGGTGGTCTTGATTTACCACTCAGGTTCATCAGACTTTAGAACATATCTTAATGTGAGAGTGAAAACAAATCTATAGTCCTCCCTCGAAGCTTAGTGATTTAAGATAGGAAACACATTTTATGTGGGAGCAAAAATTAGTGTGGTACCAATATGTTTTTTTAGTTGTTAAAATGAACAGTGAGAAGACTCACTTAGGTCCTCTGGCCAGTGTAAACAACTCTTATGCTAATGCTTAATCTGAACTTTGAAGTTAATTGAGGTGAAAGAAGAACAGAAAGTTGGGATTTATCAGATTTGTGCTAGATGATTAAATGAGATTTTTCTGTAGGTCTTTCTTTCTTAATTGATTGTAAAGATAGTCTAAGTGGCTTAAATGCAAACATCAGACATCAATCATTGACACACAAAAATAAAGTAGATTAATCTTTCTCAAAAGGGCACTTTTTTTTCTTTTCATTAATTTTTCATTTTACTACAGTGACATGGGACTTGGATTTCGCAAATACTTTAGTATTTTGGTTCTGATCTAGATTACTCTCTTGAAGTGAATCTCCATTGCTCTTGTTTTCAAGCTTTGGTTCACCTTACTAGGGGGCCTCAGAGCGTGTGAACCAGATTTCTCTGGGTTGAAATTCAACTACAAGCTGTGCTTCAACTGCTTATAGGCCTTCAGTTTGTGCAACCAGGCTAGACCTACTCTGAAATCCCTGTCCCCCCGAACATAAATACAGTGTTCATCAGAACATCAGTACCAAATGCTTCAGTCCATAAATTCACTCATATTGAGTTGCACTGCTTATTACTGGAGAAAACTTCAAACATCACTTCTCGTTGATCATACAGACATGACAGATAGTGCAAATAACTGATGAAGGCAAAGAGAGGTGGTGGTAATATTCTGGTGAAAAAAACCTAAATTCAGGAATTTTTGCTATGCCACTGCAAAACTGAGTGCCAAAAAGAAAGTCGGCGCAGAAGACACCCTGAGCTGGCAAAACAAATATACAAACAAAAAATGAAACACTTTTATTATTTTCATTTAAAAACCTAAACAAACAAACAAAAAAAAAACAACAAAAAAAACCCCCAATTCAACAACATGTCTAATATTAATTTTTTGGTATTTTTAATGAAAGTCTTATACCAAATTAAACTGATTTTAAAATTTAATCTGATACCTAAAAAACTCAACACCCAAAACACTCACTAAAGTAGTGTTCATCATGTTAGTAATTAGGTTTTTTTCCCAGTGTGTGAAAAGTATCAGTTCAATCTGCTTCATCAGAAATTCATCAAGAGGCTGATCCTCTTCATAGAAGTAGAGAGACAACAGTAGGAATATAATAATTTCCATCAATTGTATTTTTGAGTAATGTGTAACATGCATATAATTTAAAGCTGGTAGCACCACATTTTGAACTACAGTTTTCCCAGGCTTTTTGCATAGAAGAAAGTTGATTACTGATTGGGAGATAAAGGAAATTAAATGTAGAAAAGAAAAAAACATTTAAATTATCAAAATTGCTCAAAGCCCACTTAGGTTTTGAAGCTGTTAAGCAGTCCTGTACTAAAAAACTGGCTGTCAAGGTTAGGACTGTGGATAGCACTATGTGATTTTGGTGGGCAGAACTCAGTTGAGAGCACTCCTCATCATTTGGGACTTGTATTTGTTTTGATTAGAACCTGAATCTGTGCCTGGTGTCTGGGTTCAGCCTCCTACAGATACTCTCCTTAACCAGACAGACCCAACAGCTTTTATTACCTGTAAACTCATTTCCTCTGGAGATTTGTGATGACTCAGGTATGCTTTCAATTGTAATCCATTATTTACTTTTTCCTCCACCCACAAGCTGCAAAAATGTGGAGCAGACAAGATAAAATTTAACAAGAGACCAAGTTATAAATTTCCTTAATTTAATTTAATTTCTATAAGATTTGCTTTCTGCTTCAATTTGGAACAGACAGTCTGCTTCATGAAGTCCATGTGTGTGATTATGTCTGTCTTGCATTTTAGTTCAGGTCTGTGCCTGTACAAAAACAAATAAGAGAGAAAACATGGCAAAAATTTAAACCCAACTCACTCTAGGGAGTGTATTATTTTTGAACCAGAGCTGCTCAATAGCAGCACACGTTATACAGTTTCTACCATAAAGAGGTCAATAGTAGACAAAACATTTACTGCATGTCAATGGGATACTGCTTTAAGAAGCTGCTAATTATTTTTCCCTTCAGGTATGCTGATGGAGTTTTGGAGGTCACTTCCATTTTCATTCCTGATGTGTTCTTTCCAACACCAGTCAGCTGTTGGAAATGTCCCATCAGGTACGTCTCAGCAGCAAGATAGTGCTAGCTTTTGAAAACGCATTGATTTGACCAGAATCCCAGGTTTAAGCATGTTTCTTTGAGCTCATCTTTGTATAATGATCCAGTTCACTCTAATTGAAGAGTTTTTACCTTTTGAGAAGAATATTGATGAGGAAATGAGAAAAGGGCCTTTGAAGGAAAGCAGGTACAGTAAAACCCATCAAAATTAATGCAGTGGGGTTTCCTGTAGTATATTACTTTTACTTAATATTCTTATATAACTACAAAAGTAAATCCCTTGAAAGTTGTATTCCCACTGACAGCTTCCCTGCAATTTTATGGTGGCATCCTCTATAGTTAATGATCTATCACAGGCTCTATTGTAAGTTCTGATTTGTCAAGGCTTTATTGTAGCAACAAAATCTTTAGAAAGGGATTGCATTCTGTGGCAGACTGAAAAATGAATTTAAGTTGGTCTATCCATCTCTAAATTAGAGACAGATTTTTTTTCATTTTTTTCAGGTTTTATCTATATTTTTCTTTAATCTGTCAATTTCTTTTGGGATATAAACTTGCATAGTTCCTCTAAAGTTGAAAAAAAAAGAGCTAGAACTTTGGCTTTGGGTAGAACATGTGTCTCAAGAATCAAACAAGTAACTATTTTACTGCTTTCAATGCACTGCAGATCTAAGTCTGCAAATATGCACTTGGGCAATTTTTCAACAAATACCTAACAGTGGGAGAAATTTATAATATGTGCAGGAGATGTGCAGGTGCTTTGCAAGGCAAAGCCCTTGACCAGTTCTTGACTTACTGATTTAGTGTGATATTTGCATTACTCTTTGCTGTTCAATTTACATCTTCAGCACCTAAATGCTACTGAGGATTCTTTACTACTTTTTCAAATCTAAGTAACTGTTTTTTAAGAAATTGACTCTCTTCCCTCTTGCACAGACCAAAAATACGAGGAAAAGACCAGATGTTGCACTGAATCCCTCATGCTTGTGCCACTGAAGACAAAAATTAGACATACAGCCCTGTCCTGGGCACCGTGCTACGATGTCAGGCTCTAACTTACTTGATAAAACTGCAGGTAGTGTTGTGGAAAAATTACAGCACATCCTTTGCTGAAAAGCCACACATAAGAAAATAACTTCCTGCATAAACTATAAAAAAAACAGACGTGTGACAATACGACACCTACATAAAGTCAATGTTCATCTGTTCTTCTGGACAGAGAAATAGCAGCATTTGATCATGCTGTAGCAAGACAGTCTCAATTTTTTCAATGAGGACACTAGAGTAGGCCTGCACAGCTTCTTTTGACATCTTCTTGCATATATAAATTCATAAGGTAGAAACAGCCTTTGAGTATCTGTCACATATAAATTATTTCTACCCTTCAAAACAGTACAAATTCTGAATTTTTTTTCATCATGGTTAAATAATTGATTTTACTGTGTGCAGGACTTGACCTGTAATTTTAAAGAACATCAAATGGATAGGCAAGTTCAATGTCCATATTCAATATCAGATGTTCAACTAAGGATTTAGGTAAATTGTTCACCAGTGTGAAGATATAAGTCTGTGAAATTCATAACTTTCCCTTCAAAGTCCACCTTTAAACTGTGTGGCAATCTTATAAATAGGGTTTTACAGAATGCAATGACCAGTAGCAACTCATTTTTGCAAGCAATACTGCCTCGCAGCCTGTTGAGATACAGTGGACTTTGAAATGGTGAAGGGAAAGTTCTTAGTTCAGCCTGTTCTATGAACACCTTTCAAAGAAGAGAAACTTTTTTGGGGTTCTTGCCTGTTCATTTTTAATATCAGCATATAAGCTTTTCTTATGAAAATGTCCTGTAGTGAAATATTATAGGAATTCTCTGTGTCTAAGGATGCAGACTAACATGTAAAAAAAGAAAACAAATCAAAACAAAGCAAAACAAAAAAAGAAAAATAATGTAAGTGAAGACTGATGTTTAGATAAATATGTCTATGTATAGCGTGCGGACATTTTTCTCAAATGTGTGTGTGCATATAGAATTATTTGATCATCCTGGATAGCATTCTTTCATTTCTAAGTGCCATTTTTGGTCTTTATGGTACATTTTAATCTACAGTGCTGCTTATGGCCTAACACTGCTGGAATTTTATTTTGAAAGTTTGCTTTTTCGTTGCAGTTGCAATAAAACAAAGCTACCTGAAGTGTTTTCTGACAGGATCCTCTGGAAGCAGACTATCGCACTACCATTAGGTTTTTGTCTGTCTTTCCCTTCCTTTTAGGACAACAGTTTAAGGAAAGCAATTACCTGGCTGTGAAACATATTTCTTGAACAGCAGGATCTGGCTCAGTGGCTTGCTCCTTATATCTACGGAACTGTTCACCAAATGATGGCAAGAGGGAAAATAGGTGACCCTTTAGCATCTGCCTTTGCTAGTTAAACTGTTGATAGTTTTTGCCTAAAGGCTTCTATTTAGGGAGGCAGTATGGTACTTTATGATTTACATTAATTTCTCCTCTCCTATGACCATATGATGATAAAACCCCAGTGCCTATATATTAATTAAATGACTCTGTGTGTATATACTTGCAAAAGGGAGAAAAAAATTCTCACTTTTAAAAGAATAAATGTATATTAAGGTGTCTTTAAATAAGGACATGCCTTTTACTTCAAGTTCAGACAGATCTTGGGAGCTTGATTTGCTGACAGGAAAACAGGTGATTAATTTGCATCTTTAGCAGGCTCCAGAAAGACATTTCTTCTGCTGATGGGTTGATAAACAGGGCTTCTCTGTTGGTAAGTTTAGAGGGAAATGTGTGCTCTTTGTTTTATTTTCATTTGAGGGCTTTTTTTCTGGACAAAAGTTACAGAAGCTGTCTTCTCACCAGAGGTTTTCATGTCTGAGAGAAAAATGTGTTCTTTTTCCTGTTGTTAAGGTGCAGAGATTGGTAAAGGATTCATTTTCTGCAAAGTTCAGTTAAAGGGTACACAGTCTGCCTATTAATAAGGGCATATTTACCCATGATGCAGGTAGTTGCACACAAAACATTTAGGCTTTTGCCACTTGCATAGAGGAATTCCTGGATAAAGATCTGCTGAATGTAAGTAAATACATCCTGATATTTTTGTTTGTAAAATAATTTTACTTCCAGATCAGTTCCAGAATAGATCTTGAAAATAGTAGGTTGCTACTCAAACATACCACTGGATAAGGAAGGTTAAAAACCTGTCTATGTGATCAATAAGGGAATATTTTCAGGAGGTGTAGTGAAGTAACCTTATTATTTTGTTCTATTTGCATTCATGGTATATTATAGTTTATAAATGAAATAAATGAAATATTTTGTTCCATATTTTGCAACATGTATGTGAAGCTGTAAATGACATACTACATTCTGATGGCTTAAAGTATGATAAGGGTATTCAAGCAGTGGTAAATAAAATAATGTATGTAATTTACCATGAGACAAGAGCTCTCTTTTATGGTAAATCAAAGATTTTTGTGCTATTAATAATGATATGAAGAGTGATTTTGATGCATCATAGTAGTTGAAAGCTGTCCGGATAAGCCAGACAGATATTAAATGAAAAATTAGAATGAGTTCTCTGACAGGAACTTGAAATGTAACTAGCTACTTAGTATCCCTGCAAAAGAAAAATTAAAGTAATATAAAAAGCCATATGTTGTTACTAATCATGATACAATCTATGAAAAGAAACCCAAAGACTGTATCCTGGATAAACAGAGAACTTAAAACTTGGAATTTGGTTATCTGGATCCCATCAATAGGGGCCTAGACTCTGAAATATCTTTGGAAAAATGTAAATCTAGAAGAATACATAATGTGATATGCTATAACACCTGTGTAATTATAACCTAGATATATATCTACAGGACCACAGAGATCTTCCCAGTTATTAAGATTGGTAAGGCTTACTCCAAGGTTATTTTATTTGGAAGTATAGTACACACTATGATGGCCCTCCCCATTCCTCTACATTGGTTTCAACTGGAAGAAAGCAGGGTCTGTGGGCGGAAGCTGAATTGTTTTTCACCTCCCATGATCTTCCATCTGGTCCCTAATCTGGATGTAACCACTGATGCCTGAAGGAATACTTGAATCCCCCAGAAGTGTGATTTTTCCCAACAATGTGAGATGATCTAATGGAAGGTATTGATTTTGCCTGGAAAGCTCACATTCATGTCATCACAAACTTATACATGAGATGTTCTCTTATTCATTTGTAAGAGATGCTTAGTCTGTAGCACAGAGCCTCTTTATTATTTACAGTTAGCACTTGCCAGAGTAGAGCTGTGTACAGTCACCTGCTTTACTCACAGTTCCCAGCAGGCATGACTGCATTTGTCCCTTCTCCCTGCCTTCATTTAGGGGAAAAAAAACCCCAAAACTTATGTGTCTAGCCAGTTTATTATTTTTTTTAAAGATTTTGCACCTGCACCCTAAACATCAGGGCACCTTAAATCCTGTTCAGTGCCTGGCACTGCTTGAACCACCTCCCTCTCTCTGGTCCCTTGAACATTAAAGACTGGTTTAGCTCTGCTGTGGAAGAAAGCAAGGAGCAGTCTCTGCAAAGGAATATTTAATTAAAGACATTCAATGCTGAGTTAGAAGCACTCAGGAACCCTTGAATTTGAAAAAAAAACCAAAAAATCCAGACATGCCCTCTCCCCTTTATCTTTCTGATAGTCTGAGTTTAGCAACATTCAGGCTGGATGTGCTTTGCACACGAAGAAAAGATTCCTGTCTAGTTTACTTGCGTGCAGTTTCTGTATCCCTTGGCCATATCTTTAGCTGACCATAGTCAAACCACACAACACCTATCATTACTGTGGTGGTGGGAGGAATCTGAAATTTGAATTTTGCCCAATAATTTGCATCCCAGATGCTTCTGTTCATGTGCATGTTCTTGTTCATGTGCATATTCCTGTTCATGTGATAGATACCTCTTTTTACTTAACCTAGTAAGATATCTCAAGTCAGAAGCAGACAATTCTCTAACATTGCTGGTGCTTAAACCTAGATGTGTCTTTATTCACATTTACAGTGTTTTCCCTGAAAATTTTCTTCCAACTCTCCTTGTGTGATCTTCACTGTCATATAAAACCTGATATTAGTTTGGTGTGCTTGCCTGGTTTCCTTAGAAACCTTTTTGAGTGATTTCCTGTAAAGGAAATTATCATCCCACATTTAGGAAGGTACAGTTACAACTGAATAATGTTTTGACAGAATTATCAAAATTAAATTGCACAGCTTACCTGAGCATCACATCTGAATTAGACTAATTTATATTTTCAAATCCTAAATGCCTTCCTTCCAATACTGAGCCACAGATCAATGTCCATCATGTTTAGAAAAGCATCAGATGAAGTAAGGTCATGGCTAATCTAGACATTGAAACATTATATCCAGTAATTGCATTTCGTAAATCTGATTGGTTTAGGGTCTTTTAAGTGCCAAACCAGACGTTTGCATCAGACTCAAGAAATGTTATTACATCATCAGTAAATTTTTCTACCAGCCTTTACTTCAGGAGTGCACAATGAGCCGAAAATTAGGGTGTCTGAATTTGGTCTCCAGCACAGTGTGAGGAATTACTTGGGGATGTTAAGGCTTTTATTCTAATTTGTAACCAGCAGGTTCACTTGTACTGACTGATGGTAGTTTGAGACTTCAGATACCACGGGTCATCCAAGGAATTCAGACATGAAGCAGAATCTTTTGTTTTATCCTGCTTGCTTGTGAGCATCTGTAGCAGATGATTTTCACTTTTGTGCCCCTGTGTGTATGCCTTTTGCCACTGTTTTACTGGGACCACGATGTTACAGGACTGGCAGCAGCTGACCATTATTAGTTTGCTTACTAAAATGTAAACAACATTCTAATATCCTTAGATACATATTTATTACTAAAGAAAATGATGCATGACATCTATTAAGACAAACAATATTATCTATATTATCTAATGGTATTGTATATGATAAATTGAATGCCATTTGTTGCAATTGCCCATAGCCATGAACAACCCTTCACTCAAAATAACCCAATACATTGTGAATCTTTCAAAATTAACAGTGATCTCAAATACACTACTTTCCACAAGACTAGCATAGATATTTTTGTTCACTATTATTAAATGTATTTAATGAAAAGTAATGTTCTTGGATTTTCTGCTCCAAATTAAATGAGCTAAGCATTTCTGGTTCCAGATAAAATCTGAAACTATTGATTATATTAATTTATGACTGCTCTTTTTTCTTCTTCTTTTTTTTTTTTTTTTTCCCCCCTTCTTCCATCTTCCATAGTTCATTTGTAAGGAAAACACACTAATGATGCAGGTTCATGTATACACAAGCACTGGAGGCTGATACTTGGTTTGGTAGTGTGTGCCCCTTGTGGTCAAAATATATGAGATTAAAATATTGTGGTTCATTGCAGACTCCTTCCTAATATACACTGTTATTCCTTACCTGTGATGCCAATTGATTTTTTTCCTTTTAATTGTAGAATTGTGAAATTTTGTGAGTATTCTACTGAAACTCAAGATTCCCATCTCTGTTTAACATTCATTGGTGGATTTTATTATACCCATGAATGCAAAACATACATAGGTGGCTTTGTAAAAAAACTGTTTATCAGAACAATTCTGCTGCCCCAAGCGTAATAGTGCATCATGAATTCTTTAAGATTTGAGAGGAAGTTGGGTGGCATTTTTGAAGTAAGCAAAATGAATTTTGTATTGATTATTGATGCACTGAAGGTAAGTAACATGTATATATACATATGTATATATATTTATATATGATAAAAACATTTACAAGTAAAATGTTACAAGTTGCACACTTCATGGTTAGTAGTTCACTGATGTAGTGAGGTGATATGGTTAATTAATTCTGGGCTTTTATATGATGCAGTACAAGCTAGAGCTGCTGGGCAATAAAACTTACATGGATGCATTGTTTTCTTAGTCACCGATCACTTTGCTGCTGCTAATTTTTAAAATCTACTTAGTCCTTTAGACTTGTAATCTTCTTACAGACATGGAATCATATCACAGAATCAGAGAATCATGAAATGGTTTGGGTTGAAAACACTAGAGGAGGTTTGTCAAAGCCCCATCCAAACTGGCCTTTGAACATTTCTAGGGATGAGGCATCCACAACTTCTCTGGGCAACCTGTCTCGGTGCCTCATCACCCTTACAGTGAAGAATTTCTTCCTTGTGTCTATACTTAAGCCATTGTCCCTTTTCCTCTCACTGCATGCCCTTGTAAAACGTTGCTCTCCATATTTCTTGTCAGCCCCCTTTAGGTACTGGGAGAGTGATAAAAGATCTCCTTGGAGCCTTCTCTACTCCAGGCTGAACAACCCCAGCTCTTCATCCTGTCCTTGTAGCAGAGGTGGTTCAGCCCTATGATCATCTTTGTGGCCTCCTCTGGACTTGCTCCAACAGATCTATGTCCTTCTTGTGCTGAGGACTCCAGAACTCAATGTAGTACTCCGGGTGGGGTCTTGTGAGAATGGAGTAGAGAAGAATCCCCTCCTTCAACATGCAGGGCATGCTGCTTTTTATGCAGCCCAGGATAAAAATGGCTTTCTGGGCTGCGGGAGCACATTGCCAGGTCATGCTGAGCTTCTCATCAACCAATACTCCAAGTTCATAGGACTATTATAAAATGAATTAATAGTCTGCCATATCACTCTAATTTGGTTTAATGAGCATGAGATGGATTATATGGTCAAAAATAGCTAAGCAGTATCCCTTAGAATTCTGATATTTCAAATAAGAATGGGATTTAAACATGGTTTTTATAGCCATTCTAAGAGAAGGGGTTTGAATTTTGCACACATAAAATTGAAGAGCTGCTGTGCAAATTGTATCTGTTTTTTTCAGATGAGGTTAAAATCCAGCCAACTAGCAGCTTTGTCTTCATAAAGATAACTGATCTGATGTCAAATGGGATTATTTAACCAAAACTGGGAAATTTGGAGAGTTCTTGATATTCCAGTAGAAGATACTCTCTTGACTGATGATCCAAGTTGAGGAGATACAATGCATAACACCATTTTGATGCATCCCTCTGCTAGTATACACATTCATAAATGCATTTATACCTACCTCAGTGATACCTAATGCATAATATCCTATAGCACCTGCAAACATAAAGAGACATGTAGCAAAGTTTATAGATTATTTAATAAAGCATATTTTTAAAAATATGAAAATTCTGCTAATGATTTTTTTTTCCTTTCAAGAACTGAAAAACTTCTCAGATGTACTTGTATGAGATCCTGTTTTATGGGCACAGATACAGCACCGTTAAAATGTTAAGTCTCTAAAGTACTGAACATTTTTATGCTATTTGCAACAGAAAATAATAAAATAATTATTTCAATTCATGGATACAAAGCTTTTATTAACATTTTCTAGGCACCGTCCAAGGATTAATCTATAGCTCAGCCTTTCACTATGAGTAATGGATAGATTGTTGAGTCCTCAATATAACATATCTGCTTTATAGTTTACTATAAGTCATAGAAAAGTACTTTTTCATAATAACATAGGGAAATGCAGTGCCATTAATTAGTCATGTTCTGCTGTATTTTGCTGTGCTGTTGAGAACTGTGTGCTGGTCTGAACCAGCCGAAACCATGCTGACTAATTATTACGAGCATCAAATATATGACATCCATCCATAAAGAACATTTCATTGTGTTAATCATTTTCACATCACAGTTGTTATAACTGTAACTCCAGCTGTCCTCTTTCAGGGGATGTTTCATGCAGTTAATGAGCCTTGACCATTAGTTCTTCTACTGAAAACATACAGGAACTGACTAGAAATGCACTCTGTCTTAAGTGTTACTCTTTAAACTAAGAGGGATAGAATGTATCTTAGATGATGGCGGGGGTTTTTCATTCATGAAAGACGGCAGGAAGAGTGCTAGGAAGATAGCATTGGAGACACCCTGTTAATCCAAACAAATGGTTAAACAGGCTATATATTGACATGACTATCCTTGGGTTATATGTGAATCTATAACTCCCTTATGCACAGTAATACGAATCAGAATACATCATGCCTTTTAGTCTTTCTCAACCTTTTATTTTAAAAATTCTAGAAGAAATAATCTGAAGTATATATCTATAAACATTTGATTTTCATATTTTTCAGTTAAATTATGACGTTTATGAAAAAAAATATTCATGTCCAAAGTGATGTTTGCAGTTTTAAAACAAAGAAACAAACAAATCATGTCAGTTTGCTCAAAATGTTTGATTTAATTTTCAAAGTGGTTTTTAACATTTTCTGAGTTAAACTGAAGTGTTTGCAGCAAGCTGTAGCAAATTGAAAATGTGTTTAATTTAAAATCCTTCAAACCACAACTGGACAGGTGTTTGGGTTTTTTTTATTTTGTTTTGTGGGGTTTTTTTGTTTGTTTGTTTTTTCCCGGAATGTTTCTCAACTGCTTTCACCGCAGGAATTTGAGAAAAATTTCTTAAATGTTTTAGTAAATCTAGAGCTGAACTTTTTTGAGAAAACAAGCCTGGTTCTTGCAAAATTTACATATGTAGTATAGTGCATGCATGCTACTTGAACAAACGCAAGAATTTGCATATTTCTGTGTCTTTACAGGAACAGTTTTCAGTTTTCAGTGTTTTACTGCATTAGTCTGCCTCAAGTCCTGTTACACTAGAGTAAAATTCTAAATAATTAATTGGAACAATGGATCTGTTAACTTTACTATTGATAACCATTGATAGCAAAAAATAACCACCTCTATACTTGCTCTTTGTTTTAGTTCACTTCAGCATTTTATTCTGAAATAAAACAGACTGTGAAAAAGACATGTGGAAAAATTGCTGTATGGGATCTATTTTAGACCCATTTTCATCTGCTGTGTTTGAACAGTGTAGCCAAAGTCCTGGCATAGTGCTGGGGAGGGAGACCTAGATGTCAAGTTAGTTAGTCACCCCTCACTGCTCATCTCCTAAATATTTATCTGGCCGGAGAGCTGATGTCCTCTCAGGAAACGATCACGGCATGCCACAGCAGGCTCCTGTTGCATTGCTGTCCATTGGCTTGCTTCTACTCATATCGTGTCATTAACAATTGCTCTTTCTAGGATGTTTGCATTGCAGCGCACAAGCTCCTGACGTGTCAATCTATATAACAATCCTTGTTATATTTGGATTTTTTTCCCCTAGCATGTAGGATTGATGTTTTATAAAGATTATAAGAGAAAGAAGAAGAGTTAAGCTTTGTGAGCAAGAAAGATCAGTTGTTAGCTGAACTGTACATAATTTTCTTAGAAAGATAGAGTCATGGAATTGTTTGGTTGAAAGGGACCTTAAAAACCATGTAGTCCAACTCCCCTGCCATAGGGAGGGAACCTTACACTAGGCCGGGTTGCTCAAAGCATTTGTCCAAACTGGCCTCAAACACTTCTAGGGCTGGAGCATCCACAGCTTCACTGGGCAACTTTACTGGATTGTCAGTCTTTCAAATTACTTTTTATGTGATCTATCAGTTATTTTGTTGTTTTGTTTTTTTTTTTTTGTTATTTTTCTGTACTTTTTGCTGCAGCTCTGTGTAGAGTAGAAGGAATATTTCAGGTACATGTGAAATTGTAGATGTATTCATGAAGATGACTGCTTCTGCCAAGGCCTATAGACATGCAAGAGATGACATGAAATGGCAATTCAAATACCCTTTTTGTTTACTAAGATGCTTTAAGGTCTTTACCACCTACTGAGTGCCTGGAAGTATGAATAAGCATTGGAGTGACAGGTTTTGCGCTGCTATGTCATAGATTTGCACAGCAGGACTGAGTGATTTCTGACAGTAGAGGCTGATGTGTTCTTCAAATAAAAGCATGTGTTTCAAATTTTGAGATAAAAAGGTTCTTTTCATCTTTGTGGTTCATAGACGAAATTAGTTTTTTACCTAATCCTTCCTGAAAATTATAGAGTTGCTTCAAATACAGAACATTAAATGAGCATTATAGTAGTCAATACCCTGAAGAAGGGAATATAATTTAGGAGCTTAAACCCACAAGAAGAATATATACATTTATATTTGTGAAAATTACCAGAAATCATTATTTTGTAATCTTTTTTTTGTAAATTGTCTCCTTTAAAACTATTCTCATGTAAGACCAATACAGATACCAGTTGGTAGAAAAAAGGCAAAAGTCACAAAGTAAATCACTCTGTAATTCAATTACACTCGCCAAGGTAGGGTTCCCATGGTGGTAGTCTGACACAGTAAGTGTTGAGACATTGGAATAATTCTTTTGATCATGGCAAAGTTGCACTTACAGCTTTTTTATTTAGGCAGTTAGTGCTCAGTCTTGGTAAGCAGCAAGGCTTGCATGCCATTCTTTACAGTGACTTGCCTGTGAGTTGCAAAAAAGTAAAATTTATTATTATTCAAATGTTCAATTACTGTTTGGCAAGCCTCTAAAGAAGTCTGTATACAAGAAATAAATTAAATACACATTTAAATTGTTGATTAATTTCCAACAATAATCTCACAGTCATTTTTAATAAACAAATAAGGAAAGAAACATGTAAAATAAAACAGAAAGAAAATATTTTTTATTTGTAGACCACACTTAATTTTAGGAACTCAGAACTCTTTTCAAATAATGATTACAACTGAGCAGTCTGTGGATATAAAAGCAGTTATAGTAATGGTTTTTTAGATAAAATTAAGATATGAATTGATACAAGTTTTTCATCACAGACAGCCCATCTTGAAAGTCATCAGCAGAATTTAGCAGTTTTTTCTTTCATACTTCTATATATAAGGACAGCTGTTGAATTAAAAAATAATAGCAAATATTAAGAGAAGAGTGTGATGTTTGCCACACCAAGGTAGCTTAGCAGCCAAGATTGTCTCAGTCAAAGAGTGAAATAAAAAACTGCTGTGATGGTGTGTAGAAGAAGCTAAAAAGTTGATGAGTGTATAAAGGGACATACCCGTATTTCAGATTTAAAGCTGCACCTGCTGTCATCTTCACAGCAGAAGAAACAAAATCCCATCAAGATGCATGCAACTAGGATTTAATTTAAAAAAAAAAAAAAACAAAAAAACATTTTGTGCAGAGAAAAAGAAAAGTTACTTCTTAAAATTACTGAAAATGAAAAAAAAAAAAAAGATTAGTTGTCATGGAACACAGAAGACATGGATTCAATTTAATATTTTGAACATTTCAAAAGAAGATCTTCAAGTCAAGTACAGCCCAGCTCAACTGAGTACCTACTGTGCACTTTCTGGTCTGAGTGTGAATTATTCTGTGTTTATGTTGTTGTTCCTCTTCCAGTTTATGTAAATAAACAGCTGATGGTGTGAGAAGTTGAATCTGAGTCTCTTCTTCTGAGCTGAGCAAACTTACAACCAGACAGAATCAATAT
Organism: Anabacerthia variegaticeps; assembly: GCA_035583185.1. Classification (NCBI taxonomy): domain Eukaryota; kingdom Metazoa; phylum Chordata; class Aves; order Passeriformes; family Furnariidae; genus Anabacerthia; species Anabacerthia variegaticeps. Next base: position 82,231,757 of record JAWWEW010000001.1, on the reverse strand, counting down.
TTCTTATGTAGCTCCTCAGCTTTTTTGGAAAATAGTTTGTTGGGGGTTTTTTGTGTGGGTTTTTTTTTTTTTTTTTTGGTGGCAGCTACCACCTACTAGAGCCTATGCTGGCTTTTCTTTACTACTGTTGCAGAAGAATATAGTATAAGCTACAATTACACCTTCATTTTGGTAGCTGACATACTATATTGCCTTCATCACTGTAGTAACTTGGTGCCTCCTACTCATAATGTATTTATCTTCACAGTACTCCTATGATGTTGAGCAGATGGTAAAGTGAATCACCAGGCACAGAGCTTGACTCTTGAAGATCAGACAAGAAGACTGTGATGAAACCAGTCCTGGGTTTCCTTCATCTTTCTGCTAGACCCCTCATGCTCCACTGGGAGCCGGCAGAATCTCCCCTCAAGGGACAGTGGGCATAGATTATACATAGTGGACAGATTCTCCTCCTTTACCTACCCCCTTGGGGAGAAAAGAGGATGTCCTGTGTCCTTGTCTTATGTAAACATCCAAAAGTGGTGGTTCAGGCTTGGCATAGCTGAAAAATATTATAGTTCCCAAAATATTTTGATTATGAGACTGTTAAAGACAATTTTCAGGCACACAAAAAGCGTAGCACTCTTGCAATTTTCTCTGACTCCAGCACAAGTTGGCTTCTACTGAGTTCAGCCAGCAGATGATTAATTTCAGTCTATCGATTCTACTGGCAACTACTACAAGTGTCTCTTCTTGGATAAGAACACAGGAGCAGTGAGTGATGTATTACACTGTTCCCGTGTAGTCCTCTGCACAAGGTAACTGTCTGGCAGCCCTTCTGTGAGATGTGGTGGATATGACTGAGCGAGGCAGACTCTTTTCTGGTAATCTTCTCATCCTCCTAGAGGGAGACACTGTTGTGTCCTAGTCAACTCATTTGGAAAGTATGCTGTCTCTGATGCGGCACTGGCTGCCTTTTTAGGAGCGGAGGTGATGGTACCTCACTTAACACTCTTAAGTGATTTTGAGCTTTCACATTATTAAACATGTATTCCATTAGCCGTGTAGTCTAGTAGTCACATGTTATTTTTTTGTAAAATGTAAATGCATCAGCATGACACGGGAAAGGTTCCCAGAAAGTACAAAAAGAAAAGACCTTTGGTATTAGTGGTAGCCTGACACAATCAGTGCAGAATATAGTTTATTAAAACATGTCAGGTGCTACTTTTCCTAACAGTCCCTAGATTCTGATTTCTTTTTCTTTTCTCACTGTCTTCTGTTGTTCCCCTCACATTTGGTCTGTTGTGGTCTTCGAGGGAATAATTTAATTATGGAACTTTTTTTTTTTTTTAATAGGTGGCAAGAAATTTTTCTATGAAATTTCTTTTGGGTTTTACTTTTGTTTTTTTCCTTACATTTAAAGTATTTGTAGGGCAATGGAAAGTTCAGAGAATATGCTAGTTTTGATAATTTTGGTATGCATGTTGTTATGACTTAGTATGGTCAGGAGATACTAAACTGAAATATCAACACTCTGCATGCTAAGAGTTTCAAAGTTAAAAAATGAAAATATTTTTCATGTCAGAAGTCTAAAATTAAAGGAAAAAAGTCTAGAATATCTAAGTTAGAATGAAGAATTAGAGGGTTTTTCCTAAATTAGTTTTTTTTTTTAATTATTTTATTTGGATTCATGAAAATCTCTAATTTTGATTTATCATACCATTGACAGTAGAAAAAAATAATTAAAATCTTTAAGTTTTTATGAGGAAAATAAAGCCCAGTTTCTTCTGTAATTTATTTCAAAATCCATTCAATAATTTCTTCATGCAAATTTTATTGCTGACGCGTATCAACCAATAGAGCTTTAAAGACCTCTCCTGAAAAAGTAATGTTGCAGTTGATACTGAGGTAGGGGAAATGTTTACTGCTTCTGCCCAAAAAGCCTGGCAAAGAACCATATAGGAGGGCATATGACAAGGAACATAAGCCATAGACTCATGGCTGAGCTTTACAGAAAAATATGGGATATGAAATTTATCAGCCTGAGATTTTGAAAAGAAATTTTTCCTTTTTCTTAATCCATTCAGTTTTCCATTTTTGAAGTTTCACGTGAAATCAGCAACTTTAAGCAAAATCCAGAATCCTACAGATTTCTCAGAATATTTTTACAGATTCTTTTTATTATTTTAAATAATGTGTTTAGTTTGTGTTTACTTATGAAATTACTGAGAATTAAAATCAAATTTTATTTGGTAATACACTAATAAGTAGGAGAAGAATTTGTTAGAAATAGTGCAATCTTGCATGAACAAGTTTATCTGTAAACTTCCTGCCATCCTTGAGAATCAGCAGTATTTTAGGGGGTTATATTGAAGGAATAAGAGGAAAATTTATATCAAAATACTTTCTGTCTATAGGATCTTTGCTTGTGCTGCTCCATAACATTTCATTTACTCTCCACCCTGATATATGTCAGACTTTCCCCTGTTCTTTAATCCTAATATAGCCATCTAAGAGCATGGAAAACATGAAAAGCTGTGAGTTTTCAATGAATTTATTTTCAAGTGCTGACACTTGTTGAGGGTTGCAGAACACCTGTGTGTGAATTAATGTGTGTTAAAATTTTATTACTATACATGTCAAGTTTGTCAGTCCCCTGTGAAGTTTGCAATCTTCTGTTTATTTTTAAAGTCCTAGAGAAGTTGCAGGAATAAACAAAAGTCTGCTGGGAAAAAGTCACCGCCTACAATATGAAAGAGGGCTAGATTTTGGATACCAGGCTACAGCTTTGGGGCCAGGAGCTGAGAGTTCTGCTTCCTGAGGAAGACGATTTGGAAAGTGCAGCTCTTTGCCCTCTAGGAGGTCCAAATAAGCAAGAACTGGTCTCCACTGGCAAACATCATTAAGATTAGATCAATAAGGTGACTGACTGGCAATAAACATAATCCTGGTTTGAGAAATAAACCTGCAGTTCGCAAACTGTTCTAGTCAGGTTGCTGACGTCTGCCTTAGGGAGTCTGCACTGAAGTATCAAACATATGATACAATGGTGCAGAACAAATTACATTTAAAACAAATGAAACATCAAAATGCCCAGGAATGTCAAGCTTGGTAGCAAAATAATCACAGGAGATGAGCTGAGTTAACACTGGTAAGTTAACAGGCATGGTATTCAGTCTATAAGTGAAAGGTTGCTAAAGAAAAAAAAAAAGGAATGGCCAGTTCTCCATGGCCATGGAAGATTAGGCAAGACTTGGTGTAGGTACAAAGACTTCTGTTTTTGGACAGGTCTGTTGGCCAGATGATTCTTATAACCTTTTCCATCATACGTTTTAAGAGGGTAAATCCAGAAAAAAATATCAAAATGAAGGAGAATTGGGAAAGTGAGGAGTTTGGGGTCATAAAGCTTTTGTTGAGAGACATGTCTCATTAAACCTAAAAAGTACAGAAATGAAACAGCTGAGGGCTGATATTAGGCAGGTCACTCACAGGGGATGTGAGCTAGGTGACAGGTGGCAAGCAGCTGCTCAGTGTCTCACCAAGGAAAAGCTGATAATGGTATGTATTATGGTTTCTGAAGTGATGATGGAGGATGGAAAGTTCATTTTGGGGAAAAGATCCTTGAAATTGTTTGTTTCTGCTGCTCTCCTTAAGATCTGCAATCTCAAAATCAAAGACATACTGCATAAACTAGAGGGTCCAAAGGTAAAAAAAAAATCAAAGAATGTCTTGAGAATATCAGATTCTGGGGAGCCTAAATCTGTCATCTCTTGCTATAGGAAGAGAACAATGAAAATAAACTTGCATTGATTTAATTATTTTGTATGTAAAGAGGGATGTCCTGGAGGCTGTGTTTAGGAGTTTCAGTGAGATATAGCTTTGTTGCAAGAGATCTTATTGTCTAAATTTTAAATATGACAAGATGAATGAGAATGACATGTAGTAAGAGAGATGTTGGAGTAAAGAGGGACAAAGAGCTCAGTGATGAAATGTTATAGGGCTCAGGTTAGGCATAAAAATAAATTGTGTAAGATAATAAAGAAAAATAGAATGGTGAGTGTGTTGTTTTGCCTACTCTGGTCAATAAATAATTTCAGTAATGTGAATATCATCCATCTTCATATAGCACATCATGTGAGACCAGAGACCGAGGATTTGTTGTTACCTGGCTTCCTTCAGAATCTGTCCTCACTCATGTGCATGGTGGCGTTTCTGCTTCCTTTGCCCTGTGCCCTCCTCACATTATCACACTATTGTGTCCTTCACCATCACCACTGCAGTGCCAGAAGCCCAGCTCTGTTGAAGAGGATGGGCAACATGCCACAGGTTTCAGCAAAGCCAAGATTTTGCTTGAGCTAAGAGTAGAGTTTTGCCACTTTTGGCAGGCAAGCCCTGCTCAGTCCTTCTGCCAGAGTGGCAGTGAAGGAAGCATCTGGAAGCAGAGTTGGTGCTTCTGTCTTCCCCATGCTGGGTGGCACTCATTCTGCCACCTGTGGGATTGTAGTGGGCACAGAAATAGTGCAGAGATGGGTTCAGAATGAAAATCTAGGTAGATAAGTAGACAGCTTTTGGTCATAATAATAATTGCTGGTAACAGAAATTGTCACAATACGGCCTGCCAAGGCATGTGAAGAGTTATCAGGCACTAAAATTGCTAAAGGGAAAGTGATAAGGTGGGAAGATAAAACAAAAATTGAAATGTTTTCTGTGAATATGGTAGGGTATCTCATGGTCAAACCCGAAGCATTTAGTCTGCTTTTCCCACATAATGTGGCAGACTCTGCATTGTCATTCTTGACTGTGATGTTCATGATTTCAGTGAACATGATGTTAAAATATAATATAATTTATTTTCTTGAGCCACCTACAATCTTCCATCTCCCTATTATTAGGAATACAAATGTTTCCTTCATGTTTTAAATTAAAAATGGCAAGCTTATTAATGATAGAGGAACTCTACAAAATTATTCATTTTGAAATATTAACATTGCAAACCTTTTCCCAGCAGTATATAAAGCAAACACTTCACAATGGCATTTTGTTGCCAGATTTTGAATTTTGATTAAGGCAGGCTTATGAGATGATTTTCTATACCAAAACAGTAACTCTCTTTTGAGCACTGCTAATCTTTAAACTTGAAATTGCAAATTAAATATAAACTAACAGAGGTTTTAGTTGTAACATAATATCAAAACCACATGCAATTTTTTACTAAAAATGTATTGATTTGACAACTTAAAAAATTGCTTGTGTCAAATTTGAGTAGACTAATTTGGTTCACAACCGTTGGAAATGAGCATTGACTCTTTTTTTAAAAAAAAAGCTGAGCTTTATGCCTTTGTAGTACTGAAGACAAAGAAAAATTAGGTGCATTAAATATTTCATAATTTTAAACTGTCTCACCCATCTGACTGTGAAATGATGTTTTTGTTTAGAAATCTCTTTCCTATGAATCTCTACTTGTAACTACAAAGATTGCACATGACTAATGAAAATCAGACATTGTGAAATATAAATATATTGCACACTCTAAAATTGTTCCTGCATGGAATTACTTTTGCCTCCATGTATTTGTTCAGGTTTTCTCACATATAAAAGCAAGACCACCTACTCTGTCTGATCCTGATCCCTTTAAAGCCCAGTTTCCCACTTGGTTTAAGAGAACTGAAAATGTGTTTTAGGTTTCAGGTGGAGCAATGAGATATGCTACAGACGCTTCATGCTCCAATTCAAGCTCAGGTCACTTCAAGGTTGTTACAGTCCAGGGCAAAGAATCAAGCTGCACTGTATAAACCTTTTTTTAACTTTGGAGGTCTGTTGGGAGACAGGTTTTGGACAAGACGCTGAGCAAGGAGTAGGGCACTCCATGGGAGATGGTGAAAGGGTTATGGAGAAGCTTTGCCTTTTGTCTCCATAGCACAAAGTCTACTTGGGTAGTTGAATGTGCAATTTGCAGAATATCTTATTTATGGTAGTATGGACAACTGCCCCTGCTTGACGTTTCCTCCTCATTACCAAAGAGCAGACCTCTGTTTTCTTCTTCCTACTGCCTATCTTTCTACCCACATTTTCACCCCTGCCAAGTCATAATTTCAGATGAGTATTTGTGGCCAATTTATATAGTATGGGACTGAACTGAACTTACCTCTGTTGAAAAAACAGTGTAAAACCCTTGCACTTTCACATTGAAACAGATGATCTTAATGGGGGGGTTTGAAGATGGTCACTCTAGGTGCTTTCTTGAATTAGGGCAGCAGGCCACAGTACTGGGGAATACTACTGCATACAGAAACAGTTGTGCAATTACTATGAATATAATTCTATCTATAGCAATATAAATCTATTAATTTGATATTACTATAATATATTGCTATTAATTGAACTGAGAATAATCTGGTCTAATAAAAGTTCTTCTCAAAAAGAAGTCCATATGCTGAAACACAAATACTTGTTTAGATCACCTTTATTTCCCGTGTCAGACTTATATGCACAGTGCTGGTAGAGACAGTTTGACTACTGAAAGCCCACTTGTTTTATAGGGCAGGCATCATCGATACTTTGGTTGCACAGTATAAAACACAAATGATATTAACCTTCTGCACACTGCAAATGCTGTTTTTAAGAAAAACTGTAGATTGGAAGTTCATACAGAATGGAGAATATGGTATATTAATGCCAGCCCGAAATGTTTTATTGTTTACAGAACAGAAGTGGCGATATGTATATTATAAAGGCCTCAAGCTTAGCTCTGATCCCTTATAATTTAAAAAAAAAATATATTTACATAATTAATCCTATTCTTATTTCAAATAAAATAACCCTGTGTTCATGATGAAATAACTTTCCACTGAATTTCTCAGACAGAAATTGTCTAACTTGAACATTTTTAATATAGCCTACTAATATTTGAAATGGCATTTTAAAAATAATTTTTAATGATTTTTAATTTAATAATTTTAATTTAATTTAATAATTTTTAATGCAGTCAGTTAAGTAGAAATTTGTTTTTAACTCAACAGAAAATTTGTTCTATACCAAAAGGTAAAAATCTCTAATTTCTGACAGGATGCTGTGACTGAAATGCTTCAATTCCTTTTCCAACTTGGAAAGTTGAATTCAGACTTTCCTCTAAAGCTGTGTTCATCACTTCCATGAAGCCACAGAAATGCTTATTTTCTGTTAGAAATACTATTTTATAAGTTAGAAATTCAGTGCTTTCACCTATTTGAAAAAATATCCTAATCAAGTTCTGATATATATATTTTCTCAACAGCTTAAGCTGTATATTAAATAGGCTTGAAAAATGCATTTAAACCATCTTTGCCTGGAACTGGGAAATACCTATGGAGCTATATGTATCAGTTTTGGAAGATACAGAGATAAAACCCATTAAAATAGAAAGGAGAAAGATAAATCATCTCAGGAAGAACAAGTAAACAAAGTTATATTTGAAATCCCCATCTTTAAATTCACTGCTTTTTACTGCCTAGGACAGGGGAAAAAACAATCAATGTGAGACACCTGTGGCAACAGAGAGTGATTTTCTTGATCAGTAGCCCAACATTTGCCTCCTTTTTTTGTTCCGCCTCCTGTTTAGCAAAAGATGGGATGGGGTGAAAATGTTGTAGTAAATGAGACAGAAGGGGAACATTATTTGTAAAATATTTTAAAAAGCATATGTTTTATTTATTTTTCCCTCTGCATCATATATGTGTATACATATATATGCATATGTACAAACACACATATGTATCTCACCTAAAAAAGCCTTCTTGATTTCTGTGACTGAAAGCAGAAGTTGATAGTTGATAGTGCTATCCTCTTAAGGATAGCAAAGGGCTTGGTTTCTTACAGTGGGACCTTCAGGCCGTCAGGAAAGGACTGTGCTTCTGGGGTTGTTGGTCCCTCTTTGTCATTTCAGGATTGTTGGTGGACTGAGTTGAACTTCTCTGCTTGTCACTCTGGATTGTGACTGAAAGTGAGTTTTGTGAAATCACAGTCCAATGCCCATGAGGCACCCCGGGGAGCCAGCAAGCTCCCCAAGCATGACAATGCTTGGAACTGCTGTTTTAATTTTACTTTGGCTTTAGTTCACAAATACCAAAAGCCTACAGAAACAGCTTATCTCTTGATAACTTAGGAAGGAATAGAGACATTCAGTCCTTTCAGATTAGTCTATTTGATGTCAAGCCAGTGTGGGGCTTCCAAATGGGCTGATAAAGACCTGTTCAGATTTTTTCACCTCATATAACAAAATTGCATGCCATGGTGCTAAGAGTGTATCTTTTCCTACACAACTTAAATGGGTAACATAAACTGATTCAACATAGCTTAATACCTTCTTATTCTGATCCTGCTGTGTACTTTGCAAAAACCTTTACATTGCTGAATATATACATGAATTAAAAAGGGCAAGGGCACTCACTGCAGCATGATGGTCCGCAATTGCAGTATTTGTGATTGGGTCACTTCCTAGTTCTGTTTAGGATAACTGTGTCTGGCTGTTTAGGATAACTGTGTCTGGCTTTTGTCAGCACATTTCCTCTAGATAGAGGTATAGCTTTAGGCAAAAAATGGCTTTTGCCAGTTTCCTCATGTCAGCATGTAGGAATTCTTCATTTACACCAATACAGTCTGTTCTTTCCAACTTGTCTGACTCCCCAAAGTGACCAACAGGGCCACTTGAATCTTCATTTTATCTGTCAAGGCATCTCCCCATTTACATGCTAATAACATCTATCAGCCTTCTGCATCTACCTCTAAAAGCATCATTTGCGCTATCCAATGACTTCCTTTTTTTCTGTTCTCCAGTCTAGGGACCACCAGAAAGTCTTGGTTTTGGTTTTTTTTTTTAATAATATTTTTTTTTTGGTACAAATGTTTTACTAACAAAATAATTTGTAGGTATTGAGACAGCTTGTTATATTTGGAGCTGGAAGAAGAGATGAAACATCACCAAAGGATTGAGTAGAGATGCTTCTGCGGTTAAGTCCTAGCAGGCAAATTTTTTCTGTGCCAGAACTTTTTGGTTAAATTTGTTTGTTGCTTTTTTATTATTTTTTTTAATTTTTTTTTTTTTATTCAGGCTTTACTTAAGATGCATCAGGAATCTGAAGGAAGTAATTTTCTTCTGACACGGCTGAATTTTTCAAGCAGAATCCTCCAGGGTCAATTTTAGGGTGTTTTCTTTGACCAAAGATTCCTGTCAAAAGTCAGAACAGTAAGTTTTAGACATGGTCTTGAGTGTAAGATCTTTGATAGTCCTTTTCATTCTGAGGAAGGGTAAGGAACTAATAGTTGAAGATGAAGAAGATTTGAGAGAAGATTACTTAAATGAGGAAGACTAGTAGTTAAATAACTAAAATTTTTAATGATGTTTCTCTTCAGAAGCCCATTCTACTTGTTGCAGCTTGGCATCTACATCTTATATATCTGGTCTCTGCCTGTTTAGACCATTTTTCTCTTTGGGTGTCTTTAAATATTGGTGGATTTGTTCACCTTAGTCTTCACAGGCAGACAGGCACACAGATTATATATGTGAATTAGTTGCTTGCCTGAGCTAAACAAATGACGAATGAGGTTGAGAGTATAATTCTGATTTGTTAGATTAAAACTGGGTTTAGCTACTTGTTTTCCATTTCTGTGGCTGAAGTAGTGCAGATGGAAAATACAGTGAAAGTAGGAAGAAAAAGTTCAAGGACAAAAGTAATCACAATGGCACTGTGAGTTTGAGGAATATCAAAAATAACTTGGAGGTTTGCATTTCTTTGTTTTCTCTCTAGAAAAAAAAAAAATAAAAAAGATGAAATTGCCTGAATCTGGGTGGGGGAAGACACTGAAGTGGATTTAGAGTGTGACCCAATGATCCACCAGAGAAAGTTCTTTTCACAGATAATATCAGAAGTATGCTACCTGGGAAAATTACCATGCTGTGTATGAATTGCTAGTACCTTACTTAAGCTTAGAATAAAATGTGTTAAGGAAAATAGTAGGTAGCACATAGCACTGAGTGAGAATGGTTAGAGATGGAGATCAGAATTATGATGAGATGGTAAAGAAAACTTTGCAATTGTATTTGTTCCTCTGAGTTCTGTATAGGGTAAATTACAATTTGCCTAGACTGTAACTTGTCAATTCCACAGAAAAGGCTTTTGTTCCAAGAGTTGCAAAAAGGTCCCTGCTTCTATTCTGACTGATTAGCTTATTGCTTTATTCCGAGTCAAAATCATCCATCAGTCTGTATGTTGCAATATGGTCTCTTCTTGAAAAGGCTTTTAGATGTTGAACAATAACTAGTGACATACTTTTCCCAAGTTTAATACTGCACAATACATAGTAAGGTATTTTGAGATACTGTTAGCCAATGTGTTCAATACTCTTGTTAAATGCAAGCTGTTAAAGCAGGACTCACATTTATCCTAAAGATTAAAGAAAGACGATAAAATTTCTAAATTGATTCATTAAATTGCATACACTTTTTACAGAGGTAGGGCTGTGGATGCAAATGTATCTCAGAATTTGCAATCTTTTGATGCCATTATTTATTCCAAATTGTTCATTTTATTTGAAATATATTTAATTTTGTTCATTCTACTTGATACAATACTTAACTTTTGACAAATATTCAGTGAAAACATATACATCCATTACTTAGTTAATTTTTACTCGTCAAGTCTGAAACCAGCTGGAGTTGAGTGTCTCTTTGTTACCTTGGAAACAAATGGAGGCTTAACTTCAAGTAGCTCTACACTCGAAATGGGTGGAGCTATGATGTTGTGGTTCTTATTATGATGCAGAAAGGGAAAGCAATTCTTGAAGAGTTTCTGCCTTCTTGTATTTAAAAGAATCTGCAGTCTACCTAACATGACAGCAACCAGGTAGTTTCATGTAATAGGATGAAAAGGAAATGGGAAAATGGCTGTTGCGTAAAGTCATTAGCCTTCAGCTTCTGATGTTGGGTCTAGTAGCTCACCCTCTTGCAAAGATGCTTAGAGAAGACAAGATAATTTTTGCTGTCAATTTATTTATCTTCCAAATATGGAAGGAAACTCTGCATTTTTCCTTGCCAGTAATTTCCAGCTTCAACTGTATAAATGTATGTAATTTTCACTTAGACTAATAATTTATTTACAGTTTTCCAGTCAGTTCATGGAATGAGTTAAGTAAAGTTTCAGATAGTTCAGGGAGTGTCTGGTAGATCATTTTTTTTAATCCTGCTGAAGCAAGCATTGAAATTTGACCAAGAATCTCCTTCTATCATTTGGATAAAACAACATTTTGAATTGTAGTTCAGGTAACGATGACATCAAAATCAGGTATGTTATTTGGGTTTTTGTCATTTAGTTTCTGCTGTTATCTTTTGCTTATGTAGTGTGAACAATAATATTGTTATATATATATTGTCAAGACAATTTCAAGGTAGGAAAAAAAAAAAAAACAGTTGTGGAATATTAGTACTTTGTTGAATTTTCCACAACAGAATGAGATAAAGGGCCTCCGGGATTTACATAGATTTGAATTAATCTTCTCTATACTCTGGCTGTGGTGAGAACTATTAATATACCCATTTTACAGTAAATGTAATTAGGCTTTCATTCCACAATTGTTAATATCTGATCTATGTGCTATTGGGTGACCCAGGAGTGCTAATTTCATCTGGACAAGGAATGGACACACAATTGCATTTCTGGCAAATTAACCAAAACATGTATACATATCTTATGTTGGCATCTCACTTTTATGCTGATTTTATATGGGCAGCAGTGGACAGAGTATTTGAGCAGTTCTCAAGTCAGTTTGCCAGTGTAAAGCTAATTCATAAAAAAACCCTACTTTGAACTCAGTTGAACCAGCAGCTGGCATTTCTATGTGATCAATGGTTAGTATCATGAATCTGTGATGGTTTTGATCTGACAAGGTATTTCAAATCTGGATTCACTTTAGTATTGAATACCATACTTAGGCATAGCTTTTGGCAACTAGTTAATCTTCTGAAGGAATTCTATAGCAGTAGAAATAGAAGTAGGGAAGACTAATACCCTGATTCAGTTTTCTGTCTCTAAATATTAGTTCACCAAAGCATGGGTTCAGCACTGAACATATGGATATGGCTTTAGGAAATATTACCCGGAGCCAAATAGTACAAATTTGCTCCTAATTGTGCGATTGGAGAATAGCAGTTTATCAGATTATTTTGAATGGATTTTTCTCTTACCCTCCTTCCTATACTTTCTGATGACCTTTTATGCTTTTATTAAGAGCAATTAAATAAAATTTAGTTGTTTTTTTTTTCATAATGCACATTAGAATAAGAAATTGTTTGCTTTTTCCCAAAAAATTTTATTCAATGTAAAAAACCTATATTATCAAGAAAATCACTGGAAAAGGGAAAAAAATCCCCACAATAAGCTAAACAGTAGTAATATTTTAATAAACCTGATCAAGTCTGCAGTAATTAGATACACTATAAAAATATTTGCTACTAAAAGTGCCTTAAATTTCTCCTTTTTAATAACATTGTTTGAAATCTGCTGCTTCTGCAAATGTTCATTCAGGAAACTATTTTGTATGCAATTTCTGTTTATATATGAAGACTAGCAGGCTGTTCACAGGGATTTATCAAATCAGTTCCTAATTTACTTTTCTCTTTTTATTCTTGCTTCTCAGTATTCTAGTTTCACTTAGGGTGGGTAATCAAAGCAGCCTGCTGTCTGTTTCAGTTAGTTTGAGCTGCACTCCCCAGCTAGTGTAATTTTATGGTTTACACACATTAGCACAGCACCAGCATGCTCAGGTTTCTATTTCAGCAGGAACAAGAAAACCAAATAAGTAAGCTGTTTCAATTGATTTCCTCTGTAAAAAAACCATCATGACAACATTACAACTGAGATAAATCTGTACATTAAATAAAAACCTAGCACATGTTCCCTCCAGCCAAAACCAAACCACTACCACCCAACAGCAGGACTCAATTATGTGAAATGTTTTTGGTTTGGTTTGAGACTTTTTGTGGGGTTTTTTTTTTGGGGAGGGTTACATAGACTTTGGAGCTTTCCTGTCTAACTGTATTACTAATAAATCGGTGGCTGTTAATTTATGAGTGATTTTGTTCAAGAAAGTTACTGCTCATGGAAAGGATATTTTAGGAGAGAGTGCTCCTCAATCTCATGCATGGCAGGAACTCAACAGTGACTCCTCTCTCACACGGCTTGGGCACTAGGGCTCCTTCTCATATGTCCATGTACTTTGGTGGCAGTAGCTCTCTCCCACCCCTGCTGGAGCTTCATGGTGAGCAGCCCATGCAGCCAGGCAGTGTGAAGCACCGCAGAGTCCTCATAACATTCCTCCCTCAGACTAGCTGAAGCAGAACCAGGGGGAAGAAGACCATATTTTGGGGATGCAGGGAGTTGGAGAGACTTGGTCTCACTTCTGCTGGTGGTTACACTTCCACAGCACTTTGAAGTACTGCTGGCTGAGGATTGCTGTTGAATCCATGCTACCAAAATTGGTATGCTTGGAATTAATCTGAGTTAGCTGATCAGGCATTTATTTCTTGGAATTTCTGCAGTTGGAACTGCATAGCAGTGACATTATCCTGTGGGTTTTATAAACCTACTTCTTTCCCTGCACAAATTGGCCAGTTTAATGAGATGATACAGGTCGAATGTGGGTCTTCCCTGCTCTAGGGAAGCTGGCAGGGTAGCCTGACACATACAGCAGATATATGTACTACCATATGGTCATTTTAAAAATGGTTTTTTTCCTTCCTGATTAGATACAAACTTTGACCTTCTAACTACTACTGATTTACTTACACAGTATGTTCTATTGATCTACTTACATCTGAGCTCATTAAACACATAAAATGAACTACAAGTGGAGTAAAATATGGCATTATTGAGACTAACAGAGAGATCACATTATTATATGACCAATACTGCTGTTTATCTAGTTCTCTGGAAGGAAAAGTGCTTTGGTAGCAGACATCTTGTAGCACCACTGCACTGGTTTATCTCCTGTCTCACACATAATTTTGGTAAACAAAAACACAGTTTCACCCTCTTGACCAATGGCCATGTTCACAAAAATGCTCAAGTGTTTTACAAGCATAAAATGGCAAAAACATTTGTGAAAGTACCCAGAATGTGTGGTGTTATATGCAAAAATTGCCAGTAGTCCAGTGGCCAAAAATTAATGAATAAAAGTGCTTTATAGTACTAATACATGCTTTCCTGATGTATTAGGATAAAACACAATGGCTTTATTTTAGGTCATAGCCAATAAACCAATTTAAGAGGTGAGAACATCCCACACGAGGAGTGATTTAGTTTAGATAATTTCTGTACAAAGCTGGATGCATTATTTTCCGTTAATTTTCCTTCATATTTTCACCTACTCATTGGCTTAGCCACTCCTGACAAACTGGGATGATTCCTCTAAGTTAGATGATGTTGTATTATCTACAGTTCCTTCCTTCCTTCGTTCCTTCGTTCGTTCGTTCGTTCGTTCGTTCCTTCCTTCCTTCCTTCCTTCTTTCCTTCCTTCCTTCCTTCCCTCCTTCCTTGCTTCCTTCCTTCCTCCCTCCCTCCCTCCCTCCCTCCCTTCCTGCATTGCCTCCTGCCTTCCTGCCTCCCTCCCTTCCTGCCTTTCCTCCTGCCTTCCTGCCTTCCTCCATGAAGAGTTTCTTTTATTTTTAAAAATAATTTTAACAAAAATCCTAACAGTTTTGGAAGCCTAGCTAGTGTTGTCTAAACAATTAGTTGCATAGCTGTTTAATGACAAGTAGACACTTTATCTGAGCAGTTATGTCTGATATGTATATATAATATATAAAAATACTTTTCTACAGATGTGCTTGTCTTCAAAGCCACAGATCCACTGCAGTCCTATGTTTGCAGGTTGCACTGATTGCAAGAAAGAAGTGTTCTGTGCTTGCAGGATAGGAAGCTTTTGGGGGAAAAGTTGAATGGTTTGTTAAGGAGTCCATATATAACATGATTCAACTAGCCAAATTTACTTATAGGAAGATAAAAGCAAGCCAAAACTGATAGTAGAAGTCAGTAAGGAACTTACTTTATGATGTTGAGGAAGGAATTTATGTCTTCTACATGCAGGTTCTGGGGGTCTAGCACAATGGCCTTATCCTCAGGTTTTGCATGGAGTTATGGAGATCTCTGAAAACACTATTGCCAAATACAAAACAAATCTATGACACCTGCACTTTTAGCTGCAATTTTTGATTTAGGAAAATTTTACCTCCTTTTTGGATACACTTGTTGTTTAAGGAAGATCCTGAGCAAGAACATGCCTGGGAAAATATTACAGAATTTAATCATTAGCCCTATCTGCCTTGTTTTTCCTATCTCTTCTTGTTATGTACTCAATTCCCTTGAGTAGTGAAAATTTTGATGAATTAGGTCGTATTTACAAGACACTTTGAAGTTGGAAAGCAGTGAACAATTATTCAGCATTATAACTTTATTTTTCGTGAGAGTGAGATACTTGCTGTAAAGCAATGAGTGCAATTCAAAGTTGCCATCAAAGACTACAAAGGACATGTGGTCCTTTTTGCTTTGAAAATGTAATTATCATGTGTTAATATAGTCTAGGAAGTAGGCTATCTTCTCATGCACAGACTCTCCTGAAAAATGGTGGAGAAAGCCAGTAGACCTAATTTCCTGTTTGGATTGCTCTGCGATGTATGTAGTATAACAGTGGGGAAATGTAAATGGTTGCTGCTGAGATATGAAATAAAATGTCTTCCTGCTGTTATTCTGCCTCTACATTTCCTCCATGGTTATTCACACTTTAAGAATGTATTTCTTATTCTACAAAGTGAAAAGTAGATATGAATTACAGAATCACAAAATCACAGAATATTCTGTGTTCGAAGGGACCCACAAGGATCATTGAGTCCCACTGCTGGCCCTGCATAGGACTATTCCCAAGAGTCACACTGTATGCCAAAGAGTATTGTCCAAATGCTTCTTGAACTCTGTCAGGCTTGGTGCTGTGACTCTTCTCTGGGGAGCCTCTTCCAGTGCCCAACCACCCTCTGGGTGAAAAATCTTTTCCTAATATCCAACCTAAACCTGCCCTGACACAACGTCTGGCCATTCTCTAGGGTCCTATAACTGGTCACCACAGAGAAGAGATCAGTGCCTGCCCCTCCTATTTCCCTCCCAAGGAAGTTGTAGACAATGAGGTTTCTCCTCAGTGTCCTCTTCTCCTGGCTAAACAGACCAAGTGACCTCAGCAGCTCCACATGCAGCTTCCCCTCAAGCCCCTTCACCATCTTCAACAGGAAAGCACATAAAGAAAGACTTTAAAGCTTTTTAGGGGAGTCACCCTATTTTAGTCTGACAGTTCTAGAGTTTGCAGCACAATAGGTACTCTCTTGTGCTCCTACATATTCTCTTATTATTTATAGTATTAATAAATATAGATTTAATGGTAAAATAATGTCTTGCTCATGCAGATAGTGCCAGTAATGATACCAACTAGTAATAAGGAGTCCAGAAACTTATGTGTGTGAGAAAGTCAAAAGGCGTACTTCCAGATGATAATAGAAAGAGCAATTTCCACTAGGTACATATACACCAGTAGTACTTTGCACCTGGTGCTGTAACTTCTACTCAAACAAACTAATTTTGATACCCAGTGTTTGGATGGTAAAGTTCTACCTGGCTTTGCTTCCAAGACAATGAACAGATGAATGCTGTTTTGGATCTCTGAAACCTGATGCTTGGAATTTATTACAGCTGAGTGAACTGGGATTAGCAGTTTTATGAACAGTGAAACTGGTCAAGAATTCCTATTCAATTATCGGTACCTTAGGGGGAAAAAATATAAATAAAGGTGGAATACCTTTTAAATGGATTTATTTTATATTCATAGAATTTAAATTGTAAATAATTCTCTTTGTTTAAAACAAACAAACAAAACAACAACAAAACCCCCAAACCAAAACAAACAAACTCCTCCCCAAAACCCCCCACAAAAACTCCATCACAAACATACAAGAAAACTCCTCAAATGGAAACACCACAGCCTCCCTGGGCAACCTGTGCTTGGTCAGTCTCACAGTAAGAAAAAGTCTCTCCTGGTGCTCAGAGGGAAGCTCCAGTGTTTCAGCTTGAGCCCATTGTCTCTGGTTGCGCACCACTGAAGAGAGCGTGACTGTCCTCTTTGCACCATTTCTTCAGGTATTTATACACACTAACATGGTCACCCCTGAGCCTTCCCTTCTGACTAAACAGTTCCAGCTGCCTCAGTCATTCCTCATGGGAGAGATGCACCAGTTCTTCAGTCGTCTTCGTGTCCCTTTGTTATACTCTTCTTGTACTGTTCATGTATTGAGAAGACCAGAACTGGGTTCAGTTTCATCTCAGTGTTTTGTTTGTTGTAGGTTTTCGTTATTTAAGAACAACATTGTTCAAAATATGGACTTTGGCAGTAGTCTAGATAAAGATTCCTTATGTTTGGGGGGTTTGTTGCAGTTTATCTTTAATAAAAACATTTACCATATTTGTAGCATTTTTATACCATAAAGGACAATTATATTGATTCTACTAGCTAAACATGGGAGCACGTTGTATCATTGATTTTGTATGTAATAAGGTTACAACGGATAATTGAAAGGAGAGTTTAACCCATTGCTTCTGAAACTTAATTTCTTCCTCCAAAAGTTCCTAGGCAGACCAGCTGGCTCCAGGCAGGACCTATTTAAGTGCAGAAATAGTGTTAAGCCACCTTAATGTGACAAATGGCAAAAAGCACTTTGTACAAATTTCATTCAGAAACCAAAGAGTGAATTGTTGAGTGAGCTTTTGGGGAGGTCACAAGTAGAATTTTATTTCATCTCCAAAGAGCTAACAAAAACCAAGTTGGGGAACTGGAATAAGAAGAGAAAAAAAATACAAAGGTGGTCTAGTTAAAACTGCCCAAAGGACTGTCTTTTTAGTGTTAATTAGTATAAAAAACATTTGTTGGTTGTAGCTTTCAGCTGCCCTCTGACAAGATGCTTTTTCCCCGACTTCTTTAGGAGAGCTCTTGAAGAATGGACTCCACTGAACTGATGCACTTACTTTCTTAGTGACAGCTGCCAAGGTGCTGTCAAACCCAGCTGTCTCATTATTCCTCTTTCATTACATTTTCTTGTTATTCCTTGTACATAGGAGAAGAACCATATTAAAGCATTCCCTGTGACTCGGTTATAATTGCAGCCTCTGTTAGTAATTGCTCATCCATTCAAAAGCTTTGCTGCAATATTTTGAAACAAATTGACATCATTCTAGTTCTGCAGTTAATCTGCTATTCAGAAAGGCATAGCAGGGGGATGTCTTATTGCTGTACTTTCTATACATGGGTACTTTGGAAAGAAAATTAGCTTTGGAGACACTGTTTGAACATTTAATGAAACCATTATACCTTAGAGACTAATTTCTAGATTTCAGTCTGATACCAACTAGCCCTGTTTATAGAATATTGTCATGCTCTGGTTGTGCATGTCTTGATTTGGATTTTACATATTATACATTTTTTACTTCAGTGTACATACGAAGTTTGACATTATACTATGTGAAGTGATAGAGGAGAGATTTAACTGTCATGCTGTCAACTATGGAAACACTAATGGAGATACATTAGGCAAAGCAAGTTCTCTGAAATGTGATGGTCAGGCTTTTGTAGAATGACTTTCTTTGATGTTGTAGCATGTCAGAAAAATAAGGTATATAACAAAATTGGAAGATCAAAAGACATACTGTCTCCTTCCTAAACAGAAGGTCAAGTTCCCCTTCCAAATATAACTCTTTGCATGGACATTATAAAGGGTTAGCTTGAGATGTGCAAGCTGTGTTAAAAAATCAGGAAAGGTTTGTCTACATATTAGTATTTAGAAGCAGTAAATATCATTGACAAAAAACAACTTTGACTTGAATTATAACACTGCCTGACTGTGAAGAGTAGAATAAGTACTGACAAATGAATATGAATTATAATTTTTCCAGACAGCACGTAAGCAGCGTTTTGACAGTTAAGGATAACCACTACTTAAAAAAGCATTTTCTGCCAAATCTTGATTTGAAAGTGAATGCACTTTGAAATTTAATATTTCCCTGCTCCACTTCATACCCTGACAGCAAAAGCATGATATGACTTGCTTGTAGTTTTGTCTTCTGAGCTAACAGGATATTGTCAAAGCTGTAAAAATTAAAATTATTCTTCACAGTGAATTGTTGGTTGTTTTGGGGTGTTTTTTGTTTGTTTTGTTTGTTTGTTTTTGGTTTTGGTTTTTTTTTTTTCCCCCTCATGAAGATTCTCATTTCATTTATAACCACTGCTTTCTCTTTCATGAGAAACTTTCTTCTTTCAGGGCCCAAGAAAACAGTGAAGAAAATGTGTCAGGATTATGGCCATTTTCTCCCCTTAGTTCTATCTCCTGAAGGCAAAATATCAAGAAACTCAATTAAATTTTGAAGGGTTTTCAAAAGCAAAGTGGTGTATTACATAGTGCAATCACATCACTTTTTTCATTCCTTGCACATCAAAACATACACCTCTCAGAATATGTCTTTACCATTCTGTAAGAAGATTCAATAGAAATTTTATAGAGTGGTATTTAATTTTTGAAAATGAGAGTTATCATGTATTTAGCCTTAGTTCTTCACAAAAATCAGTATACTGATGATGAGACGAAGGTGAATATTTCATTATGCTTGAAACCAAAATGGGAATTTTGTACCCCATGCTTTATTCTTCTTCCTAATTCTTCCTCTTTGTCAGTGTAGTTTTGACAGCTGCTGGTTAGTGTTTAATACTATAATTTTCAACAGCTTTATGTAACTTTTTAGTTGCTGTTAATATTAACTACTATTTCATTAGAAATTTTTCAGGATAAAGAACATATCCTTGGCTAGTTGAGTGGTGACAATTCTAACAATGTTGTGAGATGTATGAAGAAAAGGCAGATTTTTAGATCTTTAGATTGGATTCTGAATTACTTATTTTTTTTTCTTTTTTAAATTAATTTCTTCTTAAGACTTTTTTTGTTTTGTTTTGTTTTGTTTTATTATTGTCTACATAAAGTAGAATTCTTTCTGGAAGTGAGTTATTTAGAAGATACAGATATTTCAGACTTTAAAAGTTGCTCATATCTATTAAAAAAAAAATAAATCCTTGAATAAAAAGGTATCATAAAACCACTCTTTGATAATCATGAAAAACTTTACTTAGATTTGAGGCTGATCTTCTACAGGACCAAGTGGATAGAGAGCTAATAATTTGCATGGAGAGCTACATAATTATTTCTGTCTGAAAAAATGAGGCCAATTTTCATTAACAATGGAACAAGGCAAAATATTTTAAGCCAATTTATTATCACTTTAATGTACACTTTCTTCTAAAAAGTTTGTCATTTTATTCAAGCAATATGTATTTGCATTTATTTTCTGGGCCATTCCTCTAGAAAACCACTTCCTAGTGTTGTTTATTCATCTCTGGAAGGGTCTGCCTTTTGCAATAGTCAAAATTACCGGGTTTCATTCAATTGTTTGCAAATGTACAAAGAATTTGTAACCTTTCCATAATTTCTCTATGGGAAACAGAACTCAGATGAGGAAAATAATCAAATTTTGAAAATCATATCTATAATTCATATAATTCACCTTTTTTAACAGAAATTGGCTTGGCTATCTTTTAAAAGAACGTTTTTCATTTTGAGTGAGCACAAATCTCTGCAGTGAAACAAGCATATGCTCTAATTGAAAAGTACACTCAGGAGGTTCTTCAGGTTTTCTTACTTATATCTGGATGTCTGAATTTATAATATATTTCTTTAGGCATGCCTGACTTGACCTATAGCTCCACTAGAAATTGATTCAGACTACCTATATGTGCCTCTTGCTACTAGGAAAAGACGTATTTTACAAGAAAAAACA
Organism: Anabacerthia variegaticeps; assembly: GCA_035583185.1. NCBI lineage: Eukaryota > Metazoa > Chordata > Aves > Passeriformes > Furnariidae > Anabacerthia > Anabacerthia variegaticeps. The sequence goes on along the minus strand of JAWWEW010000001.1, from coordinate 82,210,839 downwards.
TTGAAGGAGTAGAGGGATAAAGGGGAAGCCTACAGCATAGTACCAAAACTTTAATTTGTTCTATTAAAGAAGACACAATAATTAAGACATAGAACCCAGACTACTCTTAGAATATTGACTGTAGAGTCAACTAATTTAACCTTGTCGCAGACATATAATTAGTATTGATAGAAACAGCTTAGAACTCTTCTTATTTTACTTTTTATAGTTTCTGGCAAACTGTTCAGTTTTGGATGTTAACTTAGTAAAGGCAGTATGACTTGAAATTATCATACTTAGAGTCCACCACACTGGTCTTCAGGATGACTGTATTTTGCTCTGCATTTTAAATGGACCTGTTTAAAATTGCTTACAATATTTCACTGTTACCAAACATGGCTTTGTATTTCCTAAATAAGTCTGAAGTCAATAGGTTTAAATTTAGTGTTAGTTGTTCAATTGATAGAAATTTCAAATACTTTATATCTTGAAGAATTTGGTCTTCATTGTGTTTGTGTACTTTCCTACTTGTTTAATTGCAGAATGTGAATCTTTTTTTACTTATCATTGGAATATTAGTATGAATTCTTGAGAAAAAAAGGCATAGGCTGAGGAGATCCTTACTATATCTTTTTCAGCATTTTAACAAGAGTTTTTCCTTAATATATTCAATTAAATCTTAAAAAAAGTTTCTACACAAAGTACTCTGTTTAGTGACTAGGGCAGTTAAATGTAGGGGCTTACTTAGGTGATACATCTTAATTGGGCTTTACCAAAACAAAAGTTTTAATTTGATTCACCTGACATTGGAATACAGCTCCAAACTTACTTCTACCTCTCTCCATTGTGGAAGTAGAGGAGATGTTTCTCAAAGTGCTGTGCATTTATAATTCCTATTGGTTTTGGGGCTACACAGGAACACTGAAAATGAATCCCAAATTTATTACCACAGTCTTGAAGCAGTTTTATATATTGAACTTTTCCAGGTAGTCCATCTTGTATATCACAATGTTTCCTGCAAATATCCTTTTAATATTCCTATGAAACAGAGAAGCTTGTATGTATAAGTATATACATACACACACTCTAAAATAAAGGCTTCATAACATAATATACTCTTGATACACTCATAATATACTCGATTCCAGAAAAGGTAAGTCCTTGTTCATGAAAAGCAAGAGCAGAGAAAGAAACTGCATTCCATGTCCTCTGTAACTAGATACTAAAATGAGTTTAATTAATCTAATGATCAGTATGGGCTCTTCACTGACAACAGTATTCTCCCTGTATTGTCTTTGCTTATCCTCTGTGCTGCTCTTCTGTGTAGTTCTGTGCAGTTCTGTGCTGCTCTTTAGCGGGCTAAACTGAGGTGGACTATAAATCCAATAAATTCTATTTATCATTACCTTCTGACAAGTAATGTCATAGTCTTACATAGGAGGGCTTTCGGATTATATAATTTCATTCCAGAAACAGATGGGACGCACAGGACTAAGTGTAGCACACTAAAGATCAAGTCTGTCCAAAAGAGTGTATGTGCTAGGGGCTGTGGTATGTGGCAGTGTATGATCAAATTTTCTAATCTGTAATCCCTTGAGAATTATTTCAAATCAAAGCTGAATTTAGGCTTTTACACATATAAAAAGTTTTTGAGGAAAATAAAAATTTTTATGTGGGTACATTCTTTATAAATAACATATTCATAACCATGCAATTATTACAGTGGGTAATTTTGCTTTTCTGCGATACAATAAATGTACAAAATCCTTTCTGATTACACCTAAGACCTCAGAATATTTTAAAAGCTTCTCAGATCTATAGACATGAACAATACATGATATTATAATTCAAATGAACTCATGTGCTTTTAGTATGCCTATCAACGTATCCTACTATCTCATTGTTTAGTATCCTAATCAATGAGAACACAATTGTTTTTCTTTCTTTAAGAAGAATTAATTTATTGATGATATTTCTACCTGCTCCTGGACTATTTTGGGCCAATGTGAGGGTTATATATTATAACGCTATATTATTGAGAATGCAACAAGGTTCTCATATTTTTTTAGGATATGCTATTTTTTTCTTCACTAAACAACATCTTTATAGTTAAATATTTGACAGTTAGTACTAGTGCTAGATTTACTGAAAAATTAGTGAACTAAGATGTGATATTGTGGGAAGATCAGGGGAAATGTTATGTGCACTAAGTCACTATAAAAAGTCATTTAGAGAGTCTTCACACAGACAGTGTGTAGTAATGAATAGTGAAAGATAGCTGACATCATCAAACAGGTAGTATCTAAAGGTGCCACAGAGCAATAAGTATTTCTGCTGTAATGCCTCCAGTGAGAGCTATTTGATTGGTATTGAGTCGTGCAATTGATTGGTCTTCAGGAGCAAGCTGCCCAGAGTTCATGTATTGCTGAAATTAAGGCAAGGTTTCTTTTCATTGATTAGATTAAGGGAAAAGCAGTTGGGAAGAGTAATGAGAATTAATCCTACAGCTGAGCATCAGTAACATCATAAATAATGCAATCAATAAATCACTGTGTCAGATGAAGACCACTTGAGACACCAGAACTTGAGATGCTAATTTGATAGTTGGAAGGCATGGAGGAACACTCTCAAAGGCAAGAAGAACAGCAAAGATAGATCCAGAGTTGTCTACAAGTACAGAAAGAGTACAAGTTATATGAGGGTCCAGCTCAAATTGAACAGGATGCTTCCATGGATATCAGATACATGTTATATACATCAGATGTGGCGTTCAAGAGAAATTAATATATAAAGAATAGCTGGTAAACCTCTTATATGGAAAACCTTTTAACCTTGTACTGTTAAATATACACAGTATCTAATAACAACACTAATGGTAGTTAGGGTTCTGTCTGCAATTTATAAGAGCAGTAGCATTACTGGCTGTGCTGGAATCAGTAGGAGATCTGCCATTAACTAACAACAAGTTAACACTTGCAGTCTGATTCTGTATTAAATCAGTTACCATAGGTACACATTCAGCAGTCAGGCTGTTTATGTAAGCAGAACTAGCAATCTGAACAAATGCAAAGCCGTACTTAATTAAAAATCACAGAATCACAGAATGGTTTGAGTTGGAGGGATCTTAAAAGATCCACTGGTTCCATATCCTCTGCCATGGGCAGGGACACCTTGCACTAGACCAGGCTTCTCAAAACCCTGTCCAATGTGGCCTTGAACACTTCCAGGGTTGGGGCATCCACAACTTATCTAGGCAAACTGTTCCAATGCCTCATGGTAAATAAATTCTTCCTGATACCTACTTGTTCCAGGGAGAACAGGGGTCTGAAGGGATGTGGAAGCTGAAACTGAGACTCCGCAGAAAACATAACCCAAACAGTAGTTTTATTACCAAAAGTGGCCAAGCAAAACAGGAAAAAACCCAAGAGAGAGAAAAGAGAAAATAAGCCTCCAGGTGCCAACATCCAAATTTCCCAGTTGTCCCCCATGCAGTTGTCTCACTGATCCCTGGAATGCCCAGACCTTCTAAGCAGTGGCTGCATCCTCAAGGGTCAGCTGGCTCACAGGTGACAGTGGGTGTCCCTGCCAAGGCAGAGTTGTCCTGTCATGTGAACAACTGAGTCCACAGGCATGAGCCATCTGCCTTTTATCTAATTGGCCAGGTGACGTTTACCTGAGAGACGTGGCCAGGGCCGCCCAAGGAAAGGTATTTGGCACTGCCCCTCCTGTTATATAACTGATACTTCTCTGCCCCTGCGCCTGTCTGTCTGCACCTGTGCAGTCCATTTCAGAGGGTCTTCCTTAATTGAGTCTGGGGGTTTAATTCATCCTCCTCCTCCTCTCTTTCTCCTTCAAGTGTCCTTGGAGGGCCATCAGCCACTCATGAGAGACCAATTAATTTTAATTTACACAGAAATCTCTCTCTCAAGGCTAGAGACCATCTTTATTGGCCTCTTTTCTCATAACTTGGCAGGAGAAAGCCCAGCTTCTCACAGGTGGCTGGGCCAAACACAGACCAAAAATACCAGCATCGAATTGCACACGAATACACTACTCTAAACCCACCTACCCTTCTCAGTATGAATCTGTTCCCCCTTGCCCTGTCGCTACCTGCCATTGGAAAAAATTCTTCTCCATCCATCTTGCAGGCCCCCTTTTGGTACTGGAAGGCTGCTATGAGATTTTCCCAAAGCCTTATCTTCTCTGGGCTGAACACTCTCAACTCTCACCCTGTCTTCGTAGAAAAGGTGCTTCAGCCAAAAAAGCAAAACGAGAAGCAAAGGAATCTTCTTGCCTCCTCGAAAGCGAGCAAGCAAACAAATCAAAAAGAGCAGCATGTTATAGTCACAGTATATGCCTTTGATTTTGTTACTGATAAGAAAATGCGTACTTAGATCACAAAAAAGTGCAGGTGCCTAACCTTTACCCAGTTAAGAACTTACATGATTTTAGAGATCTGAGACAAGTAAGTGTCTAATTAGACACTTGACATCATTCTGTTGTGACTTTCTAAACCAATAACGTAAGCAAACTACAGATTCCATCATCACATCTCAGTCAAAGTAGGACAAGCACAAAGAGACAGGACAAGACTTTCCTTATTTTCACATACAATGAGGAGGCTTAGAAATGATGTGATATGTGACAACCCTGTGATAATTTTCCTACAGCAATTCCTGCATTACTGATTCTGCATTATCTAAACTAGAGCCCTGAAATCCCCCACAATTCAGAACAATTTCCATCCTATTTGTTGCTGTAGGAAGGTAAGACTGAAGTTTTTGGTGGAAATCTTAAGCACTGTTCTTATAAAAACCCATTATATCTAGCTCTTTAAAAATGCTTGTTTATTAAAGATGTGAATGATTAATGTTTTGGAATGGGCAGACTCTGAAGTGATTCATAATGTGTATAAAATGATAATTGACAGAAAAATCAAGAAGACCACAGGGAAGAAGTAGAAGAATAAATGTCAGGAACAATGATGAGATTGTAGAATGTTAATACAAATGCAAAGAGGAAAATATTAACAGAAAAATGAAACATTATGTTCTGAAATGCTTAACTGAATGATAGTCCTAATGAAAGGAAAAACAGATTTACTAAAAATCTTCCAACTTCACAATTTGGTTATTAATCAAGTTAATCATCAGCTACTATGCAATAAATATGAGGGCACAGCCAGGGACACATATTCCCCTTCTGCTACAGCTTCTTTCAGACTGCAGGTGCAGCTCATGCGATCTATACAATCTCTGCACACACTTAACGTCAGGGAGTGAAGAAGGCCATTGTATGCATTCAGCCCATGTCTGTGTAGGAGGCAGAAAAGTGAAAAGAGGTGGCTGCAGCAAACAGCCTCACTGACATTAGAGTGCATGGGGAGGAGGTTGGTAGACAGGGTACCTCTCCTCCTGTGCTGGTGAAGCAGTGTGTAACCCCACAGCTAAAGCTCAGTCTATTCTTGTCGGTTATAGATAAACACTTACACTTAGGGTCTGAGCCTCATTTTCAAAGCAAAGGAATTTTGGAAGAAAAGGGTTTTCTCAACAGTCATATTTTCTACATCATTCACATTATAAAGACTTACTGCTGGACAATATTGTTTGGAATCATATGGAAGGAAATGTGATTTTTGGAAAATTGTAGTTCTCCACAAGGGAAAACAATTATTTTGCAAAATTTCTGCCTTATTCTGTTGTGTTAGGTATATTTTTTTATTATTCAGGGTCTACATTTGTTTATTCTTGGTTGATATCCTTGGCTGGAGTGCACGTCCTAGGATCACTCTCATCTTTTTTTTCTAATACAGCCTGTGAGAGCTGCCTGTAGGGGATATGTCAGAACTGTTAAGAAAAGAAGAAGAGAACTCAAACTTCAGCTAATAGGAAATAATTCAGTAGCTAGGCAAGTACGATACGATATTAAAATGAATGTAAAGGAAGTATTCTGCTGAAGGGTACCAAAAAATTTCTTTGGGTAAAAGACAGTAAACTTGCCACAAAGACATGCCATTGCTAAAAGCATTGTTTTCAGGAGCTTTATTTTTGTTTGTTTTTTGTTTCCTTGTATAGTAGGACAAAAACCTACAATATATGGTGAAATCTGTGACATGTTCTGAGGAATGCAATTTTGAGATTAGTTTGCTACCTTGCTCAGATATGAACACAGACACAGGCATAAACACACACTTTTATGCCTCTTAATGCTCTAGCTCTGGGAAAACTATGTTATTCAGAATAGGCTCTTGGGTGATAGGAAGAAAATGAGTATATACTATTGTAATCGAAAGTTGATTACCCTGAATTGTGGAGTAAGGGAAGAAAAGATTATTTTTCCAACTAGCGTCCCAAAGCTATTTCTTCCCTCTTAAGCACACATTAATTTTTTGGCAGAGATTTTCATGAGGTCTTTTAGAAAATCCTTGTGGCATACAATTTTAGCCTCCAATTTGAGGTGATTTGATTTTCTGTTTGATTTGCCTCTGCCAGGGTTTACCTATGAATTACAGGGTTCACAAGAAGTCTTCTCAGATCCTGACATTTGTTTTGTTTGGTTGTTTGGTTGGATTTGTTTGTTTTTTTTGCTTGTTTAATTTTTTTGCTTTTTTGTTTTTGTTTGTGTCCTTTACTTCCAGAGTTAAACTCTAAAGAAAGTGCAGAGGTTCATCTAAGGGTACATCCATATGTATGGTATTACAGGCTCACATATATCCATGGACACAGAGCAGAAATTGTTTTGTCAGAAGAGCTGGTAATGAAGCAGCCATATGGATTCATGTACTGCTGTATGGTAGTGTGCACTGGGCCAATATATTTAAAATTAGAGAAATTTTTTATGTAATACTATATACTTGAAATGGATATACACTGACATGCAAATGGGGATCTAAGCCAGCTGATTGACTGGAAGCTCAGGAAAATAATTTGCCATTTACAGTGCTTTGCCACTGTATTTTTGTAGGCTTAATTTTAAGCATTTTCCAAACATTTCAAATTTTTACAACTACTTCTCTACGGGTTTTTACTGGGATAGAATTAATTTTGTTTACAGTAGCTTGTAGGGTGCTATGTTTTGGATTTGTGAGCAAAATGGTATTGGTAACACACTGATGTTTTTACAGTTTTGTTTTACGTATTAAATTGTCTTTATCTCAACTCTGCACTTTTACCCTACTGATTGTCTCATCTATCCTACTGTAGGGAGTAAGCAAACAGCTGCATAGGGCTTGGTGGCCTACCAGGGTTAAACCGTGTCAACTTTTGAATAGTTTGTGGTATTTACTAGGTTGGTAGAACTAAATAAACTAAACCAGTATTTCAGAATAAGTTCAGTATTACTTTGACTTGTAAACAATGTAGTAAAGATATTTTCACCACTGCTTCTAAGAGGCAAAGAGAGAAGTTATCCTTTCTTAATATTTATTATTAACAGATAAGCTACATAATGTAGAGCTCACACTTACTTTTTCCTCTCTAAAATGCACATCTTTTAAAAATGTACATGCAAAACAACTAAATTAGCAGAACTGTCTTTTCGTTGACACTTTAAATTCCACTATCTTGTTGGAATGACTTGGTGATATAAGTGCATTGCAGCATTTGTTCATACAAACATTTTTGTGTTTCTGTCAGAGCAATTGTGTATATCCTGTGTATTAACTATAGTGCCACACGTACCTTGACCTTCTGGAAACAGAAAAAAACATGCAGGAGAATACTACAAGCTTGAAACGCCTTCTTTTTTTTTCTTTCTTTTTTTTTTTTTTTTTTTTTTTAAAGTGTGCTTTTTCAGTGGTATTTTTGGAGCATCTAAGTTTTTTAGTGTGGTGAAAAAATTGCAAATTTCAGTTAACACAAAGGGAATAAAAGGTGAAAGATTTGAGACTAGAACTCTCTTTAAATCTGTTTCCTCAGCTAGTAAGTTTCTGTAAGTTAATGGTTGGCATATTGAGTTGATCTTAAAATGGACTGCAGACTATTTTTATATCCTGCTGGCAGTATTACCAGTAGAGGTCTAGTATGCCTGCTGCAATATTATTCAGTGTTAAAGTGTGAGCAAATACTTGCATAACTGTGATATGAAGTTTGGGGGTTAGGTTTCTATCCATACAGCAATTGCTATTGTGGTAAAAATGACAGCTTTTCCATGTTTGCAGATTTTCGCGATTGCTCTGTTCTTCTTATCCATATGTAAATGTTATGAATGCCAAGAAGGAGTAACTCAGAAGGGAGTTAGAACTGGATGGAATCCTGATTACCTGATATTCCCGTGAAGTTAAGACAACAAAGTCAAACCAGGAAAAAGTTTTCCATCTAGGGAGTGGTTGAGCACTGGAACAGGCTTCCTAGGGAAGTGGTCTGAGCACCAAGTCCATCTTGAGTTCAAGAAGCTTTGGACAATGCTTTCAGACACGTGGTGTGATTCTCGGGGTGTCCTGTGCAGGGCTAAGGGTTGGACTCAATGATCTTTGTGGGTCCCTTCCAGCTCAATATGTTCCATGATTCTATGAAACTCAATCTAACAAGTGAAATGCTCAACACAGTGTTTCACATTAATTTCATTGGTTAGGCTCTTTCATTTTTATTACTTTTTGGTTATACAGTTAGTGATTTCTGATGAACAGCTATACCACACAAACTCAAGGGATTATTGATCAGTACTAGATCTGCCTGAAAACTAATACAAGTAAGTGACAGTGAAAACCTTGCTTGTGGGCAGCATGCTGGAACCAAAGAAAAGCACTTCTCTTGGTGTTCTTCAGTAGATTCTTGGCAATGTATAATGTGTTGCCTTAAGTAAGCTTTAATTCATTAGGAAAACATTTAAATAAGTGCCTTGACTACAGGCAGTCCTAGTAATTTCATAGTTTCCACTGAATCACTTGATGCCCTTAACATTTGGGAATATGTCTCCTAATTACATGCCAAACTAGACAATTTATTAACACATTTTTAAAGGAGATTGGAGTTGACATTCTCACCTTCTAAAAAAATCTAAAGCCCATATTTTCTTATTAATTTAAAATTATATCGATGTCACTAAATAAGACATATTAGACATAGCTAGTTTAAGCTTTTTGATAACATATAGTATTTGAGGTCATGGCTGTTAGAACTCCTAATGTAAATTGTTTTTCTTTTCACAAGCTGGTACCTGTAGAATTCTCACTTTTGTATCAGACAGCCAATAGTTCATTTTCAGACTCCAAGACAAAGTGTGGGCAGACATCCACATGCAGCAAATGCTGTGTGCACTCTTAAAAGCAGGTCCCTACTAGGTAAGAGAGGGCTGTCCAGCTGGAAACTGCAGGAGTCTGATGAAGCTTTTGGTGTCCCTCTTATCCCCTGTATTTCTTTCTACTGTCTCCAACGCACTAATCTATTTCTCAGAATTACCCGTCATGCACCTACAGCAAGGTGGATTGATTTTCAATGAGCTCATATGTCATCCTCACTCCCATTAGTGCTAAGGGCATCATTCTCTGAATCAGACTGGTAGATGTAATCTACACAAACTGCTGGTCCCTGCCTTTTCTAGGAAACAACTATGCTCAGGCAAATGGAAAATGAGGTGAAGCCAGCAAGCATGACTTCGTTAAGGGCAAATCATGTTTGACAAATCTGGTGGCCACCTATGACAGAACTGTGGTGTTGGTGGATGAAAGATGACCAACAGTTGTAATTTACCTGGACTTGTGCCAGGCATTTGGTGCTGTCCAGCACAAACCTTGTCTCTAAACTTGGAGGACATGGGTTTGATGGATGGATCAGTTGGTATATAAGGAATTAGCTGGATGCTTGCATTCAAAGAGTTACAGTAAATGCCTCAATGTCCAAGTGGAGGGTAGTGATGAGTGGTGTTCCTCAGGGGTCAGTATTGGAACCAGTACTGTTTAGCACCTTTGTTGGTGACATATACAGCGGGTACGAGTGCACCTTCAGCTAGCTTGCTGACAACACCAAGCTATGTGGTGTGGCTGACATGCTGGAGGGAAGGGATGCCATCCAGAGGGATCTTGACAGGCTTGAGAGGTGGGCCTGTGTAAACCTTATGAAGTTCAACAATGCCAAGTGCAAGGTCCTGCACCTGGGTTGGGACAATTCCAAGCACAAATTCAGGCTGGGCAGAGAATGGATTGAGAGCAGCCCTTAGGAGAGGGACTTGGGGATGTTGAGCAAGAAGTTCAACATGAGCCAGCAATATGCACTTGCAGCTCAGAAAAGCAACCTAATCCTGGGCTGCATCAAAAGCAGCATGACGAGCAAGTTGAGAGGCATAATTCTGCCCATTCTCATGAGACCCCACTTGGAGTGTTGCATCCAGCTCTGGCACCTCCACCTTAAGAAGGACATGGACCTGTTGGACAGAGCCCAGAGGAGGTCATGAATATGATCAGAGGACTGGAGTACCTCTTCCCTGAAGGCAGGCTGAGAGAGTTGGGATTATTCAGCCTGGAGGAGAGAAGGCTGCTGGGAGACCTTTCAACAGTCTTCCAGTACCTAAAGAGGGCTACAAGAGAGTTGGAGAAGACTTTTGGCAAGGGCATGTAGAGAGAGGACAAAGGGGGATGGCTTTAAAATGAGAGAGGATAAGCTTAGATTATCAGATGTTAGGAAGAAATTCTTTACAGTGGGGTGGTGAGGCACAAGAACTTGTTTTCCAGAAAAACTGTGGATGTCCCATGCCTGGAAGTGTCCAAGACCAGGCTGGATTGCGCTCTGAGCAACCCGGTCTGTAAGAAAATGTTCTTGTCTATAGCTGAGGGCTGGAACTAGAAAAGTCTCCTAGTTGGAAAAGCTGATATAAAGTGTTTCAAGGCTTACCTGTTTATACTTTACATTCTCATGGCTGGTTTTAGAGCCTAAAAGCCATCCTCATTGATAAAGGACATGCCTGACTAAAATACAAGTTAGAAGAAATACATGGAATAGTATGTAGAGGAAATATATGATAGGATGTCTATTAAAACAGTATTCCTTTTAGAGGTGACATTGAAATGGTTTTAGACAAAAGTTAAATGTATAAGTGAATACTTTTGACTATGTTTGCATATTTTAATCCTCTGGACAAGCTCATGCTTAATGGGTTAATTCACTGCCTGAAAGGGCAATTGCTCAGCTGACAGCCTTCTACACAGATGAAAGTCCAGACCAGCATTTCAGATCAGAACTGCTAATAGGTCAAATCCAGGGAGAGATTTTAGTCAGTAGAACTTCTTGAGAAGACACCTTCAGCCATACTTTTCCTTTAGGGAAAACACCCATCAATTCTTACTGTTTGGGTAGGATGTACCCAGTCTGTCATTCATGCTGGGTCTTCTCACACTGAACTGACTGCTGTTCAGTCTTGTGCTTCTCTTCATGAATCTCTGCTCTTTCTTTTCATTTAACAGGAAAGCTTTTTTTTTTTTTTTTTTCCCCCCTCTTTTTCCTCGGTGGGTTTGAGCTCTTCCATGCTGTCACAGCTTCAGTCCCTGAGCTGTTAGAAGCATAGCTGCAGCTGCTCTGGGGTGTTTGCTCTACTCCTTTGCATACGTGGCAGGGACACAAATGGAGGAGACTGTTGTTACTGAGTTACAACAGCCCCTATATGCTCATCTTGCTGACAAAAACCAAAACAAACAAACAAAGAAACAAAAACAACCCCCCCCAAATAAAAAAACAAAAACCCGCAACACAAACCGCAAGTCTTTCACATAATTTGTGGAGATTTGAGTTAAAAGAACACCAGAAGAAATGTAGTTATTCAGTAATGTCCCTAAACTCCAGAAAGATTGTGGGAGCATATCTTGGGAGAGCAACCACTTTAGCTCCTGTAAGTGGATGAAACCAAGTTTATGAATCAGAGCTCACAGTCTCATTTTCTGAGACTTGTCTGTAATTACTCTACATTACACAACAATGTAATTACATTACAGTATTATTTTTCTTGCATTCCCTTCTGCTTCTTTTGTCTGTTACCTTGAGTTTCTGTGTTTATCCACTTCTGAACATAACACTTGAATACAGGCACCGAACCTTTTTATTCCCAGGGAACGCTATGCAAACTTCTAGCACTGTAAAAACATTGATTTATCTTCTCCTTAACTTAATGTGTCTACTTATCCATGGGGATATTTCACTGCCAGTGATACAGATTATTTCAGTCAGAGTATGTCAGTTTGTATTGTTACAAGGACCTATGATACTTATGGAACCATGAATGTTTTAGAACTTCATAAAACTTAGCATAGTTATTATCATAAAACTAATCTGAGGTAGGGAAATGTTTTTTTCCCCTGTGAGAACAGAGTGGAGCACTAATTAAACCCCACTTATGCATATCCAGTTAAGAGTCTTATGGACCGGATTCGGATCTTTGCAGACATGTAGGCAACAGTGAGCACTCAGTGCACAGAGTTAGATGTAAATTAAGGTGGATGCATCTGCATTGTAACAAATGAGTTTTGCAGAACTCTGTAGCAACTCTGAGAATTAAACTCAGGGTTATAGGCTAGATTGTTGAGCAAGAATTGAGGAATCTTAAAGTTTGAATTTTTCAAACAGAATCGTTATCATGGAAACTACTATCGTTGTATAAAGGATATTGTAAGACTTGGGGAAAGATGTAGGTTTCTCACCTCAAGATCATTAATCTACATATACTGCATCACTTCACATCTATTTGTTTGGCATTCATAAGTGTCAGCACATTAAAAAGCCATTTTTATGTATTTCCAAGGAGCGCATAGCTATTAAGAGACCACTTTGCATCAGTGTGCATGGGTAACCAGGATTTCCTCCTGAGCATATTGAAGTGCTTGAAAAATCCCAGTTTGTTAAATCAATAGAGGCACTGTCCATGAAAACAAGCATTAAAGGCACTGCACTATTTGCACACTATGCACATCATTGAGACATGCAAAGGCACATCCGACCGTGAAACTCTTTTGTTTAACATTCTTGTTTTAACATTCTGAGGTCAGATTGTCCCTGCTATGCAAATCTCCTTCTCTTAAATAAGCCTAAAGCATTTTTCTGGTCATAATCTTGCATAAGCCACATTATGCATGAATTTTGAAAAATTCACTCATTTTTCTAAACAATTTTAGAGTTTAACCTGTCCTACATATCACTGAATTCTTGATGCTTTTCCAGTTCCAGGGAGCTCTGACATCCTTACTTGATGTGTTTCTTCCTAGACATAGGTCTTCATCAAAGAAAGCAAAATTTTGATACAAATATTAAGTTATAATACATTACCACTTAAGCTTTCTCTATAACAGAGTTTTAGATTTATCATCAAGAAGTATCTAATCTTCATAGATTAGGAAACTGCAGGGCTAGATGCTCATGTATATTATTGCTTCTCTATTTAGTATTGTCACTCTAAATCAAAATAAGAGTAGTATTCAAACTACCTGTTTTACCTGGAACACTACAACCAATACAACCCTGCAGGATGTAAATTATTGAAATACTATCAGGTTATCAACTTTTAAATTACTATAATTTTTTTTTTTTTTTTAGAATGTCAACCTTCTATTTTGTACTTGTGTATAATTTCTATCCAACTTTTTAAAATACAAATAGGTGGCTTAGACATTTATAGTACAGTATTGGAATATTTTAAAATTCATTTTGGATATGATAAGTTATTTCACATGTATGATAAATTCTGAGATTTGTAAGCCTCTACATAAGAGTCTCGAAAATAAAAGGTGTAAATTAGGGTACAGTATTGCTATAAAGTAGGTTATCAATAATACAAGACAAAGAATGAAGAAAACGAGTTTGTTTTGATAAGTAGGAGTAGTAGGCCCTTAGATGTGGTGGAAGAAAAGATAGAAAGATAAAAGAAAGCTATGCGAGAAACATGGCATTTAAGAACCTGCATGATTCACTTGAATTTTATGACAGCTATTTGGATTTTAACAGGTTGCTTATGGTTGCCCAGAATGGAATCTGAGTTTTTTATGAGAACTAGCAACACCATTCCAGCTTCACTAATCACATTACAGCACACTAAACAATTCCCACCTTCAAATTTAGATGGGTACATATGCTAATTCATAACCATTTAAGTACACAGCAGTAATGAGTTTCCTGCTAGGTTAATTTGTGTCATATTCAGTGTAAACACTTGATATCTGCTGGTAATCATTGTATAAAAGCCTGAACAACAGCATGATATTTCTCAGGAAAGTTCTTTAATTATCTGGGGAAAAGGTGATCATTAACACCTTACTTGGTGTTTCCTTGAAGCAAGAACTCACGCTTAAAAAAAAAAAAAAAAAAGGAAGAAAATAAAAACAGTTCAGGAACATGTCTGTTGCAGTATCATTAACCATGTGCCAGAAAGAGTCTTTAATAACACGGTGTGAGCTGTCTGAGACAGCTGGCTGAGCATCTAGATTGCATTGGCATTACTTATTTCCTTGAATATATCATATAGTAAGAGATAAGGCAAAAAAATATTTGAGTCACTTTTTTAGACTTAAAACTTATTTCCAATGGATTTAAAACCTATCACCTAAATCTGGATGAAAACACTCTGAAAATGTTTTTGTAGTTTCAATGGTTGCATATGCTTTCAGGGTTTGTAGATTGACGATCCTCTCTTCAGGCTTGGCTTTTCCCCATTGAATGTGGTGAACATTTCCCTATTGATTTTACCTGGAAAATACCAGACTTTCTAGCACAAATGCCCTCGTGGAGCACTTGACTGAAAACAATTAAATACTGGGAATTCAGTTAGAAGTTTATGTTGAGAATATTGGGGTTTTCTGTCTTAAGAAACATACAGTGCTTTAAACTGGAGAACACATAAAACACATTTGAGAAACTATTTCAGTAATGTCGCTAGTGATATTTTGTTGTAAAATACTATTGTTTACAATGGATTGTTATTGTCTGTGAGGCAAGTAGGTCGTGCAAGATTGCAATTCTGTCATTCCCCATTCGGTTTCAGGTACAAAACCTGAACACAACTGTATTATACCGCTTGTAGAGAAAAACATAGAAAACCTCTTTTGTAATGCTTAAATAATTTTAAATGCCTGTAGTTGAAGCATTTAGTTTTAAATTTGCTTTTGAAGAATGCAAATGTCATTCCTTGATAGAAGGGATTTCCCAAAATTTCTCAGAGCACCATTTGTATTTAGTCATGCAGAAGTGATAAAACTGTCATCCAGTCTCAGAGCAGAGAGTGAACATTTGCAAAGGAAATGAGAGGCAGGAAATTACTTGCTAAGAAGAAAAGAAATAGGAGTCCATTGTGGTAGAACAGAGGATGTATAGACAAAGGGAGAACTGGAAAATGAAAATTGTTAAACTCTATTAGTTAAGGAACAGTGATCTGTGATCTTCCCAGCACTTAAACAGAAGTTGTAAATGATGCTATAACAGTGCATTGACAGACACAGGTCCATATCAAAAGTTGGTAAACTGATCATAATGATCCCCATGGTATCCAGGGGAGATATGGTCCTTTTGGTGATTTCTTTCTCCGTATAGAAAGCAAAGAAATATTGGAGGATATTGAAAACCCATCATCCTCACCATCTGAGAGAAGAAAAGAGAAAGTCAGACTGCAGAAACTACAGTGTAAAGTTTTTGTTGACAGTTTCCTGAGAAAATCATGGTCAGATTTCTTATTGATTGCTTTGCATGTCATGTCATCTGTTGTGTTCTGCCTGATGTATATGCTGTGACTTCAGAACCAGTGATGTGTATATCAGGTGTTACTTGGTATTTTGTCAGGAGCTGAAAAACGTAGGCAACATGTTGACAAAAACACCCAACACTGTGGGTAGAGCCAGCTAAGAGCATGAGAGTGCCCAAGGGGCCTTACTGATGTCTGGAAATTGTTCTTGAAATTGTTCTTGAAACTGTGATGCTTTGATGGGGAGTTATGTATTGAGGTTGGAAAGCACTTAAAAGCTAGTGTAGCTTGTTGTATAAAAGAGTGAGTGTATTGTTTAGGAGACTAGATGCACAGACACCTGTGAAATTGATATCAGCAGCTGGAAGACTGATGGTAGAGTAGTGTAAAGCATTTGGAATAGAAGCAGCTAAATTTCAGAAGAAAGGTGAAGCTAATATTCAGTAAAGTCAAAAATATCAAGTGCGGCTGACAGTAATTCCAGTCTCCTTCCACTATCTACATGACCAACAGAGAAACTATTCTCTTTGAACTCTTTTAGCTTGAAGGATGAAGCCATTGACATAATTTTTTCTTGGATTATAAAAGGCAACAAGTCTGACAGAAAAATCATGCATTTAGGGTTTCTCTAAATGCATGTCATTTAGAGAATGGCTGTATGACATTCAGGGCATATGGTGAGTGACTAATATGGAAAGCAAAGAAAACAGAAGTTTGAGTCCTGGTAGTCTAGTTGAACTAGCATAGAATACCTTTGGGGCAGACTGCTAAAAAATAGGAACAATTGTTGTCTGACCTTAGATACCTATGATGTAAAAAGCAATGTCTTATTAATGAAACAGAGAATGAAACATGGAACAGAGCTTATAAAAAGATGTGAAACTGAAGCCTCCTCCATCATGGCTTTAGGGGAAAGTGTTCAGCTTCACTCTTGATTACACAATATTCTTGTCTTGATTACAGAACATTCTTTCAAGAATAACCTCAGGATATGTGGGAACATCGATTGGAGTTGTATTGAACACACGTCAGGTTGGTGTGAGACATTATTCCAGATATGTCTGTTTAAATACAGTTTCCAAAAATTTCTAAATAAGTAAGTATTCAACTCCATCTCACAGCCTATTTAAAGCTATTTATCTTAGCTAAATATATTTCTCATTATTTGAACAGTGTCATTAAATCGGGGTTAGATATAGGGTATCATTACACCATAATGACGACTATCCTATATTATAACCACACAAAAATTTTTACTAAGAAGATGAAATTACACAAGTTGATGTCAAAATAAATGTATGAAAACATAGAATTACAAAAAAATTTTGGATTATCTGTTTGCTACTGAAACTATAAAAGTTGCCTGAGTTTATATGAGTTACAATACAGTATTTTTCTGGGCTTGTTTTGAACAAACATACAAGCAAGGAAGCTTTGGAAGTGTATAGATAGTTCAAGCAGCACTTGCAAATATTTTTTAACCTCAAAATTAAGATTAAATTTGGTTGAAGAGTTATGCTGGTCTTTTCATATGTCATTTGAGGCAGCTTGTCTATCTTTAACAGCATAATCATATATAGCAGCCAGAGTAGATGGGTACTCGAATATTCATTTTGATTTCAAATTTAAGGCTAGATGTTTATACTGAGGTACGTATATGCTATTCCATGGAAGTATCTATAATCCAAAGGAGGAACTTTTGCTGTGAACTTCTCATTCTGCACCGTCATTGCCTACTTTCGTGTTTCAGAAGATAAAATAAACCTTTTTTGCCCTGCATGGATTTCCTAGAGATCTCTTACAGCCCTCCAACACCCCATCATCTAAATAGTTCCTGCCAGTAGTTTTCACTGAAATCACAACTAGATATCAGTCAAATGCAAAATTCCAAAATTTTCCTTCTAACCTTTGGGCTCTGTGGTTTTTGGTGAGAATTCAACTTCATTTGTATCACCCTGCAATACTCTCTTTCCCAAAAGGCCCTGTACTCATACAGAGTTCTATGTAGGATGAGGCCTTACACCCTTACACCCGCAACAGGACAAGGCAACAAATTCACGTTACCCACAAAAATGCC
Organism: Anabacerthia variegaticeps; assembly: GCA_035583185.1. NCBI lineage: Eukaryota > Metazoa > Chordata > Aves > Passeriformes > Furnariidae > Anabacerthia > Anabacerthia variegaticeps. The sequence goes on along the minus strand of JAWWEW010000001.1, from coordinate 82,193,138 downwards.
AAGGCTTCCTCCTTCCTCCGTCACAAAGGGAGATGGAAGCCTGCAGAGGCAACAAAGCCAGGTAACCTGCCATCTGTGGAACATGCTGAACCTGTGGATGAGCTTGTGACATATCAGGGCAATGTACACAGTTGTATGGTGTTTTATATAGCTCTCTTGTTAATTCTGGGTAGTTTCTTTGTCTGGGGAGAAGTTCTGGTTCTGGAAACTTTTGCAATGTTTGCATGGTGAGTAATCTGCAGTACAGAACTAGACCTCACACTGCACAGCTGGCTTCATGATTTGGGAACGACAACAACTCCTGGATGTTTCTTACAGTGTTAATAGATACCTAAATCTCGCACATCAGTGCAGCATAATAATTTGATAGTTCTGACATATATAGAAAGATTCTGACCTTTCAAAGCTCAGAGTGCATTCTCCAGCAACAAAGTGCCTGGGAATTCAACATTTTTAGGATTCCACTAAAAGCAAAAATTTTAATCTGTTCTGATGAAAAGTGGTCTCCTTGCTATATCCCAAATTGATTTTCTCATTGTGGAACTACAGAATTGGTGAGAAGTGAGAGAAAACCCTAAACCAGCTTTTTCCAAGGATTCACAGTCAATATATAAAATTAATTTGAGGACTGTCAGGTGCAATAACAATAAAGCAATAATTTCTCCCTCTACCTTTCATGTTACCATTTGAAAGTTAAGCTATCAAAGATAAAATGATCAAATAAGGAATCCTTAATTGTTTAATTACAAGATTTTTAGATCTTTTTGGTTTTTTTGCTTGTCTGAATTAAGGTGTTTTTTTCTTCATACAAAGTTATTCTCATTTAGAAAATATAAAAAAAAAAAAAAATTATAGGCTTCCAGAATGATTTTTTTTTTTTCTAATAATGGAAATTACATCTCTAAAACGTCCAGTTGTCATGTATATATTCCTAACAAGTTCAGGAAAAAAGTAACTTTCAGTTAAATAGAAGTTATATGCTTGAAACTATTGTTTCAAGATATTTTTTTTTATCAATGGTGATACATATCTTGCAGGGGAAAAAAAAAAAAGAAAAAGAAAAGAAGCATGATTTTATAATGGCACACCATGAGCTGGAACGCTTGTAACCCTGTGTATTAACCAGCAGTTATAGAAAGCCCTGCCAATATGTGCTAAACAAGAGTAACACCAGTATTATTTCACCATCTTAGGCAAAAACTTACAGGCAATTTCTACTTATAATGTAGTTCGCATATGTTGCTTCTTCAATCTGGTTATGCATGTATGTTAAAAGATGTTTAATCTAGAGTGCAAGCCTGTCTCTGTTGCCTTTCAAAAACTGATCTATAGACTCTTGCCTTCACAGGGAGGCTACATACTATCAGGCTGTCAGTACCTGAAATTACTACAATAAATTGTAGAGAGTAATAATCTTTCTTTTTCAAGGGAAAAAAAAAAAAAAAGACAGGTGAGTGTTAATTAAGTGTCAGGGAAGAATAACATCAGCCACACTTGAGCATTCTTCAGTCTACAATGTCTATAACTTTTGTACTTCCATCATTACATTCTGCCTTATCAATCATCTTTGCTGCAGCTTTCTCTGTGGGATTAGTCAGGTGTCGTGCCAGCTGCTGAACACACACACCATGGGAAAACACTCTGGTGCTATGGGAATGCCAGAAGTTATGGAAGCACGTAAATAACTTCCTGAATTAGGAGCATATGCTGAACATTTGTAGATACATGTGCATAGAATAGTAGTGAAACATTCATATGTTTTCTGAGCATTTACAGTCATGTGCATAAAGTAGTCTTTAAGAATTTTTTTCTTTATTTTTTTTTCTTTTTTAAACATCAGGGAGATCCTGAACTATAGAATCATCTCTGTGAAAGTAAGCTTTTCAGCAATAACATTTGTCATCCACTATTGGAAAAGATAATCAGCAAACTGATTTAAGACTATATCACAATTTTTTTTTTCAAATACCTCAAAATATTATTGAAAGTAGATTCTTAAAATTACACTTGAACAGTCATTTTTACAGAGATCTAGCATACATTTCCAAAAAACAGTACTACAATTGCCAGTTTAGCCTAAGGGTTAAAAGTTTTTCTATTCACGTGTTGTTTTTTTTTCCTGTTTCTCTTTCAGACATTAACTGACCCATATTATATTTGTGAAATTGATATTCATAGTACACATCTCAGAGGAATTAATTAGAATAGTGAAACTTCTCCAGACATACTGAGTATTCTTGAGGTGAGAATACTCATAATACAAAGAATTATCTATTTAAAAATTCAAAACAGACTAAAGCATTCAGCTGAGTACTTAACTTCCAGGTAAGACAAATAAGCCAATATATAAACATATTAATAATAGCTCTACGTGCACATTTTATATCACTCAAGAGTTATCAATACTTTTTTTAATGATTTTTTCATCAAAATCTCTAAAAATGTTGCATGAATACTAAATATGCCAATCCCACCCCCAGTGTAAGTCATCCCCAAACTGTTTATGAATCTGTGATGAATTTGTAGGAAGGCATCAAATAGAAATAATGGAAATAGGTGAGAAAAGTGGGATGTGGGAGGTGTAAGATAGCCATGAGATTTAAAACTGTGTCTCCTGTAGGAGAAATCACTGTGCATCTCTTGCAGGGTATGCTAACTACTAAAATACTTTGTAAAAGGGAATCTCCTCTGCTAGGTATTTTCTGAATGTGATGCTCCATTTTCTTCATCTCTTTTTTTAATTTGTTTCTTGTTTGTCTGTTTTCAGTGTTCCTCAAAATACATTTCCTAAGAAACAATTTTGGAGAAGCTTGTTTTAGTGGAGGAATAAGAATTCTGAGTGAATATTTTTCTTTCTTTTTATTTGGATTGGCAGGCAAAAAATATATGTTTGTGAGGTAAATCCAATTTTTTATATAGCTGGGCTCCTTCAGAGACAGACAGGGCATGGAAACAGGCTGTGATTGATTTCATCAGTACCAGCTTCTCAAGAATAAAGCTTGTAACACTGACTCTTTTGTAGGTGTACAGAACATGGAAAAACCCTTACTACATTGCCCCATTTTTCTCAGACTAGAGATTGCCATGGCCACAGCATATGAGTGCTTCACAATTGCTAATTAATTTCGTTTCACAGGACTCTTGAGATAGCATAATTTCCTTGTCCTCATTTTCTAGAAATGGAAATGAAATACACAGGAATTAGGTGCTTTGTTCAAGGTCACAGAGGTAGTTGGGACAGAGCTTGGAATAGAGCCTAGCTCAAAAATTGTGCCTTAACTAATATATCACTTCCCTCCCCCTGAGGTATCTATGCAAAGGTAGTCACAACACAGTTCTTGGTGAATCAAAACTCCTCCACAAATAGTGAACAAACCTTGAAAAGTTTAGTTCCAGTAGGAGTATCACTACTTCTTAAGTAAAGGAGATATTCTAGAAATGTTTAAGAGTATTTTGAAATTTCTACCTAAAAAAATGAAACCCAACTAGAATTATAGATTATTAATTTATTTATTCATTTATTTATTAAGGATTTTAGATATAGTGCTCTATTTTTACTGTCATTTGTGTCATAATGGTTTGATTTGGTCAAAGATTTAGCCTCAACTCTGCTTTTTTCTAAACCAGTTACACTATCTTGCTTCAGAGTTTAAATGAGCCATCCAAAAGTAGTATTATCCCACTGAAAATTTACAGGCAGATTTGTAGTTGGTCACTTCAGGGCCAAAAGAAATCAAAGTAAATTACCATAGGAAAAGAAAACCTTTTCATTATCTTTTCTGTAAAACTGGTTGTGTTTTGTATTGTAACTAGATCCTACAGTTTCCCCCCTGAAGTAAGAGAGAATATTGTAATAGTATTAGGTTGCTTTTCAACAGCATCTAATTCCTGAAGCAATTTGATTATCAGGGAATAACTGGACTGAATGCATGCATTCAAACTGAAGCTGAAGGTCCATTTGCAGTGGATGGAAGTCTGCTATTTTATAACAATAATCTGGTTCCTAACCACAAAATCTGAAATTTGAAATTGAAAAGTCCTGCTTTCATGTGAAAACCAAGTAAGATTAAATGAATGGAAATATTTTAACCTGTAAAATGTACTCATAGATGGACTGTAAAGCCTGATCAGGATAACTTCTTGTGGCTACCTACGAAACAGCATGGGAAGTGACCCTTTTGCCTTGCTCGTTCAGTATTTTGTACCTCCAGAAACTACTGCCGTGGTTGGTTTAGACACTTGTTACCATCCAGCTAGTAAGAAAGGGTCTAAAAGTTGAGTATACTGTTATCAGTCATTTGAACCTGTAAATTCCTGAGTATACATGGCAATTTTTATTAAAAACGCTCCGTTACTGTGTGTTTATCTAATATGTCTCCAAAAAATTACTGGCTGGTTTGTGGCATTACAGATACCTTGTGTCTCTTGCCTAAGGTCTTGTGAAAAGTGAAATAACTTTGGAAAAATACATTTTTGCTGGAACTTTGTTTGGTAAAAGATTAGGAAGTAAAACTTCATGATTTTAACCAGTGAGTACTCATTGCTATATTTTTTAACAAGTAATTACTCTAATCTTATTAGAGCCAATCTTTTATATTATGTAACATATTTGGCTCCAAATCCCTTCAAGGCCTGTTGATCAAGAGCTTCTTTGCAGTGGTTTGTACAGTAAATTCCATGTCCTGGACTCATCTTTGTATTTTGGAGTATATTGAACGAGACAGGGCGGCTGCTGCAGGTCAGATCTGATGGCAGATCGGTGTTGTCATAATAAGCCAGTTTCTCTGTAACTTACAGCACTGAAGTTCAGAGGCAGCCAGCTCTAGCAGCTGCTGAGCAGACTAAATATTGATTGGAAGGAAAGAACGAAGGAATTGGGTGACCTTCTATTCACAGCCTGAAAAAAGTGCGGTCAGAATGATGCCCTTGCTAATGCAGAGCCTTCCTAGTTACCTTGCACAGTAGTGGGAAGCAGCTGCACTTCCTTCCTGCCTCAGATCCTCCACTCCTGACTTCTGACATCAAGTCATTAACTTTGTTAGCCTTGCTCCTCCCTTGGTGGTTCCTAAAAGGAGAGAAAGAGGAATTCTTCTCAACTCAAGACTCATCAAAGTCATGAGAGTAATTTTCAAGTACAGTACATTTTTTATCTGTAAGTTACCTAAAAAAAACCCCATAGTTGAACTGAAACTCCCTCAAGCCTACCTTTATTTTCAGCAATTAATGGGGGAAGTATTTACCATTCAAAAGGCTTTTGCTGTTTGGAATTTCTCCAGTTCAGAATCAGCTCTATCAAATTGGCCAGTGCAATTTATTATCTCCTCAGGGACATTCAGCTGTCCCAGCTAACCTTTCTCAGAATAGATCCAGCTGTGTCCTTCTGTAAAAAAATCTTTCCACTCCCCTAAAAAATGCAGTCATTGTAAGAATGTCCTCGACAGAACTATTAAAGATACCCTTAGGCCCAGCTCTGCATTAATGACCTATAAGCTCATGACTTCCATTTCAGCTGTATATATTTTGATGTGAGGGTTAAGAAGGATAGCACAGGTTAAAGAACAGCAGCAGAATCCCCAGGGAAACAAAAGTGCAATTATTCTGTAAATGGCAATTCAGAATTAATGGTCCAGGAAAATGACTTTGCAGAGAAGTTCAGCTCCCATGATTTTGTTTGGAATTGACAGCACTCGGAAGACAGTCCATTACATGAAAACAATGTCTTGCATTTTTTTTAGTATATTTAATCTATAGATCCTGAAACATTTCCATGTCTTGTCTCAATTTTGTAAGCGCTGGAGGTGAGAGATGTGGAAATGAGACAATGAGTTGAATCTACTTGTTTGGAGTGATGTATTCAGCTGTGGATACTTGATGGAATGGCAACAGTGGTACGCTAAATCCTTGGTATAGTATCATTTTATTCTCTCAGGTATTTCAATGATTAAGGCATTGTGCTTTGACAATCAGTGATGAAAAATTAGATGACTATTTTCATTTGTCAATGTTTTCAAGCAGAGCATTTTGCTTTAAATTGTGTGGAAATGCTGTATGGAAATATATACAAGGAGGAAATAACTTCATTGAAAGAATATATTAGAAAAGAAGACAAGAAGGGAAATTGATTTACCCAAGGCATAAAAATGGTCTTACTTAATAGAAATATCAGTATAATATTTAATATAATTTTGCACATTGCATGTAGTTATCCACATTTATATGAACAACTTCAAGAAAAACAAGGAGAAAAAGCCTTAAATTGTTACTTTTCTGTTTACAAAGTCAATAAAACTCTTAGGTCCAACAGATTGTTGTGTAATTAAAAAAAAAAAAAAGAAAAAAAAAGAGTAAGAAAAGAAAATAAACACTTCTAACTGGGCTGCTGGAGTGGAGGGTGGATTTTCCAATGACAGAAGATGGAGTTAGCACTTTGGACTGTCTAAAAACACAATCAGCTGAGCAGTGTGGCTCACAATAGTTAATCTATTTCAGGTATGTTTTATCAGTCAGGCTATGACCTAAATTAGGCTTGCTACATATCAGGCTTTTACTCAGAAACTCATGTCAGGTTGCTTTATGGTCATGATTTTAATCCTGCCTTGATGACTATAGTTCCTGAATGAAGATTTAGGCTATTTGTTTGTTTGTTTTTAAAGAACTGAAAAGTGAACAAAGGTATGCTCAAAATCTGTTGCTGCTGTGTTTTTATTCTTCCTTGGAAGGAGAGTATTTTTTCTTGGGTGTTTATTTTTCAGGGTGTTCATTTTCAGTGATCTCTCCATAAATTTACGCACACTGTAGGTACCTGCGTTACTAGAGAAAATGAAAAGGCTCATGCTAGAGCAGTTTATCCCCTTTACCATTCAACTCTGAGGTAGGCAATTGGATGTTGGCCTATTCTGACTACAATTTTACCAAAACACCACCAATAAACGGTTTTGGAAATAGTTTCTCTGGTCAGGGGGTAGATGTCTTTCTGAGTGGTGAATTGCTTTGCTAAATCTTTTCATTAATTTTGGTAACTACATAGACCCTTGTGTATAATTTTTTCTTTAAAGCTTGTAAGTTTGGTTTGGATTTAAAAATCAATTTCAGCTTAGAGAGAGGGAAATAGAGTATCAATGAGATATATTGATAACTTCTTACAGGTCTCCCTGTTGGTCTGTGGTCTTCATGACTCATGATTTTAATCATTTTGTCTTAAAAATGTTTACTTTTCTTTTACCAGATTGTGTAATGGAAAGCTCTCAGTGGAACAGCTTTTAGAAGATGAGGTCTCTAAAGCTGGTCCATGCTTTCTGTTCTGTTTGTTTAACAGTTGGCATAATAGTTAACCTTAATGATTACAAAGATGGTATCTTGCTCCTAGCTAGGATTTCTGTGTGCTTTATCAAATAAATCATTAATTTTATGTCTTCTAGCATCACAGACCACATTTATGTAAATGTAAATAAGCCGCATATACATTTACATCTGTTGTTTGATCTGGATGGCTATTTCTATGAATTAGCTCAGTATCCCATCTGGGCATTACTCAACTATCTAGGTATACAGCAGGCATAGAGGCATGATTTGGGTGAAGAAAAAGAGAACGCTTAAAACACGTGTGGTGTGATAAAATACTTGGAAATCTCATTCTGGTTGTGTCTCATAAAGGAATGAATAAGAATTTAAAAAACAAAACAAAACACTGAAAGTCAAAAAACAACCCTGTAAAATAAAAATTGAAAAAAAAAACAAAACCTTCTCTTACACTGGTGCCTTAAATGATGATTTTAGTATTTACATTGCAGCTAATTTTGGGCAAAGATTTACCTAGTTGTGTTTTAGATAAGACTGTGAAGCATCCATAACATGCATGTTAGAGAGTAAGCAGTTTCATTCCTGGAGTTCTCAACACACACATACATGCCCAGACTCACAGACACACATATATACAAACTGCAAGGCATGAAAGTAGGCTGATACTGGAAGAGTTTTTTTTGCAGAGTCATAATAAGGAGATCATGAGATCATGTTTAACTTCTGTTTGCATTTTCCAGTCCAGAGTTTAAATTTCTTTATCACTTCATCTTTGCCTTGAATTTCCTGGCTTTCTGTGGTTTTATTAGATGATTAACTGTTTTTCAAAAATAAGATAACTTGAGAATATTTCGGGCCTGATCTTAAGTGGCATTGAGTGCTCACAATTCAACCTGTTGTTTTTAAGGGCTCCAAGGCCTCAGCAGCCCTTATATTAAGTAGTTCCCAGGTTCTGACTAACTTCTAAGAGCTCATAAGCTTCCAGGTATATGTAGCTGAGTAACTACATGAGCAGTAAGGAAACCAGAGAGTTACAGAGAAAGAGGGGCTGCAGCATTGGAAATACTCTTAACAACGCTAAATCTATTTCGTAAGGTTATGAGATGGCTTTATCTAGACAGCAGTTCAAGTGTACTTTAGTTATAAGTGTAGGAACCTCTGTTACCCTAAAGCAGCTCAGACTGGGAAGACAAAAAAGAGTGAAATCATCTCCCCTAATCTTAAAATCCCCAAAAATCTGTGGTAAGATCCCTATGAATTAGCATCTGTGTGCCATGCTGCCAGGAGACACTTCCACTACAGATTCTGATAAATCCCCCACAAACTGCAGTTACCATTATTCCTTCTCTCCAGAAGCTACAAATTATGTGCCAGTTATGTTGTAAAATGTAGAAACTAGTATATGCAAGTTTATATTTCAAAAATAAACTGTATGACAGAAGGGAGGATAAAAGACTTGAGTATAGATCCCACTCTTTTGTTTAATAATGAAAAAATCCTCAAATATTGAAAAAAAAAAAGGCTAAAATTCTGTGGTGATGAATACAAGTTGAAATAAAAAGTAATGCAAAATTAGATAAAAAGTTTAATTAGCCTAACATTAGACATTTTGAAACTCTATTTGAGTATAGTACTAATTTTACAGTATTGAAAAATGTAGACTGTGTTCACTTGCTCATTGCTTCTTTATTTATAACACTTTTAAATATTAACTGTTGAGGATGGAATTTTTAGTGAACAATAACTCATGAGAATGTCACATCTGACTTATGAAATGATTACATGCAAAGTATATTTTTATAATAAAAATATTTCAAGGGATAGTGAAAAATTCCAACTTATACAATATTAAACCACAAACTCATTACTAAAATAAGACCTAAGGAAAGTAATATACTTTGAAGATCTAAAGGACTTTTGATCTTAATTGCATTGTGCTGGAAAATTATTGTCGGGGAAAACTATGATGAAGCTAAATACATACATGTATACCTGCAAAAGTGGCTTTTTCTAGGAACTATCATAAAAAAACTTTATTATTCTTGAAATATAGCATATTTGTTTATTTTTCTAGCAACATTTGTACTAACTTTCCTTTCAGATACATTCTCACTGCTTAGTTAACCTACTTTTTTTTTGAATGGAATGCAATTCCCACAACGATTTTGAAGTTTGACTTTAGACGTTCAAAGCAATCTCTGCCTATATATTCTGATGTTCTTTAATTCTTTTAGTTTTGCTGAGTAACCTTCATCTTCTCATTTCCCCTTTGAAACCAAATATATTGATTACTAATTTATTTTATTTTATTATTTGTTTTAAATAATTTCACGTGGGAATTAAATCATGATAACTTGAACCAGGTTTACTTTCTGTCACAAATTCTTTATCAAAGTCCTCGTTACTTGGGAAAACTAAGGACTGAAATGAATGGGTGAAGCAGATGTGGTTCCAGTTTCTGTGTGTTTCTGTCACCTTGTGGTCAGGACAGTCTCAGTAAAACTGAGAAAGGGGGATAGCATTGAATTGATACATCACTTAATAGCACTCTAATTAGAAAATGAACTAATATAGAAGGTGGGTAGGGTTGCCTCTTCTAGCTATATTTTTGGACACAAGTGGCTGCGACTGTTGCACAGCATGTGGAGATCCGTGGGAGCTGGTGGAAATTAATCCCTTTTAATATTCCTCTGGCCATGATACCGCACACACAGAAATGTTATGAGGGGTGAAACATGAGGAAGGCCTCATGCCAAAAAGGGAGATGCCAGGTGACTATAGGTACCTCTAATACACGTTGGCCTCCAGAACTTGGAGCCAATGCATTGAGGTGTTTCTTTTGGATTTATTTTCTAGATTCTACTTAAATGTCATTTTAGAAACCAAAAAACCTTGAAGAATCAGCTCACTCATTGGATATGTATTTGTTTCCAGCCCTTGGATGGGTTTAAACATTAATTTTATCAGTTATATTATAACTCATAAAATAGGTTGCTGCTGTTCTAGTTGGTGAAATCAAATTATCTGAGGTGCTTTATATGGCTTCCTTTTCCAAGAGACTCAGTCTGAGCCAACAATTTATTTATGTAGAAATTAAAAGAGGACACAAGCATGCTTATGTAGGCATGACAACAGTGGCTTTACACTACTGTGGAATAATAATCTTATATATTTTTCTGCAAAGGAGTGTATAAACAGAGTTTACTGAACTCCAGAGAACTAAGGGTGCTGTAATATACACTACAGACCTGTGGGCTATTTCTGTAGAAGAGAATGCTGTACACAGGTAGCAACCCCTGAACAGCACAGTATGTGGAAGAAAATTGAGAAAGAGTGTTCTTTGTGGTTTGTACAACAGTAGAGCAGTTCAGAAGCAGTCTGAGGAGATTCGTTACACCTTTTTAAAGCAGAAACTGACATACTAACATATCATATCAGGAAGAATATTAAAGAATAAGAGCTTGGAAGCTAATGTATGCAATACTCAGCTATCCACCTGCTGTTGACTGCATTTCACTTTCTCTCACTGTCCATCTGCCTTTTCTATTTTCATCCTATTTTGTGATGTACGTCATTGCTCTTTTCTGTGATGTCAACAGACTTTGTTAGTGGTGTAAACAACAGTGGACTCTTACAAGGCTGTCCTTATGAGTCATAAGCACCTAGGGCATTTGGGACTTTATCGGCATCCTTCATTCTGTATGTGGGTATCAAACACTCTTTTATGCATCAGTACCATTATCAAGAGAGAGATTTATCAAAATTTTAGGCCAGGAAGAGGATCATAAAGAGAAAACAGCAATTTGAGCTGGTGATGCATATATCCAGCTACCTACCTGGAGGAAAGGTAGTACTGCTTTTAGAACAAAGAGAATTCCAAGCCAGCAGGGGAAAAAAAAAAAAAAAAAATCAAAATCCATGATAAGTATTCAGATATAAGGCTACCATAATAGGTCCTTCTCTTAGTGACCACTAAAGCCTATGAATTCTTTTTATTCCAGCTATGTCTCAAAAAATGGCTATGAACACTTTTGAGGTTTCCAATTGGGAGCACACACAGCTTTATGACAATTTTTTATGTACAAAACAAATCTGTATTTCAGATTATGAAGACACTTTGAACTGACATATTCCTATGCTGTGAAGAAATAGCCAGATCATAGTTCAAGTATCCCCGAGACTGCAATGCTATTGTGCTTTTTGTTGTTACTTTTGAGAGAAAAATTCAATGTAGCAAACACAGTATGAGAAAAAAAGTATACAAGAGACTTCTCAATCAGTAAATATTAAGTCTAAAATCAGCTAAAGAGGTTTTTGAATTCACCACTTGTAAGAAAGAGAACTTTATCTTGTAAATAAATATATGTAATAAATTACTTGTAAAATAAATTTCAGCATACTCACTTGAGAACTAGCCACATTTGAATGTGTACTACAAAATTACAGCTAAATAATAATTTGGTGTTGTAATAAATGTACTAAAAATTCTCTGAATTTACAAACTTAAAACTTTAAGAGATATTATATCAATTTTGTAACTTGTAATATATGCAATACCTGTTAATGCTTGTTTTACAAATAGGAAAGCAGAGACACATGAGTCTTGGCTTCCAATATCAATTGTACTATCACTTTGAAAATTGGGTATTATAATTTCAGACTAGAGAATTGCCTCTTCAAAGAATTACGTTTTCACATAAGTTCAAGAAAGCAGCTGAGAATGTGTGCTTTTTGCCTGTGTTAATATTTTAACTGCAATCATCCTATAATATTTTTTTTAGTTTTCCATGTAAAAGGATTATCAAATTTATTTTCTCACTGTAACTGCAGCAAATATACTTAGAAAAAAATGTGATTCATTTCCATGTTACATCCAGGACCTAATAAAATTCCATACATTTTACTAGTTTTATTGCCAATTGTGATTTTTTATCTCATGACAGATAATTTTCCTGGAAACTTCAGATCCTAGATTCATGCAAGTTTTTCAACATTTTAGGTTTTATTAGAAATACCAAACAGTTTGGTGAATACCACATGACCCCTTTCAGTATCAACACTAAATTGCAATATCAAGAAACCTTTATTTTTAAACCACACTTTTTTCACTGATAAGGGAAAGATGTCCTTTTTTGCTTCTAAGAAGTACTATAATTGCAAATTGATCCTTTTTTTTTTTTTTTTGCATGAGCAATGTAAAATCTTTGCCACAATTCTGACAAGAGCCTGCTCTTTGCTGCATCTCAGTTTAGCTCATTATAAATGGATATTTAAATGTTTCAGCTAGAAGAACTGAAAATTCCATTCTTCAAAAATTTTATAATTATTTTTCTTCTTTGTAAGTGCATCTCAGTACACCTGTGGTTGCCTTTCATGATTTCTCTTATCAGGAAAAAAAGAATTAATTTAATGAGTAATGTTCTTGTTCCTCATATTTGGTGAAAATTTTCCTTCTTGAATATTAATATTCCAAGCATGAATTGCATTTTATGAGGCAAACACAATCTAAGAACTATGCTGTTGATTGTACACAGAAAAACAAATCAACCATAATTAAATGTCATGTTAAGTTTTCTTGAAATGTCAGTGGGAAATCACAAATGTACTTTAAAATACTTTGAAAATAAACCCTTATATTCTCAGGTTTAAATTATGTTATCAGTAGGCAGATCTTTATCTTCATTTTAGTATACTTCCTAAGTAATTCATGGAACTTGCTGTGATTGATGCTGCTAATTGAAAAACAGTCTGCAGATTTCAATCCAAAATGCAGAAATGTTCATTCCTGGAAGTTTGCTTGTGGTATAATTCTTTGTTTTGACCTTCTGTAATAAAGTTGTTTTTTGCACTCTATTCTGCGTTAAAATATGCATTCCCATGGCTAACTACATCTGTACTAGAGAGGCAAGGGAGCAGTGGTGGAGGTTCTTGGCTGGTACTGAGGTTCCTCATCAGCCACTTCAGGAAAGGCTGACTATTATGAAATGTGAAGTTTGCATCAGACACATATTTGGAGCTTGCCTCCCCTCAGTAATATAAGTGCTGCGGGCAGTCTTCCCCTTCCTTTCCTCAAGCTGTAGATAAAGAGAAATCTTCCAGCATTTCCTAAAACTGAACCCTGTGACCCCATTTGGGGTGACGAAAGGGAAAAATATCCCCTTGAACTGTCTCTTATTTCTCATGCTTCAAAAGGAGACAAAGAGGCTGAACTCTGTGCCCTAAAACAGATATTTTTATCAGGGTCTTTTTGACAGTTTATGAACTTTCACTCTACAAGCAGTAACACAAATGTAATTTGACCATGTATATATGGCAAGTAATGGTTTTTGATGTATGAATAAACAGTGAAAAAAGTAAGATTTGTTTTGGTTTGAATTTTTAATCTCACGCAAAAGCTACAAAGCTCAGACAAGAACTATTTCTGTTTATTTATTTCTTTCATTTTTTCCTCTGCATTTCTAAAACATTTAACTGTCTCTATTATTCATTTTTCTATCCACACAGCTTATGGTAATAATGATAATGGCAATGGAGGGCATCATTAGGGAGAGAACTGTGAAATTAATGATATGTGTAAGCACGTGCTGAAATGAAGTGGTGGGAAAGAATTTTTGACTATGTGAGTAACTTGATTTTTTTAAGATTTTTAAATTTTTTTAGGAGTCTTTGTGTAGAGCATATGTCTTTGCAATCTATGTAAAAGCAGCCAGTGTCAATACTATATTATTTGGTTGGAGTTCACAGCCAAGGCAGATGTTTCACTGACTGCATTATATTTATTGCTACTTGTCACACTTCTATTTTGTTCACTTTTAGATAACAAAACATAGAGAAAAATTGGGAGAGGTGTGAATTGATGAACTAAAGCATCGCAACCAGACAGCATAGGAGCTGGTTTTCGTTCAGCAAAGCCTGGACTCTTCTACAGTCACATTTAAGGGTAAAATGTTAGTCTATCTTGATCGGTTTTGGATTTATTTTTTTTTTAATAAGGTTGAAAAAAGTAAACCTGGATATAGCAAGTTCACTGGTTTGTAGGATACAAAACCTGTATTTTGGAAGGAAATTCTTAATTACAGTTATACATCCAGAGTCTACACCCATTGAAGTTTTGCATCTCTTCAGCAGAGTCCATGACAGGCATCCAACCTTGAGCACTTTTTAAATAAGTAATTTGTCATGTTGAAACATATACAATATACATATAAACATATGCAATAAACATATACAAAATGCTTTCTGTTCTTGACAAATTATGCCACCATTGGCCTTGAGAACGGCTCATACCATTTGCAGATCCTGTGTCCATATGTTGCAACTGTTTGACTACACTGAGGGAGCTTCAGTAGAAAAGTACAATTCAGACATTTCAACCTAATTTCTAGTAATTCCCCCCTCCCCCTCCCCCCCCGCCCAGTACTTTTGTAAAAACACTTGCACCCTATTTGCACAAAAATGGTAGAAAAGAGGTGAGAGGAAAGATGTCCAGGAGAAGTCTTTGTAATTTATATATAAAGTTGTTCTGCTCTTGAAGAGCTGCCCTGTGAAAGCCTGCCTGCTAACTGTACTGATTTAAAGGAGAACATCCTTCCTCTTCTCTTGATCTGGCTCAGTTCCTAGGTGTTGGCCATCTCCAAGTGACCTGAAAGAGCACAATTTTGGGACAGACTGACAAACCTGCACTGTGATCTCTGCTCTCCTGAGTTCTGCTAGTGACATTACAAATCACGTCTTGCATAAAACATAAATCAGAGCATTTTACAAAATCTAGATGAAAAGCCTTGATTGTACATTGTCTTAATATTTAGTAATACCTTTAGAAGGGTCTCTTTGCTTTCACAATTCTTAACTATTTTGTTAGCAATGCACATATCTCCAAGGCTCTTAAGGAAAGATGACTGGAGTTAAACTAGAGAAAACTGGGTAGTTATACTGGCATTGAGACAGAATGGTATGGAAATTATAGAGTTGAAATGCAGTTGCTACTTCCTGGATGGAATGCAGTCATCATGCCTGAAACTTACTCCATAATGACTCTCCCCACACACAATATGTGGCCTTCAGCACCTGCTAAGGCAGATGAAACGCAGGGTGGAGAAGAGTGGAGACACCCGTGGCCAGGCTCTGTTGGAATCTTTGCAAGGAGGGGAACTTATGATACCTTGTAGCTGATAAACTACATAGCAGCTGTCAACCAAGTTGAACAGCCCTGTGATCCAGCAGGATTATTCAGTGAAGGGTCCCAGTAACAGGACACCAACAGACTGGTCAGGCACAAGGGTCTCAGCTTTCCTGGGGCACTGGCAGACAAATCATACACAAAGGGTTTGAGGAAACCTCCCCTTCTCACATGACAGCTCTGAAAGAAGACATTATTTGAAGCCCATTAACTAAGTGGGCAGGATCTTCCTCCAATATTTTCAAAACTAGCTCTGTCTAGCCACTTACTAACGAGAGGGTGTAGAGAATCACTTTGGGAGGACCACTGCATCAGGGATGTGAAATTTAGGAATAAATAAAATGCTTCTGTCAAGCAGACTATTAGCTGAATGCATATATTCACAACTAACACATTGGGCCAGTACTTACGTTGCATTGTATTATATTGCATTATTGAGTATTTTGATATTTGTTTCACACTGTGCTTACGATTTTGCATTGACACGCTGCCTGCATTGTAAACATCATCAACACAAAAGCTATAGTGTTGTCAGCTTCTGTCAGAAGGGAATGAGTGGACTTTTTTCATGCATTTTCATGCATACTGTTAAGAAGCACCTTGTTTTACACTGTGTAGTACATGCCTTCTATGTTTCCACTAAAAATAATAAAAAATGCATTTGGTATCAAAGAGTGAAATACAAAAATACAGCCATTAGGAACACCTGATAAAATGAACAAAAAAACTTCAGATGTTATGAAACAAGCTTTGGGGAAGAAGTCACTGCTCCATTAAGAATCAATGCAGATATAAATACTATTAGTGCAGAATCTATTAATTTAAAGTTCTTAAAAATAAAAATAAAAAAAAAAACCACTCTAAAAGATATATTCGTGAAAACACAGTTTGCTTATATTTTCAAGTGAAATGGGGAAACAAATGTGCAGGTCAAAACCCCCTTATCTTCTGTAAAGCAATGAGATGCAATGTAATGATAATTTTTTGCCACCAGAGAGCTCTTATTGTATTGTACTAACAACTCTACTCAAATATTTATTCATGGACCCCATAATTAATTCTCATGAAGTGAAAATACCTTCATATTTATATTCTCTCCTTTGCTTTGTTCCCCGCTCTACTGGCAATTCCCACAGGGTTATTTCCTGTCATCAAACTGCACTAAGGAAAAAAAAAAAAGGTCTGCATAACTGACTGCATAGCCAGAAATAGCACTGCTAAAAATCACAAAAATTAATTTCTCACAGAAACTAGTTTACCTTTGTATTTTTTAATTCACAGTTTAAAACCCCTATGTTTCTTAGCATAATATATTGTAAAAAAGCTCAAAACTGTGAAAACTGCAGTATATTTAAAATACATATTTTCTGGGAAGAAAAGGCAGTTAAACTTGAAAGAACTGATGAAGAAAGAGGTTGCTGAACAAAAGCAGGAAAAGTATTTTTTTCAGGATTTTATTAAATTTATTAAAAACATTATAAAATTCAGTAATGTTTTCCTTTGTTAACCTATTCCTCTGTCCAAATTTATTACTTGTCCTATGTAATACTGGATAGATTCATCACATTTTCAAACTGCTCCAGACCCCTAGTGATTAATCTGAATTTTGGGGACCAAATTTTATAGGTTTCAAATGCATTTACTGCTAAAACCAAATTAATCAGCCACAGATCCATACTCCAGTGTTAATGTGGCTGGCACAGTTTCTGCCAATTTTGCTGCAAAGGTATTGTATCTATTTTATCAGTTAGCTGATCTGCGGAAAAAAAAAGTAATCATAAATAGCTCACCTGAGTTTTCTTCCTACAGTAAATCTATGATGAATAAACTTTTCTGGTAACTTGAATATTTTTAGTAAAAACAATTAATAAGACAAATTTTGACATTCAGAGTATGCTCCACAAAATGAAAGACTTGCTATCAAATCTTTAGCTAAGGAAGGAGTGAGATTTTTCAAAAGTGCCTTTCTTCCTCATGGAAGCCCCCTCCCTAGAGCTTCCCTACTTTTGAAACCCTCCATTACAATGAGTACCTCAAGTATTAGCCTTAAGTCTTCTAAGGTGACCCATATCCTGGGCTTAACCAGAAACCTGACAGTTGTGAACTCCATTCCTCATGTCCCTAACCAAGATCTTGAAAGTAGTGGTGGCATTTGCCTGGTTGCAGTAAATGCTGAGACATGAGGTGAGCTTCCAATGAACCAATGAAGAGACACAGACAGGTATATGGAGCCTAAATGATTAACTCAGGCCTCCACGTTTACCTTTTGGAGAACAAGAGAGGTGACATAATCCTGCCCTGTCTCCCACTCTTGTGGACCCTCCTCTCACACTTCCCTCCCACAGTTTTCATCTCTTCCCATATCGTATGTGTACAGGGAGGTATGATATAGAGGATAAATACACACCATGTGGTTGGATGGAGCTTTCCCACATCCCAAAATCTTGTCTTTGTGTGGGTTGTGACATCCCTCAGAGCTGACAGTGTGTTTCCCAGGCTGAAGCAACTACTATAGCAATATTGATTGCCATTTCTTTGAAGTCTGCATTAATTGTAGAATAAGCTAGCCAAACTCTCAGGGAGGCAGGATTTGCTTTTATATTCCTGAACAAACTCCATGAATCATGTGGACATCTGCTGTAGTTTTTTAAGAAACAGGTAGTATCTACTTTTCCTCTCTTTTCCTGAATTCTAATGTCTAGCAGGATTTTGCACATGGGACTTGCAGTAACCCACTCACAGATTACTTGGCTCTTAAGGTGATTTGTCAGTTGGATTTATCCTCTTTGAATTGAGATGTGCTGCTTGGCTTCTACATTTTCAATTCTGCGACTAGGAAGAGTTTGGTATAAGTTATGGAATTACATTCCAGATCTCCAAAACACTCAGTGATGGTGTTGTATAAGGTGATGTTTAGTCTCAGGTATGATGGCTAGAAGTCATCCTCATAGTGACAGCATTTTTGGTACTCTGTAAAGCATATTTGCTATTAGCAAATAAAAAAATATTTCATATGAGACATTTCTTATTTATCTCTCTTCCTATCATACCCATCAACACCATGTGTACTGTGTGAGAGAGAACTTTAGTGAAATATTTCTGTCACACGTGTTTAATTTTGAATTGCTTGGCTCCATAGAACAGTACGGGTAAGGCAAGGCATGCTGAGCCATCAGTGATTTCATTGTCTTGGAGAGGGCTTAACTGCTTGGCTATCCAAAGAAATGACATGCTGTCTAGCAGGTCTAGCACTGACAGATTCAAGGCTGTCGTCTTTCACCAGGTCTACTTACGTGGTTGGTATTCTCCAGAAAATCCTCCAACTCCCCCAAACCAGGATCAGAAATCGCGGCATTTCAAGATCACACCTTCAGCCAAGCTTTTGATTTCATTTGCAGTTCAGTTCTTCTTCACTTTCAGTTGGAGATGTGACTGGGGAAACAGCTCAGCATAGGCTGCAGTTGCCGAAATACTGGGCTGCTTAGGGGTACATGGAAGTCTCCAGCACAGGCGATAGGGCAGCAGCTGTGCCACGAGCAATTCTCACACCGATTTAAAGCCGTGAGTGAGCTACAGTCACACTTCAGGCTGCAGTCTTACAACCAGTATTTATACATCATCAATGCAGCAAAAAGTAATCTGAGGATGGGTTGCAAATAGCAAAATTAGCATCAATTTAAAGCTTGATATTTAATTGCAACGAATCAAGCAAATTCCTTTCTAGTTCAAAAGAGTGTGAAAGATGAAAAAAAAAATTGGAACAGATGTGATGAATTCTGAGTAGGACTTCATAGTCTAGATAAAAATGATAACTTTCCATTCAGATAATTTTTTAATTCATAATGTGGTTTCTGTTCCTGGCTAACTTTTCACAGTAAGTAAATTGACAATATGCATATTCAAGTGATAGTATATTTCTACAAATAAAAGATGAAAATCTGATTGATTTTATAATAATTAAATGAAATTATTCCTCTAGTAAGGTCCTAGATTAGGTGGGAATGTCTATTGTACTTAATGCATTATACATGGAAATCATTAATATTCCTTAATTTCAAAAGTATTACTTCAAGTGGAAGAAAAATTACACAAAGCATTTTTGTTGGCAGTCTGATTCTTGGATCCATTTTCATCTGTTCAGTCAAAGCTTGGACTCAGTGATCGCAGAGGTCTTTTCCAACCTGATTGATCCTGTGATTCTGTATCAGAGATTAATTAAAGAAATAATTTTGACAGATTGTATGGATGCAGAGGTTTGGTTTAGGGGTTTTTTCAGACTAATGCTTAATTAATTGTAGAAATCCAGGGGAAAAAGATTCCTGTTGTTCAGTTTCATTCATATCAGTGACATGTATTTAATAAATTCACTTCTGCTTAACAAAAGAGCAGTTACGAAGGTAGTTGAAAGAGAAGAAGATATTTTAAAAAGCATGCTAGTTTTACTTTAGAGAGTTCCCTACTCTGACACCAGTGCAGAAACCTGGGAACACTTTTATATCACTGCTATTTTCACATACAAATTGAAATACAGGAGAATCAGAGAAGTTGCTTTTTCATAAGGAATCTTTCAGACTTTTCTGAAATCACTTTTGCAAAACTGAGAGAGGGACGTCTCAAAATGTTTTGGAGATAACCCAGTTGTCTTTACATGATTCAGCAAATAACCTGATGTTTTCCTCATCCCACTCCAGTGGAAACTAGTGGCTCTGTGCTACTGACCTAGGAAGGACACCAGCCACTGATGGTTAATTTCATCTGGATTTGGAAAACACTGCCCAGGATCACAGGGTTATGTCAGCTCTGTGTTACTGCTCCTGTGAGATAGCTGTTAGGATGGTCTAAGTGTCACATTAGTCAAGCAGATCAGGATCAGCCTTGTGTCATCAGTGACTGAAACGCCCTCAATAGGCCCTCTGCTATGGGCAGGCAGCAGGGAGCCTGCTGGAGGGAAGCCCTGGTACAGAGAAGTCTATTTTTGGGGGAGCCCTGGCAATCTGATTTGTTTCTTCTCTCTTGCTCCTTGTTTCTGCATGGTTGACATTTTGATGTGGTAAATCTGTCACCATTCCTAAATCCCCAATTCATTTTAATGTAGTATTTTATTAATGTCCTGAATAGTTGATCATGTGTAGAGCTCTTTTTTAGCTTCAAAATGAGCTCCAAGCAGCAACTCAAATACACAGGTGTCAGTTTCTTATTGTGTGTAATGGCACATAGCTGTAAAAAAACCTCACAAATACATGCAAGGGAAGTATATTTTCTAAGTAAGTGATGATTGTGAAGAACATAAAAATTGCAAAAGAGCAGTATTTTTGAGGTCTTATTAACTCACACAAATGTGAGCATCTGATAAAACAGAAAGAGAAGAAACTTCAGATTGTCATATTTGTTATAATCTGTATTGTCATTCAGAAAAAGTGAATAAACTTCTTTAAAACAGTTATTGTGAAATGCCATTATGTCATTTTTCATGTCAGTCTGTTGACAGAAGATTAATTCCAAACCTACAAAATCCCGGATTGTAAATACAGTGTCTGAGGCTTTTCTAAGTAAAAGAGCATCTGTAAACTGGGTTGCTACAGAATTAATTTTACCCTTTAGAAATCAGATTTTTAATTCCATATTTCAAGATAATAATCTTGAACATAGAAACTGCAGAGAAACAAAATTATTCTCAAATATGGATTGAATGAAAAAAAAATTCCCTTCAAAATTAAGTATACTTAGAATGTGGAGAAAAACTGTAATGGCAATCAGTGTGAGTATAAGGAAGAAGCAAAATTAAACCCACTAATAAGTTTCCCAAAACATGATGTAGTTGCTAGACAGCTAAGAGAAGAAAGATATTAAATGTTTTTTCCAAGTCCTTTATAATAGTGAGTAGGCCTGCCCAGTGCAAATTTGTTTCTTAGTCAGAAATACTTAACTATCACATCTGTAATACAGACTGCTTTAACTGAAGTTGGTTTAGTTTCAAATGGTAAAACTTAAGTTTTGACTTCTCCAAAGCATTCATATCCCTCACATGTATGTTGTTGTTTTTTTTTTAATTCACTGCATTACTCTTCTATGCAGTGCTGCATTCTTGCCTAGCCTCACAAAACAGAAGAACATTTAATTAAGTGAAAAATTTCGTGGTGTTAAAATCAGGTACCATAGAGCCTTTAAGGACTAGGGAAGCTACACAACTCTATTACAGTCTCTATTCCTTTTTATTTTATCAAGTAACTTTTTATTTGGGTATGAATCACTATTACTGAGAGCAGAAATGAATGAGCTGGATTCCCTTGATTAACTATAATGGATTTTTTTGTTTTTGTTTGATCTAATCTAATCTGAATTAGATTAGAATTTAGATGTAAGGATTTATCTGGCTATATATATATATATAGCCAGATAATATATATATATATTCTATATATATAAACAAAAATATAGATATAACAAAAATGTGCAATTAACTGCATGTGAGTTTTACCAGTTGGAGAATCACAATATAAAACTGACAGCCAAATCAAAATGCTTCTGAAAAAAAGGAGACAACAAATAGCTGTGCACTGCATAAATACTTACTGCATATGGATAAATATGTGGGTATATATATACTTATTCTGATTTGTAAGTCCCAAATGACATTTGCAGTTTTTATAAGTTTTTCGTATATAGTCATTGTCATTATATTCCCTGCATTAACAAAAAAAGTCATCAATCTATATAATCACTTATTTTATACATGTAGACAAAAATCTGTTTACCAATTTAAAAAAAAAAAATCTAAACCAAACTAATGTTAAATAATGTTGATTACTTTTGTTTGTTTTCATCTATATGCACAAAACACTAAAACAACCATTTATAAAAATTTCATGAAGTAAAACATTTAAGACCTAATAATCTGCTTTTATTCCTAATTCCTTGTGTGTGAGAAACATTAAAAAACCCCTTTTAACAGAGCTAGAAGATGCTGTCCAGAATACTCTAGTTATCTCTCTCTCCCTCTGTTAAAATCTATAAAATAGCAACTTTACAGACAGCTTGTTAGTAGGTAGATAAATTCAGGCTTCCAGTCCTTCTCTTTGTTTTTCAAATGAATGTCAGCAACCACTATGTAAAATCAGCAGTGTACAAGTTAAACAGAAGTAGCATATGGGTGAATTTCACACAGTCTTTACAAAATTAATATGGATGGTGTAGGGGGAAAGAGAGGGAAGCATGAGAAATGATAGTGTATTGTTGGTACAAAATGTTGGAGTTGAAAAATATTAGCTGTTTCACAGGAATAGGAAGTGTAGAAGATAGGAAAAGATTAAGGCCTAAGTGAAATGACCTGAATAGTGTCATTTACCTACTTTGGCAGACAGGAAATTTTCTGTTTTACTACTATTTTTTGCTTTTATCTGTATTAGGAATAAAATAATGAAAAACTTAAATTCAAGCTCTCCTTCCATTGCTATATAAGAAAGACATAATAGGCAATTCTTGGGTTTTAAATATTTTTAACAACTGCTATAAGAATAAAAATTAACCTTATTTGGTTACCATGTATCTTGCAAAGTCTTTTGCTATATGAAAAGAAATGATGATTTGCTGTTGATAATAATAGTATAAGCTGTCACCCATCTAGTTTGGACAGCATAACACACACACCAGAAGACAGAATTTTGCTTTATGATTATGTTTGAATACTTTATGCCTAAGCACCTGAGTTAAACATGACTATCTCAGTCATCATGCTTATGCAGATAATAGGCAATATACAATATACTAAACACTGCAAATATTGGCGTGCAAGTATTTTGCATTTCTGCCAAATGTAGCTAATCATTACCTTTAATTAGAACTTAAATGCTGCAAAAAGCACATACCAGAAATATGAAGTAAAATTCATGCTTTGATGTGTTTTGAAATAAAAGCAGAAAGAAAAATTAGAAATCTAGGGTAACAAAAATCTCTCAACAAAGAGTTAACTAAAGTTTTCTGCAGAGGTGTAAGACATGCAAAAGCCCTGTTCAAAACCTGATACCTTGGGAAGTAAAATTAGTTTTTACAGTGTCTGCGGTTATTATGCAGATTCCTTAACCAAGTGTATACTCTACAAATTTTTCTTTGTGCATTTGACTTGGGAAATCTATGCAGGAAGCAGTATTGGCAGAATCAGATTGACAATACATTTAATCTGTTGCAACGTTGTGAGGAATCATATGGGTTATTCATTCTGTTTGGTATGGGGGAATTGCTACACCTATCTGTCAGAAAGAGAATTCTGTTCTGAATTTAAGGTTTGGCCTCTTCACTTCTGAATTGCGTATCTACATTTTGCTGCAAAGTCAATAGGAAGTGACATGAAAAAGTATTGCACCTGTCACAGGGCTCATAATGGAGTATCATTAAATACAGTTTTTCATTCAGTCAAACAGAGACCTTATGAATAAATGTATGGCTATCACACACAGCAAACTGGATTTTTGCATTCAAACAACACTATTGTTATTAATGAGGAATTATATAGACATGACAGGAGTCAGGTCCTTTTAAAAGAATGTGCACCTTAGTTGTAGAGGCTGCCTTCCTCCTCATATTAGATGGAATCAGAAAGAAAAAATTAAAAAAGGAAGAAATTCTAAATATGAGTAAAAAGGTAGGAGAAGCACAAATATTTTGGGAAATCACATATATTTTGGAGACACAGCTTCAGAGCTATAGATGACTATGTTCTAGGCCCATGAAATTTTAAAGATTTCTGCATATAGGCATTAATTAGTCTTATTTCCTCATGGTAACTGAGGCAGGAGTCATAGCGCTCTTGTGACACTTTCATGTCTGTTTGCTTCAGTTGTCACATGCTGCTATAGAGGTAAAGCTGTAAATCCAGGGTTCCTCTCAAGGCTGAAACTGTGGATAAGATAACGTGCTTACACTATTCATTGCAAGATGTCAAGTATCAGCACTGCTTCAGAGAGCTTGCTTATTTATTTTGTAAAGAAGAAATGGAGAGAGGACTGGCGTTCAGGACACATGGCAGAAGAAGCAAGGAGGTCTTCCAGCCTGCCACCATCAAAGGATATTTCAATATACTATATAGCTAAAGGACATAAGACTCAGCCTCAATGGATTTCTTGGAGCAAGCTTGGACAGCTTTGCCACAATCACACAGTCATTCTGTTAATTCACCTGACTGCTTTAATCTTAGTGAGAAAATCTGCATTTTTTCATACTGCATAGCATAGTCATTTTACTATTCTACCTTAGAGATTCTGCTTAATACATGGAGGTATTGCTTACTGCCTTATTATTGGTGATATGGGAACAGTCAAATGAGCCTAGACTAAGGTAGCAACTTGCTCTTTAAATAAAAGCCTGACTGGCCATGTTTAAAATAGATTCATATTTTAAGTATATATATATATATACTTTAAACTTATCATTTACAGAATGCTCCCTGTAAACCACTTCAGATACAATTTGCAGTTTAGGTTACCAGACAATGATAGTCATTTAAGAATGTAGATGATTCAAGCCATTGTGAACCCCACAAGGAAGACATCTCTGTAAGTCTAAATGTTTCCTGTATTTGAAGCAAGTTTTTTACTGACTGTACCTGTGCACTGTTTGTAATGAAATTCTGGGGAAAGAGTGGTGATATCAAAGTTCAAGAAACCTTGAAACTTATTTATCTTAAGATTTGAAAAGACATTTGGAGTGGCATAAGAAACAATGAAAGAATAAGAAGTTCCCAGGCAAAATTTAATATAGTATGGAAGTAAGAAAAAACCAAAAAACAAGCAAACAACAACAGAAAATCCAAAACAAACAAACAAAAACAACAACAAATCAAAACCTGCCTGTAAGGGATTAAAAGTCCATTAAACAATGCTAACATAATCATGGGGTTTTTTTGTATTATGGCATCGTTTCCCTTACTGAAAGTAGTTTTGTCAAGAAGTTAGTCTTGCAGACAAGAATTGCATTTTTCACCAGGCTTTAAATAACCAAGGCTAATAAATAGGAGAAACTTCTTGCAGTAATCTCATTAATTTTGCAGTAGATGGTTTTTCCTTCATGAAAAGAAAAAGAACGACTTTTAAAAGTCACTAACATAAATATTTTGTTGAATCAGACCCAGAATAGGTCCTGATCCAACAAACACTTGCATTTGTGCAGAGAAGCAATCAGACATTGAAGCAATTTTCAGTACTTCTGTACTTCTAAAATTTTATTCGATTGGAAATATAAGGATTGATTTAGCAGGCATATAAAATGATCACCTACTGTTCTTTTCTAGCAGGAAAAAAACCCAGTAAGATTTCAAATCTTGGAGATCTAGTTTCCAAGGGAGTGCCCTAAACTTTTTTTCACTTCATGGTAGCATGAAGCAATCTACCACAACAAAGGTAGTTGGTTCAGCATTGTAGGTGAAAACCTATGAAATGCAAATACTTTCCCATGTAGTAAAAAATAAGTGGAGGTCATTCGGATTCTAAAAGCATGAGCATGGGATACTAGTGTAATTAAACCCTCATTGTAAATCCTCATGCAAGATCAAATAAGGCAAACATTGACAGAAAACTCTATGAAGAATGAGGTCAAGTAGAGAGACACAGTTAGGAAAAGTAATTTTATACAGGCTTTTTATAAAATTTGAGGGGCTAATGACAGCATTGTACTGACTAAAGACCATAGATAATATAGACTCATTGTGCTTAGATCTGCACAACCCTAAAAATTTGGGATCCCAGAATACACACTTTACAAACTGCAGATCTGACTCTCCAGCAGCCTCCCTAAAAGTGGCCTCTGGAAGGAATTGGGTGTGTGCTTTTCCATGCTATGTTTTTTTGTCTAGTGACATTTCTTTTCTGTTTCTTCTTTTTTTTTTTTTTTTCTTCCCAGATGCTCTAGCTTAAGTATTTTTTTAAGTATCTTTTACATAGGATCCCACCATAGGTCCAATAATGAAGCAGTTGACAATGATATTTTTATGGAGAAGGCTTCTCCTGTCATGTAAAGATAGGTTGGAGATCCAAAAGGCTCAGTGGTTTTCTTTCCCAAACTTCACACTTTTTGTCATAGAGTATTCAAGGAAATTTTGACAAATTTAAAGACTATCTTGAAATATTTAGTGTTCATAGAGAAATCACACTGAAAAACTAAAAGATAATTCTATTTTAATATAAGTTCAAGCATTCACTTTTATAGCATCCAATATGTAACTTTGTATAATATAAAATGTTTTTTTGCCAATATTCAATATATTTTTTTAAAAAATTGCATTACATTTCAGGAACTCTGCTGTATAACATATGTGTTAAATTTAATATTATATTCAAATGGAATGGGAATAAGGTAAGACTCTGATATTGACATGGACACTGTTCCATACATACAACATTACCAAAATAAAATATTTGCACATTATTGACACGTGGTGAAACAAATGAATCCACAATACTGAAATATTTTATAAATTGGCATTTATAAAATGTCATTGGTCAGATGATGTCTGTCCAAGTTTATTTTTACACACCTTGAATTTCACTGCCAGAGTTGTCCACTGACTCTCAGGTCAGGAGACATCAACTTGAGCAGACTTCATCTTATAACAGGACGTGTTATGTCCTGTTAGAGACACTTCAGCTATGGTCTTCCCCTCAGACTTTAAATTGCAAAACCTTGAACAGTGTTTTTAAAAGGCATTTGCAGTAACACTAAAAGGCTGTATTCTTAACTGGTGTAAAGTAATGGAACTTCACTCAAGGGGTGGGTTCTGTGAAATCCCTTCATGTCCACTCCTTGAAGATCTACTCCTTAAATATATAAACAAAGAAATGTGGTATCACAGAATCATATAATAGTTCGTGTTGTAAGGGACCTTTAAAGGTGGTCTAGTCAACCCCCCCCTGCAATGAGCAGGGTCATCCTCAGATAGATTGCTCAGAGCCCTGTCCAACCTGACCTTGACTGTTTCCAGGGAAGAGGCATCCACCTGGCTAACCTGTTTCACTTCCCTCATTTTAAAAAGCTTCTTCCTTTAATGGATTTGGTATGTTCCAAATTAATCCAGATATATTTACAAATAGAAGGTGAAATGAAAATAGATGTTTTCTGCCTTTTGTTAAGAGGCAGAGACTCCAAGTGCATGTTAATTACAACAGAAATTCTTGAGTATTTATTTTGACCATTTAGAGTTAATGTTCAACATTTTAAATAATTTTCCTAGGAGGGCAAAATTGTTTAAAACCAGGAAAGAAAGCGAGGCCAAGCAGTATTTCCAAGTCACTAGAGCTGAGCTGAGGATGCCGAAATAGCAATAAAAATGGGAATGCTCTGATTTGAAAGCTGAGTTTTGCTCCTTGGTTTCTCTCATTCATACACTTACATCAGCCCACATTCTAATGAAATGTTAACACAGAAATTGCATATGTGCAAGAACCTGCTGTGGTTTCCATAAGGCCAGCTTTTGCTGTCAAATCTCTTGTGTGGGAGGATAAAATTTAATGTGATGGTCTGATTTAACGTGAATTGTTCTTAACTGGCTAGATGCCACAAACCTCAAAAAGAGTGCTTGTCAAGAGAGGGCTAACAAAGACAGGCTAGGCAAAGCTGAGCAGCCCAGGAGCTCAGTGTGCTCACATCAGATCAGGCTTGGTGAACCGATGGAAAACGAGCGCAGACAAGCCTCCAGGGTCATCTGTTTTGTAGTCTGCCTGCTTTGAAAAAAAAAAAAAAAAAAAAGGCGAAATTGCTAGGAGTGTTTTGAGTTCTCTGGTTTTTTCTGCCTATTTGAGAAGGAGGATCTTTCCTAGGCAGGGAATAAGTAGCATGCATTTTCACTGCTGTGGAAGACTACGTTTTAAAATCGCCAGGCAATTTCAATTCACAGTTCCCTGATCAGCAGGAGCGTGGTCTTTCTAATCAGGACATTACCAGGATTGCCAGGCATTCTCTGTGAATACAGTCTCTCACAGGTTAAATTGCCCTGTTAAGCTCGGAGAACTTCTTCGTTGTATTAGTAGAGTGTACTGCTACTTAGAGCTTCTTTTATTGTTAGTGCTGCAAACAGCTGCAGTGTATATTAACTCCATCAGTAACTAGCCAGTTCTCCCTCTGCTGCGATCCTCTACTCAAATACAGCCATTTGCTGGCAGACAATAAATTCCTTGTCAAGTTTTCAGCAACAGTTTCTGAATTTAATTTGTGTTCAGGATTGTACTGTTGAAATTTGCTGCCAAATGAAGCCAACAGCTAGGCTTTTCAGTTTGCCTCAGTACAGAATGCATTCCTAAATACATGGTCCTGAGTCTGAACTTGCTTATATCTCCTTTTATCCTCCAAAATTTCCTTATGGTGTAGTGTTGTGATGTTTGCCCACAACATTTTTTAGTTTGTTTGGTTGTTGTTTTTTTTTTTTCCTGCTTATTTGTGATAGCTTCAAATTTTGCAGGAAAATAAAGAATTTCCTTTTATGAAAGTTTCGATCCTTAAATATGGTCCAGCTCTTTTCAGGGCGAGAAAGCACCTTAGAAAGCAAGCATAGCAAAGTCCATGGAGATTGAATAGTGTGGTGCCTTTTATATGGAATGTATTCACATAGGTTTCAATTTAAAGAGCTTAAAGAGCTTGTGCAGTCCTTTGTTAGGGTGTGTTAGCTGGACACCCATTAAAGGCGTGAACTGGGATATAAGGACCTTGTGTGTTATAGTGAAATGTGTTCTTTCAGTTGTGTATGTGTTAGTAGCATATTTGATATTTCTGTTGCTTTTGGGGAAATGTTTAAAAGTGTAAAAATAAGGTGTTTTAAAAGTGAAGACCATACTTCATTGTTCTCTATATGCCAATCCACACTTCTCAGTAATACCCCCTCATAATTACCAGCATTTTAATATAATGCATTTCTGTGCTTTTTCAGTTCCTCTGCTGTGAAAGTTCTCAAGTCTGAAAAGCTTAAGAGTAACATTGTTCTCATGAACATCAAAGGCAACAAAACCTTTATATGTAAAGGTAAAATACTGTGTTTTAGCAACATTTGTCCTTCAAGAGAAAGTGGAGCAGGAAAGAAAATAATGCAACAGGCTTTACTTGACTTGTTGTGGGTATATAGCCATATAGCTTTTTACTGTCAGTGATTTACTCAGAAATCACTCCAATACTTTACAGTGTAGCACAACATTAGCTAGATCAGCCCTTCTCTGTCCTCCCTTCTAACTGCATTAACATGTTGTCCTTGAATTTCTCCTTCAAGTTCTGAACAAAGAGCTCTTCAGCTTGGGTGGAAGCGGGAAATGTGGTTATTGATTTAGTCATGAATAAATGAATGTGTGCTTGAATGTATGAACTGATAAATGGATAGACGGTGTTTGTATATTTTAGAAAACTTTCATGTTAAGGCAATATGCACAAGAATGCAAAGAGTTAGACACACACATATATTTCTTCTGAGTCTTTATAATCTTTTGAGACTACCTGTATTTATGTGCTGGACTATGTAACAATGCATTTTAGAGCCAGATACCTCTGAGAGCACACTGCAGTCCTTTCTGGAGAAACACACACTTGAGAAGAGATACACCTGTGAGGATGTTTCTCTCTGAGAAAATCAGGATGTACCTCCAGAGTGTATTCCAGGAAAATCTGCATGTTGTGTGAGGTAGATACAGACTCAGAGGCCCCTTCTATATCAAGATTGTAAACACTTTTTTTGAGTGATCTGTTTCAGTTTTCAGTGGGGGCAAAAAAAAAAAAAAAAGTTCTATAGTTGTTCTGTTACGTAACAAAGTCATATTACCTATACCTCGTTGCTTTTACTTATACTAGCACATCTTCATTTCCCTGAAATCTGTGCTTTCTAGACATTTCTTTACATAGTACTTCTAATTATCCTATTAGCTCTATATATATTGTTAGTGTCTTGTAGAGTGTAAAAAAAACCCACTGCATACTATTATTAATGCAACACAAAGAAAGATGGGCTTATTTTGATACTAGATGGAAATATATTTTGTGTAGTAAGAGACAATCCAACACCAGCTTGTTAAAATCAAAATTGAAGGTTTATTTGCTTAATTAATTTGGTAAAAGCAGCCTCCTCATAGGGAAATTAAACTGGAGCAAAAGTTATGCGTAGATCAGCCTCAAGGGGGAAAAAAATGAATTACACTGTTGTACAGGCATGATTTTCTGATATTAGCTGAGCATTTACCAAACCAAGTGCCCAGTAGCTGAAAGTGAGGAATTATGTGCCAAGGGAAAAATCCCATTGGACAGCCTACTACAGGTTTATTTTCCAAAGAACCTAACAACTAAAATGAAATTAATAGCAATTTTAACAGCTGGACATTTTCCTTTGCTTTAGATGGCAGATTTTGAATCTAAAGAAAAGGAGAAAGGAGTGTATTTCCTTAGCATGGTTGAGTGAAATAGTGCTGCTAAACAACAGTAGCAGTTTGTGTTTGCTGTGGCAAAGCAGCTTGTTGCTGAGCCCTGGCCAGTCTGGTATTAATGTTACGGAATGAAGGAGATAAAGGAAACCGTAGAGATTAAAGCTGATTATAAGTTTTGGGGGTTTTTTTACCAGAAATTCAGAAAGGCTTCCAATAGGTACACTTCACTGTTAGACAATAGTTACCAAGGCAAGCATATCATAATTTGTTCTGTGCTTCTTCCATCCTGATGCTTCACCTATTACAGAGGAAAAATGCAGTTGCCGTCATAGCTGGGGACGACAAGTGGAGTGCATTTGGTAACCCTGTGGAGTCAGGGAGTGCAATTGTATTGTTGCCTTGTCCATTATTTGTCAGGAAAGTAAATTAAGCAACAATTCCCTGAATAAATTTCCAGCAATTGAAGGAAAGAATTAAGGGAATATGACAAAATCTGAAGATGTTGAAAACCTTTGGGAAATTGCAGTATTGCAAATTGTAATAGTCCAAAACCTTGATTGTGATCCGTCTCTTCATTTAAAGGAAAAAACACAAACACCAGGCTGGATTTGTTTGCCACTTGATTCTTTTGACTTTTTGGGAGATATTTACTTTGAAATGTGTGAGAGAGAATTATAAAACTTTTTGCAAGCTTTTTCGTGTTCAGAAGTGGTGACAGTTTTTCTGAATGTTTATGTTGTAATGATGGAATAAGGACATAATTCTTTAAGAAGTATGTATGTGTAGCTATTTCAAAGGAGTCTTTTTAAGGACTAATATTTTAAAAGCAGTTCATTTATTAAGCCAACCAAAGAAATATGTTGTTGTCTTTGAACTGAATTTATGAGTCCTCATATTTCCCTTACCTAGGATAATAGACATAGCTGAAGGACAAAAAGGATGATAGTATTTATACACCACTATTTATAAACAGATCACTAATAATACAAGCAGATAAATTAGAGTGCCTCTGACACTTTTCTCTTTCCCTTTTGAGGTTTAACATGCTGATTTGTTAATTTGTTTTTCTTTTGTCCTTAAGGATATTGCATATGTATTGGTAATCTTTCACTTACTAATCTTGTAGCAGAATGTAGAAGTAACTGAAAGCATTCATCATCTCAGTATTCAACTATTTTGCAAGTCAGATCGACTTCCTCTGATACTGTTAAGGATTGTAAAAGTAGTCTTTCTGTATCTCTTTCACCCTATTCTTTCTTCTCTAAAGGGTGCCCACTGCAAATTCTGTTCTTAAAAGATTTTAGATTATTTGTTATTAAAGATTTTAGATTAAGATTTTAGTTTTGTAGTTATTAAAGATTTGATCATTTGCCACCTAGCCCCGATACACTGTCAGTTCCAAAGCATCCCTTATTTATGCTATATTAGAAAAATTCGATAGTTTGACACATCGGCTTATAAACAAAATTAATTTTTTGCTATCTGATGCCATTTGGGGACTAGATTTCAATGCAAAATCTGTTTAATTGGTAATCTGTGGCATCTTTGTCAGTGCTGAAGTAAGGTGGTTTTGATCCCCCCACTGGATTTGTGCCTCTCAGCATGCATGGCCTTCTTTTGACCTTCACTCAATGTCTTAGCCTAAAATGAAATACTTAAGGATAATTATAAATGCCTGGTTTGTAATTTACCTTAAACTACTAATATGTACTCTCCATTTTAATTTAGGTTTTGTCAGGGAATCATTATACCTACAGATAATTAAGTAATATGTTTCCCAGGCTGTGTAAGAGATACAGTCATCACAGCATCTCAGCTTTGTTCAGTGTCAGGTGAATTTCTCTACTGGGCAGTTACTGTTACAGACCTTGAAACGAAGCTTTCATTATTTGCTGACTGCTTTTACTAGAAAAAAAACCCTAAACTCTAAACATTTTATTTATTCTTTGTTTCCCACATGTTCATAAACATAACATTAGTTAGATGTTAGAATATCTTGATATTTTGGAAGATGACATCTGTCAAATGACCTTGTTTGTGTATTCCTCCCTGTCTTCCAATCCAACTGTGCCACTGCTATCAGAAGGCTGAATATTTTACAAATATGACCCATAGCAAATCAAGCCCTTGCCTGCAACATGTCTGCAACTGCAGTGAGGCGGCCTCTCCTACACAGAACTTCCAGAATTGGGGTACTCTTGGATGTTTGCACAGGCATGAAGATGCCTTCCACTATAAATCTGACCTTGCCTTTTATATCTGCCATACTACATAAACTGCCTTTTGTAGCGGGATCGCTTAGTGGCACATGGAAGTTTTATTCACTAGTGAATGGGAAATAAGTTACATTAGTGTTCTTATCCTGAGTCCATGCTTGCTTTCCTGTGGGCTAAAGATCATTCCATGCAGCTTACCAAGAATATTAAGAGATCTTTGTACTGTAAATCCTTTCACCTGCTTCACTAATATGACTTTAGGTACGGACTTAGTTGTTACAGCTGTCTCCTGGGCAACATCAGTTAAAATCCTACTTCTTCTAAGGGGGCCCCTGGGAACTGGTTTCCTGTCAGAGCCTGTTGATTTCTGAGCTCAGCCCTTTTCTTGTCAGCTAATGGGTACAAATTGAGGAAATAGGCAGCATGTTAGAGCAGTGTGAATAAAGGAAGCTTTGCTAAATGAGGTGGGTGGTGGAACCATCTGGACATTTGAAAACTTGCCTATTTCTCAGCTAGATAATTATCTAATTTCACTATTATTAGGCATGTGAAGTCCAAATGGTAATAACTTTGCCTGTGACTTAAAATACAACATCAAAATGCCTGGGTTTTGTTTCTTTTGTTTGTTTGTTTGGGGGTTTTTTTGGTTTTTTTTTTTTTTCCTTTACATGTGAAGCTGATTGATTTTTCTTCTGCATTATTTTTAGTTGTACTTTTTATTGATGCTTTTTGTGCTTTTACTTGCTATTAGCCCTATGCAAGTTATGACCTCTTCCCTTAACTTTAATAGTGTTTTAAAAAAGCCTTTTACATCACTTACAAATTAGCAATAGTATTGAAAGCTTTCTAGAAAATATGCATTAATGCTTGTTCACTATTTTAAATTTTGAGTAGTATGAAAACAATTGTAGAATTCAGTCTCTAAACCCTACCACATAATCAGGGGCAGCTGCAAGATGTAGTGGAACAGTGGTGAAACAGAACATCTTTCAGCCTCATTGGTCTAGTACACAG
The DNA here is from genome assembly GCA_035583185.1 of Anabacerthia variegaticeps. Classification (NCBI taxonomy): domain Eukaryota; kingdom Metazoa; phylum Chordata; class Aves; order Passeriformes; family Furnariidae; genus Anabacerthia; species Anabacerthia variegaticeps. The sequence continues at coordinate 82,159,053 of JAWWEW010000001.1, read as the reverse complement.
AACATTTTCCTGGAATCAGTGTAAAAGATTCTTTGTTGCTAGTTCTATGTGAATATATAGGGAGACAGATTTTCAAACTGAATAATGAGTTGTAGGGTTTTTACTAGCTTGACAGCAGTTGTTTTTCATCTGAGAAACTTGATAATATTCAGAGAGAAGGCTGAATACAAAAACAAAGTGTAGATTCACCTTGCATCTTTAAAGTTCTTGCATCATTTCTGGAAAACATGGTATTTAGATAATGTCCATTCCTTATTTATTCACTGAACTTTACTAGAAAGTCTTTGCATTGAAAATCAGATTTTGCTTCAAAATGCATGTACATAAGATTTTCTTTTACAATTAGTAATGGAGAACATAAATTGGAATACTTTAGGCATCTTTTCAAGGAGGGGGAAAGAAGGATAGAGCAAGAATATTAACACCAAAGCACAACAAGAACAAAAAGTGAGTCTGACAGAAAATTTAAAGAAAAAAAAAATGAAATCTTGTTTTTAATTTTTTTAAACACTTTTCACTTGCAAATTAAGAATTCCTTCTCATCGTATCTGGCATCATGTAATTCTCAGTAAAATAAAATTAAAATTAGAAGTAATTGTTCCAAATTTGATTAATAATTATAATTATTAACTAAATGGGTATTAAAAACAAGTATGCTCACTTTGGATCGAGTTCTCAATGCCAGTATTAAAAACATGGTAATACTTCTATTCCACTGACTTATGGCACTTGATTAATCAGGCACTGAGAGAAGACATCCTCTTTTCTACTACAGAATGTCTTTCCTTCCATTGCATATAGAAGTATGCATGCAGACTCCCAGAATACGTGACCAGTGTAGTGGGGTGTTCTCTGAAGATGCAAAGTTTTTGTGTGTAAGAAAAAAGAAAAAAAAAATGTTTTAGAATCATATCCTTAGTAACAAATTTCTACTGTGCTGGGAAATTGAATGCCCCTTTGAAAACTTTCCTCTTTCAGATCACCTGATATCTGATTTGTTATTTCCAAACTTGACATTCATTGCTTAATGAAAAACACTGAAAAAATGAATTTAGACGTTAGAAGATTATGTCAGTTGGGATTCTGTGGGGTCTTTGCTTTGTCCTGGTGTCCCCATGTATATGCCAGTCTAGTGCAAAGGGATAATAGCTACTGGATGCTTATTGCTGGCTACAAAGGCAGCAGAGTAGAGCTGTCTGGTTTATATTGAGTTGCACTGGTTTCAGAGGGAAGGAAGACAGTAATTTTTTATGTAAGTAATGAAAGGGAGCTATACTCTTTTTCTTTTTAAGAACAAATACCTATGAATTTCTGTCTCCTTTTCCTTCATTTATGGGTCTAGAGAAGTCAGCATTTTCAGTGGTGCTTTCCTCAGAATTTTGCCAAGCTGCTTCCTTAGGGACTTCTATCGTAACTCAGGGCAGTTCATCAAAAGAGGTACTTTACGGCCAACTTGTAGATAATTAGTTTCATTAATACCTCACACTGTTGAGAGTAAACCACCTGTGGCATAAAGTGACAGAGTGCAGGTCTTGAGAATCTAAAAATGAAAATACCCAAATACTTGGGTTTATATTTGTTATTGTTGTTATTAAGGGTGTCATGGTTTAATCTCAGCCAGCAACTAAGCCCTACACTCACCCACTCTGGTGGGATGAAGGAGAAAATCAGGAGGGTAAAAGTGAGAAAATTCCTGGGTGAGCATAAAGGCAGTTTAATAGGTAAAACAAAAGCCATACACAAAAGCAAAGCAAACCAAGGAATTAATTCACCACTTCCCATGGGCAGGCAAGTGTTCAGCCATCTCCAGGAGAGCCAAACTCTTATCACATGTGGTGGGGACTTGGGAAGACGAGCACCATCACTCCAAACGTTCCTCCCTTATTCCTTCTTTATATGCTACATGTGACTCCTTATGGTATGTACTATCCCTGTGGCCAGTTGGGGTCAGCTGTCCTGGCTGTGTGCCCTTCCAATGCCTTCTGTACCCCGAGTCTTTCCTCTGGTGAGGTGAGAGGCAGAAGATGCCTTGACTCTGTGCAAGCACTGCTCAGCAACAATGAAAACATCCCTGTGCTATCAATACTGTTTCCAGCACAAATACAAAACATAGCCCCACACCAGCTACTCTGAGGAAAATTGACTCTATCCCGGCCAAAACCGGCACAAATAGAAAAAATAAGGCAGTAAAAGACTTATTCCCAGCTGGGAGAGAAAAAGCCATGCACATTCTAAAGGAATTAAAAAACATTAAAGAAAATAACACACAATTATTCATATGCATTCTTTCTAATGAATAACAGAAGAAAACAAGAGTGACTTGTGTCCCTTCATCAGAAGAATTCCAAGAGGTAATAAATCATACAGGATTAGGCAGGAATTTCTGGCTTTTTATATCTGCAGTTCAACTTAATCAACAGAGTTATTTGTGAATGGTTTGTCCCAGGAAGAGAACAAGGCAGGTTTTTAGCTATCTGTGCTGATACAGTCTGTAATATCACCAAGCTGAACTTGTGCAGCCACCAGCTGCCCAGAGCAGCTTGATCACTTGCCAAGAAGGGGAGAGCCCAGTTCACCCAGCCCCCACCTTTGCTAAGTGCCCAAGTCTCTCTTATCTTCCTCCTGTGTTTCCTAGTGTATTGATGTGCTTTCACTGCAAAATGCTCTTCCTACACACACTCCATAGGGAACTGCAGCAACAAATGCAAGTCAGTCTTTTAGAGGACTCTCTACACTGGCATACAATCAGCCTATGTTTTACTAGTGAATTCGTGGCTTTCAGGTGCTATAGCCCTTCCAGTCTTGACTGCACCTTTGATCTTGTGTCCTACAGCCTTTGCACATAACTGAACACAAATGTCAACATGGAGATGTACAATATTTCCAGGTTTTTGAGACTGATTAATGAACCTTAATTTCAGTGTATTCTGAAAAAAAAAAAAAAAAAAAGAAAAAAAGGAATACACTGCTGCAGTAAAAACAACTGTTAATATACAAATGCGGCACAAAGCACCAGCCACATGTATTGTCCTAACTGTGCCACTTAACAGAACTGCAAGACATTAGAGGTATTCAATGAAGTGTTATCAAGTCAATAATAGTCTGAATGCTTACATAGGTAGTGCTAGGAGGTTTGGGGAATGACTTTTTATGTCTAAGTGGACCTCTCCTTCTATGTGTGTGCGTGTGTTCTGGTAAATCCAAGTTTTCCTCAAACCATCACTATTTCCATTACCATCATATCACTGGGCTTATTATATAATATAGAATTGACAACATAGCCAAAGTTACTTCTTTTGAGTGTCTTGTGCTTGACTGTCTTATTCTGTAGTCAAAAAGGGAAAACCTGATACTGGTTTTCATTTTTTATTTAGTTTCATACACCTTGGTGGTTCTCATGCTAAATGACTTTGGGAATTCTGTTTTATACTGTGCCATTTCAGAATCACACTATTAAAGATGCAGTTGTATACAAGATTATTTTTGTAATGAAGTTTCCAACGGACCTGAGTGAATCTAGTAGAGGAGGGAGGAGAGGTCAAGAACAATAGGAGGTAAATAGCAATCTGTAAAAGAAGTAATGGTGTCAGGGATATTGATAGCCCAGTGGACTGTGACAGGTGTAGTTATGCTCAGTCTCTGTGGGAGATCTGTGGATACAGCTGGATGCTCTGGAAGAAAAGCTGGAGAAACTAGCTGTACAGTGAGATTTGCAGAATCTCCAGATAAAGCTTGTTGATTTTCTTCAACCTGCAACTGCTGGGCAAGTCAGGACAGGTTAAACATGGAAGATAGGTTACAATGTAACAAATATAAATACATTTCTTGTTTGTATGAGCTCTGAATTTGGCTCTGTACAGTTTTGGGCTGAGCTTTTGGGAATTTTAGACTGAAAGCTCCCTTAAGCTGGGTCTGTGAAATATGTCTGAATATATGTAAACTCTTATGTACCTGTGTACAACAGTGATGCATATCTATGAATATTCTGATTCTCTAGTCTCAGGTTTGACCTGACTTTAGTTCAGTATAAGTACTACCAGAAAAAGTTATGACAAATTATCAGATTCTGAATCCCACAACGTCTTTCTTGATCCACTTTCTTGATCCCTACCCCTCTCTGCCAATGTTCCCAACCTGCCATGGTTCTCATTTTTAAAGAGAACTATATGACTTGTCCAGTGAAACAAGATATGCCTGTAGAGTCACAAAGATGCCTGAGATTTTTGGATGCTATCTTTTTCCTTCTGCTTCCAGACAAATTTTCTTCAACTAGAATTTCCCAGGGTTTTTTGTGCTAAAAGGTAGATTTCTGTGTGTATGGAATCAGTCAGTGCTGGAAAGTTGCCACATATTATTTGCTATGTGCAGTGACCATAGATCGTGACATCAGGAGAAAGTTAGATTTTAAATAACCATTTTTGAAGGTTGAAAGCATTATTAATTTATTATTAACATATACAGACATCATATAGTATTTGTGAATTAGCATTTGGGAACATTTAAGGTTTGTTTAATTAAAAGTCCTTGTTGCCTCCAGGCAAAAGTCTGTTTAATCCAGAAAAATTTATCTGAGGACAGGATTACAAAGAGACACTTTTAGGGTTACATGCTAATAAGATCTAAAAATCAAGTGTTGAAGTTAGTGCAATTGAGTAATTATTTTTGTTCAAAAGGAAACATTTTAAAAAGACTTGGCTACCTAAGCTTAACTAACAGGAGAACAAATTCCACTGCTCACTCCTATGAAAACAATTCCATGGCCTAAACATTAATGTTTCATATCTAGTGCTGTTCGAATTACTCCAGAGTGCCTGAGGTACCTGTGCGTTGCTTGCAGGTATTGTCCAGGATTTGCACAGGAGCTGCTCCTCTGTGTAGCAGCAACTGGAGACATGCCAGGGTGTTCAAACAGCATCAAGCCCTTCAACTTGACAGCTACATCCTAGTTTTCTTCTCCTTTCTTCCTGAACTCAGAGAGAGATCAGTCTTTGAAGAAGTAAAAATACTGCTGGTGTCTTCCTTTTCTTGTCAAGGTTTTTGTGATTAAGGTACTCACTGATGGTTTTGGAGACACAAGTTCTCTGATTAGGATACTCAGACACATCTTCAAGAGTCTCTTAATCACCCGGCAGTCCTGGAGAGAAGAGGCAGGATTTGGCATATCAAACTGTTTCTTTTTTTCCCCGGAAAATAATTCAGAATTCTCCAAGAAAGAAGGAAAAGGAAACACGTTTCTGTGTACAACTGGATAGAACACTTCTGGGGTTACAGAGACTTGGCTGCTGGTTTCCACATTTCTTTTTTTGACCAATGACTGTTTACAGAGCAAGGGAAGAACAAATAAAAAGGAAGTGTTATACTAAGTGCTATTAAAATGCAAAAGCAGTGTGAAAGCATTCAAGGACTACTTCTGTAGACAAATGATATCACTTGAGTTTTATCTCATTAAAAGACAGAAGTTTGTTAAAAGGATAATTCTCAATTCAGGCTATGTAATTACTAATGAAAACTAGACTAAATTTGGCTAAAATAGTTGAAGCTTAATTGAAAATTCAGGCATAGTTTTTTAGCTAGGATTAAGACTGAACAAGAAGTGTTTGCAATTAAACAGAAAGAGGTGGAACTCTCCCACTGTCCCTTAAAGCCTGTATGTAAAAATAGTAGGAAACTACATGCCTGCTGTAATTCAACCACTTCTTTGAAGTTCTGTGAAGAAACACGTTGTGTAAATTGCTGATACTAAACAGCCTTAATTTACATTAGTGGTAAAACCAGATGCTAGTAAAAATAATATCTATTTTACTGAGAAATACTTTGAATTCTTAGTGCTAAGTCCAGTATCATTTCAGTGTAATTCCAGCTCACAGTGACTTTTGGTTTGCATATAATAATATTTTTTCTAGAATTTCCATTAACATACATAACCACATTACTGAGTAGTTGACAGAATTTGAATGAACACTAAGTACAGTTAACTCATTTTAAAAGCTTTGAAGGCACAGCATTTTTCAGAGCTGTTACCCAAGTGTTAACTCAGAGCTAAACACTTACCTGGGCAAAGCCAGCTGCAGGAAACAAAATGCTAAGATTCCTTTCATAGATAGCACAGAAACTGGTTTAGAGGGGTTATGGGGAGAGATCAGAAACAAAGGTATCTGAGGAACCTTTAGCTCCCACTGCATCAGCTGGTAATGTGTTTGTCTTGGTAGTAACGTGTCACTTGGGTATAGTGGTGCTGTCCAAGTACTCTGCTGAAGAATTGGGGAAATAAATGCCATGAGTAAAATTTTGACTCCTCTTGTTTGGAAAAGAGTATCTGCACTTACATACAACAAGAGATATTAATCAAATAGCTTGCATCCTTAATGCATCCAGAAAGAAAATTTGAGAAAGCTCAAGCACAGAAATAAAGAGGAGGTAGTTCCTCTAGTTATGACAGCATCAGTAAATTCAGCAGAGCCAGAAAAGAACTCTGGCTTGAGCACTGTCACGTATTCATCTTCAACAATCCTCCTCAGAGTCATAACACACTTACTAATAGAACTCTTGGCTGTACCAACACATTTCTAGATAGTGTTCATGCTCCCTTCAAAGATACTGTGTTTAGGACATGTTCCTAACATGTGGCATAGACAAGGCTACTCACTTTGGGGTGTGAAAAGTTTAGGTATAGGGACACAAGTTCTGCTTACCACTCACTTCCAGTATTAGAGACCTTGCCCTTTTGATTTAGTAGAAAAGTTGTAGTTTCTTGGCCCAGGAACAGATGAACCTGCTTACTGTGATTTCACATTCCTGTGTTTTAGCAGTGGCAGGAATAACTAACGCTGTAGGTTTTTCATGGCATATAGAGCTTTGATCTTATTTTGTTACCTCCAGTAACTTTGCATATTGTTTAGTATCATAGAGACATGTTTTGGTGCATATACCAGTGCATATCAAAAGAATCCACCACTCTGCCTTCATCACCAAACTAGTGGTAATAATATTTTGATGGCTCTTTCTGATAACTGTGTCATTGTTTGTAGAATCATTCATCTAATTTCAAGGAACATTACTTCCAAGAGTGCACTCAATCATTTAAAAAATAGTCCAAACTGTTTATTAAAGATTCTAAAACGTGGGATATGGGTACAAGATTCAGACGGATGTTATTAAGTTTGCCATTAAATTAAGAAATATTATATTGTGAAGTTTAAAAGCATATATGCTCAATTTTTTCCTCTTTGTAGGCATTCTGGTGTAGTATGACACTCACCTGCTTAATCACTTTTTACCTTATTTTTCCATTTGCTGTAACCTGCATATTTTTGCCTCTGGAAATGGGAAAACTGAGTTGCTCTTTTGGTAGCCTTCAGCAGTCAGTTTTGCAGGTGGTATTACTCTCTTTGCTGCCCCTTTTCTCACCCTGGTCTTCACTCTCTCTGCCCTGTGTGGCTTCTGGCTGATTATTCTCTCTTTGCTGGGTGATGTGCCTCTTACAGGTAAATTTAAGCAGTTTGTATCAGTGAGTGACACTGATAAAACTGCTACTGCTCTGCTTCCTATAATTTAATACGTGTCACAGACCTACAGGGACTGCTGCAATAGGATCACTGAATAGCTGAAAATAATGCCTTGCAAATAGGAACTGTGGTACCACTTCTTATGCCCTGAAAACAAAGAGAATGAAAAAGATGACTTTCTTATTTATTTGGGAAATCTTTTGTGAGGATGTATATAATATTTTGTCTATAGTATACGCTATAGCATGGGTAGTAAAACAGAGATCACAGATGTAGCTCCTGTGTAGTTCTGTCTGAGGAACTGGAAACATGACCTACTTGACAACATTCATGGTAGTTATTAGCATTTCCAACAGCATGCATCATATGGGCAGAAGAATAAGTGGGCAGTTAGTTTTCCAGGCAAGTAAGTGAAAAAGAAACCCAGAAAGACAATAATGTAAATAGGAATAATACATCAGGTAGCCAAGAGTGAGAAGGGTCACTGGAATGACAGGTAGAATAACAAAGGACTAAAAAAATAGGGAACATAATTTGAGGAAATTAAATTGGAGCAGAAACTATAAGCATAAATTAATGTTAGCAGGCTGACAGAAGGAAGGGGTTTGTAAGGACAGAGCTGATGGATGAGAATTATAGTGGGCTGTGTGATACACAGAGGATCAGTAACCAAACAGTAGCTTTGCAACATCAAATCATGTGTGGGAGAAAGAGACAAATCTCACTGTACAGCTAGGAGTTTAGGTCATAATATTGCAGAAGAGCAGATGTAAGCACTGAAAGAGCTTAAAAAATGGTAAGAATATAAGAAGAGATGAAAATGTAGAAGCAACTATGATGGTCTGTGTTACTTAATATGCTACATTTTACTGGCCAATAGAAAATTTTGAGGAAAGAGAATAAGAAACAGGAAAGTGCAGAAAAATCCTTTCTGTTGAAAGTCTAGAAATCAGTGGTTTAGGGACCTCCAGATTTCAGACTGAATTGAATCAGCAATGCCAGGCTAGATGTCTCATGACTTATCCATGAAGCAAATTTTTCTGAAATTCTGGAAATAAATACTGTTTAATGAATGAATACTTCTTGATACTGATGACATATAAAATTCTATCACATCCTGTGGCAGTGAGTTTCATAATTTGATTACTTGTCAAAAAAAATTGCACCCTTTAATGTTTACTTTTTACTCTTATGTTTAGTAATTTTTTGGGTTTCTAGTAGGCTTTGCATGAGGGGAAAAAACCAAACCAAACCAAACAACAGAAAACACACACACACCAAAAAAACCCAAAAAAACCAAACCAAACAAACAAAAAAACCAAAAAAACAAAACCCCCCACACCTTCCCTAATCGTCTTTTCCACATATTTTTTAACTTTATAAGAGATTCCTACATCTTCTGATTTCAAAGCAAACATATCCTGGTGCATTTCTGCATTGCCCTCTTAACTGTTGTTATCATTCTGTTTGTCTCTGTGATCACTAATGAGAACCGCTATATCTTCAGAAGGCCATTAACAACATAACAACAGAATCTTTTTCTTGTATGGCACTAGATAATTTAGTTTGTCATCTAAATATGGTTTAGAATTGAGTTACTTCACATGCTCTTTTATTAGTCACTAAAATGAAAGGTTAAATTCAGTCCCTTAATAACAAGGTTTCCTTTATTAATTTCTGAGTGTTAGCCTTATTCTTGATTACTGTGAATAATTTTGAAATTGTGAATACCAATCATATTTTTTGGCCTCTGAATCTTCTTTTGACTTTAGTTAAAAGGGGGTTCCAAGAGCTCTTTGAAGTTCCTCTTCTCTGTTTCATCCATTTCACTCATATCCCTTGCTCACCGAGTTTATCAAAATGTCGATAATAATTTTGTGAATTCTGATTTTTTTAAAAAATATTGTTGATGCTTCATCATAGTTACTATATGTCTACTAACTTTTTTCTGTGTTATACTATCAATGTGTTGGCCAGAAATCAGGTATTCTGGAGTGCTTCAGAAATAGGTGTTATTATTATTAGCTGTTGTCCTCTAATGTTGAAGCTGGTTTGAATGATAGCTCAGTGATTCCTTATTAAATTCTTTAAGAAAAGCAGTGATGTATCCAGTTTGTGATGGATTTTTTACTGTTCTTTTTCTGGGTCCTTCCCAGATCTCTTTGATGGATGTTTGAATTGAGCAAGATATTTCAATTGAGCAAGTTCTTCTCAGGGCCTCCACTTTAATTTAAAATTCAAGATTTAGAGGCTTCTTTTGCAGTTAACACTGATGCAAAAAAAGCATTTTAGTTTTTTTCCTTTGACCTTGTTATCAGTGAGTGTATTTTTTGCATCTCGCTTGTCTGTCAGCCATAGTATGTATTTGCCAGGTTTCCTGCTGCTGTTGAGGCCACAATGAACATTTGGTACATGATATGGGAAAAGATCAGAAGCTGGAATAAGGTTGTAGACAGACAAGAGACACACTTGTAATAAAAATAAAGGAGAAAAAATATTTTGGGATGTCTTTGATAAGTGCTATGTAGGAATTGCTGAAGCAAGAAAAAATAAGGTTTTGGTAGACGAAAGAGAGCTGGCAAGGTCCTAGAAACAAACAAGGCAAGATTTAGAGACTTACACAGAAAAGATGGAAGCGATTATTCTGAAAACATATATATTTTATTCTTCTGAAAAAAGGATTGCTCTTTCCAAAGTGTTCACTTTCTAACTCTAAACACTGGACCAAGCCAATTGGAGAGATGACTTTTGCTATTGTACCAGCTCGTCCAGTTGTCAGGTTCATGACACATGGAATGAACAAGGGATATCTCCTGAGGGCCATTTCAGTTGACAGTGATGTCAGACCCATGCACAGCTGTTTGACCCTGTTGGTTGGTGTGAAATCAAAGAGGTGAGTTGGAATTTCACATCCTTGATAATCAAACCATGTGTGCAGCATCTAAGGATAGATTTTAAGAGAGAAAAGATCTAGGTATTTCAGTTTAAATGTTCTTAGTCTTCTGAGTATCTGTTTCTTTATTTGCAGATTATGGGTGACAATATTGGCTTATTCTCGAGGAACTGTCATTTCTACTCTGTTGTTTTTAATTGCTGGGTCCAAATGATTCCCTTCAGGAATGTTATAATTCATAAAGCTCAAAATGGAAATGCCTTTACAAATGCTGAATTCTTACAGAATATGTAGTTTGGAAGTGCCCAGGCTTATATGGGGTTGCTGTTCATAACATTACACTTTCAAAATAGAGTTGCCTGACTTTTCCTACCCTTTGCGTTTCACTTCAAATATGAATATCAGCAAAGGTTGTAAAGAGCTTTTGAAAGTACAAAACAGTGAATGTCAATGTCAAACAGTGGAGAGTGACTACTTGCTGAACATGGAAAAAAGAATGATGGGGGGGTGAAACATTAAAATCTAGTTGGTAGTTTCATCTAGTAATAATCCAGAGAAGTATATAGACAGCTGAGCTTCTGGAAGCATGATGTAAATGCACTCTTCATACCTCAGCTTTCTGCTGAATTTCTTATGCTTCTGAGGTGTTCTCAATCTACCCTGCCTTCTTTTGCCATCCAGCCTTGCTGCATAACATAAATGTTGTTACTCAGGGAAGATTTTGTGCTGGAGAATTACGTTGGCAAAAAGACGTGATATTTTTTTTCCTTTAGCACTGAGTGTAAAGCTGTTCTACATGCCTGCTGAAGGAGATGGCCTTATTTTGGCAGGGTAAATAGCATTCTAGGCTCGAATCTCCAAGATGTTTTGGGACAAAAGACAAATGCATTTTGTACTTGTGAATTATTAAATATTCTGATGCCTGTGACCTTTGTTTTGATTATCTTTTTCATCTCCCTGCTAGCTCCACTGTTTTCCTTAAGCAGGATTATGGAATAAATACCAACTCTTGGAACTGTTAACTTGTACCCAGGCAAACTTATACCATGGTTGTTAAATTCATAGACAAGATAAACTATAAAAAATCTATAGAGATTAAAGATACTTTTCCCCACCTAAATATGAAAATAAATCAAAATATACAGATAATTTATTCTGCCTTTACTGTTTTGGTTTGGTTTTTTTGTTTGTTTGGTTTTCGTTTTGGTTTTGGTTTTTTGTTTTGTTTTGTTTGGTTGGTTGTTTTTTTTGTGTTTGCTTTTTTATTGATGGACATAATTCACATATGGATTTAATTATTTCGTAGTCTAGTCTGACATTTTAGGCCAGGAGCCTCTTCTTTTCTTCTGCATTTTTGAAGCCAGACTTGGGTAAAGATTAAACTTCATAAGAGCAGCATTTCTTTTTTCTGTATTACAACTTCATCATTAAATATTAAGGGGCATAGAAATCTTCTGATCCCAAAACAAAACCAGTATAAATTTTATATGTTCAAGCTATGAATCAGACAGTGGGATAAACACATTATGAGGTGGGTGAGCAATTGGCTCAGGGGTCAAGCACAGAGAGTAACAGTGAATAGGGGAACATCAGACTGTTCTGGTGACCTGTCACTGGCGGGATTGCACAGAGCTCCATCTTGGGCCCTTCAACAGCTTCATAAACGACTTGGACTCAGGACTGGAAGGGATACTAAGCAAGTTTGCAAATGACACAAAACTCAGAGGAGCTGTTGACTCCCTTGAAGGCGGGGAGGCCCTGCAGGAAGACCTGGGCAAATTAGAGGCCTGGGCAGTCACCGGCCATGTGAAGTTCAACAAGGGGAAGTGCCACATTCTGCACCTGGGATGGGGCAACCCAGAGCATATGCACAGACTGGGAAATGAGATGCTGGAAAGCAGTGCCACAGAAAGGGCCCTGGGCATCCTGGTTAATGGCAAGTTGGATATGAGTCAGCGGTGCCCTGGCAGCCAGGAGTGCCAAGAGTGTCCTGGGGGGCATCAGGCAAAGCATCGCCAGCTGGTCAAGGGAGGGGATTGTCCTGCTCTGCTCTGCACTGGGGCGGCCTCACCTTGAATATTGTGTGTAGTTTGGGGCACTACAATTTAAGAAAGATATTAAGATATTAAAAATCATTCAAAAGAGGGCCAAAAGGATAGTCAATGGTCTTGAGGAGAAGCCGTATGAGGAGTGGTTGAGGTCGCTTGGTATGTTCATCCTGGAGAAGAGGAGGTTGAGGGGAGGCCTCATGGCAGTCTACAACTTCCTTGTGAGGGGAAGAGGAGGGACAGACACTGAACTCTTCTGAGTGGTGACCAGTGACAGGACTCAAAGGAATGGCCTGAAGCTGTATCAGGGGAGGTTTAGGTTGGATATTAGGAAGAGGTTCTTCACCCAGAAGGTGATTGGGCACTGAAACAGACTCCTCAGGGAAGTGGTCACAGCACCAAGCTTGAAGGAGTTCAAAAAGCATTTTTATATGATACCCTTGGATACATGGTGTGAGTGACTCTTGGGGATGGTCCTGTGGAGAGCTAAGGGTTAGACTCAACATATTCTGTGATTCTGTGAAGAATTTTTTTTTTTAAATAAAATATTGCTGTAACTGTGTGCCTTCTGAGGTCCTGTTTTTGTCAGTAGTTTTATTTGAGTGTTCACTCTATATCCATCAATCAGGTTTCAGGAAGTACAATGCTCTGCTCTTCATAGTTAAAGAAATCAGTTGATGTTAGCAAAATGAGGGTGCAGACGTAGCGACTTGGTTTTCTCTTACTATTTCTTTTTGTTAATATAATAGTTTGCTTCTGGAGAGTACTTGTTGTTCTGCTAACAAATGAAATAGCCAGGCTTTTTGCATTTCAGTCCTCTGATGTTATTTTGGTGGAATTGTTTGGTTCCATGTACGTCCATTAGTACCTATGATGCCAGGTGATGATTTCCAATTGTTTTCTATATATTTGTATTAACTATCACAACATGAATCTTTAAATACTTTCCTCATCCCATTATGTTCCTAGCAGTGTTGTTCTTCACAAAAGAAGGGCTTAACTTATTCTTCAAAATATTCCATGACATCAGATTGCTTATGTTGAGAATGTGGCTCTGAAAATGTGGTCCTACATGTGGAAAACCTGCTAGCTGTTTGGGACTTCAACTGAATCATGTCAATTTGAGAATTTAGTCCTAGTCTCCATGCTGTCATGTGTACAGACACAGAAAGCATCTGACATGGTGTTTGTTAGTGAAACTGAGGCAGTATCTTTAGAGGCAAAGCACAGAAATTGTGCCTCAGATGCCTCCCCTTGCTTCCTCTACAGCTTGGCCTAACTCACCTGGTGTTTTCATGCTTTTATTACTCCCATGTTCTGAATGTCATTCAAACCATCATATTCATAATGTACTAATTTAAAAGCTAGGAACCATTCCTGCTTTTGCAGCAAAGCCAGGTGGTGTTCTGTCATTTTTTTTAACCTTAAAGCAGATGAAGATGACACCCCCGGAATTAGATTCAGCCTCTTTCACTTCAGCTCCCAATAAATTTTGGTGGCAGAAACTTGTGCAAGTTACTCATTTTCAAAATAGTATTTCGTCCACCAATAGGTCATTGATTTCAAAGATGAATGAGCATTTTAAGTACTTGGGGGAATCAGAATGTCAAAAGAAGGTAACACAATTTGGGCTGAAGGTTTATTATGCTACTGTTGGTAGCCTGATACAGGCTTCTCCTTTCTGTTAATAGGAAGTCTTCATCCAGTTCATAGAATCATCATAGAATCATTAAGGTTGGAAAAGGTCTCTAAGATTGTCAATTCCAACCATTAAACTACTCTTCCAAATTCACCACTAAACCGTACCTTTAAGTTATTTCTTTCACTTTAGCGTGTAGTCTGGTGTCAGTGAAAGATCTAAAGACAGTTAATATCTCTGAGGATCACGTGTTACCATTTATCAACTGATTCAGCTTCTGCATTTTAAATCTGGCTTTTCCTTCTCAGTAGTTTTCATCTGATTATAAAAATATCTTATTTCATTTCAAGGAAGTCTATGCAGTTGTGTCAAATTGAAGGAAATAAATGACTCCCTAGTTTGAGGTGGCCATGGGTAGAGCTCAGATCACCAATAGGAGTGATGGAGGCCTCATGATTTATCCTCAAGAAACTTGCAAACTGATTTTTGTCCCAGAGAAGTCTGTGCAAATGGCTCCTTTACATTAAAATAGCCTTGTTTTTCACCCTTCAAAGTCAGCTGACTCTTGGCTACAATCATATTGTGTAAATTTTTTATAGTTATCAAAATACTTATCATAATTTGCAGCATTATCCTGCATTATGAGAAATTCAGAAATTCTTTTGATTTGGCTTTTTTTTTCTTTCTCTTTTGGTTCATTCAGCCCAGCAGTATGGTGTGGCTGCTACAACAAAGTAAAGTTTTTGGAAATATTACAGAAATTTAACTTTTACTTTCCATTAATTTTCTTGTTTTTCAGCCACCTACAGAATTGACCTTTTTTAACTGAAATTTTGATGGGGGGTTCTGAAAATCAAAGACCTGTTTGATCTTTTCAAATTTATGTTAACCAGTGTGATAGAAAAACAGATGTGACTGCCAAGCTGATTGTTCCTAGGCAAATAAATTGCATTTACAAAAGCCTTTTTAAAAGCTAGTGTGATTTCGAAGCTTGTTCTGGAAATGTTTCCTTTTTATTTAGTGTAGAGGATTCTTAGAGGCTGTTTTTTTTTATTTTTTTTTCCTTAAGTTGTTAATCTGTTAGTTATGAATCTCTTATATTATCAATGGACAGTAGAGAAAACACTCCAAAAGGACAATGCACTTATTAAATTTAGTAAAGTTTATTTCTTTCACAGTATACAACACAGTATTACAGTCTTCAGAACTGTCACTGACAGTTCTGATGGTATTTGATTTGCAGATTTAATATTTATGGTGCTTTTCAATCAAGTTCACACTCAGTGTTTGTCTTCATTGTATGTTTGTGTTGCCTGGCACAGTGAGGACCTGATATTGTCTGAAGCCTTCTGAGTAATACTGCATTGTCAAAAATGAAAAGTCTGTAGTCCTAGTTAAATATTTCGTTTAGCCATAATTATGTTGCAAACAATTATTCTGCATCTTACCTATGTAAAATATTGTTCAATGGTAAAATGTTTTGGTAAGCTTTTTAAATGTGATAATATTTTAATTTTTAAATGCAATAAACTGGGAATAAATAATGGTCTTCATGGTATTTTGACAAGATACTTCTCCCAGGATTCAGTTAAATAACTGAACTTTACTCTTAGAGATTAACAAAACACGTCTTTTACTACCTGTTCAGTGTTATAGGTCATAAACAGAGATTGTGCCCACAGATACAATGCTGTAATTGTGATTTTGCATGCCTCATTGGTGTCATTGATTAGTGTGCATTATTCTGTTTTCCACTACTTCAGAAGTTATATCTTATGATAATTTTCCTCTTGCTGCATTTTAATATAAATGTAGTTCTCTGCTTGGT
>JAWWEW010000001.1:82102253-82143040 GCA_035583185.1 Anabacerthia variegaticeps | reverse complement strand
TTAATATAAATGTAGTTCTCTGCTTGTTTTGTGTGGGGTTTGTTTTGTTGTTTTTTTCCTTCTGAGAAGTAATTCTTTGAAATATGTTTAGGCTCAGATTTGCTATGATAAGATGCTTTTTAAAATTGTGTTAAGGCAAGTAAAAGGGTAATAATTTACTGGTATGAAACCTGAGGCAACATATAAAAAGTAGCTGCTATAAAGGACAGTGAAGCTGAGCAAGCCTGAAAACGTACAGGTAACTTGAATAGTGTGAAGCACACAAGCAGTTTTTTTGCAAGACTGGAAGGCTGCCACAGCCACATATAGATGCACCCCCATTTTTAGCTGGAGAAGGTCAGAGACAAAGAAACCTTGAGCCTCGGATTTATGCATACGCAGATGACAGATGTCTCCTGAAGGAGATATTACAAAAGAGGGGACAAAGTCAAACTGATAAGAACTTGACAGTGCAATCCAGGCCCAGCCGGCCACTTTTTTTTTGTAAACTTGTCTGAGTGTCACAGAATACAGACAAAATATCATACTATCTGGTGAAATAAGAGGGTGGGCTCAGCAGTACAGTGAGAAGTATGCACACGCAGCTGTGGATAGCACTTGTGTGGTGTGAGAAGTTAAGAACATCACTCCCTTGCTCCCGTCCTCTGCCCTCTAGCTAGTGCCATATCGAAGGATGGAATAAGATTGTGGAGTAATTTGTTTCAGCTCTTTAAAAATTAGGCACCTAGTCTGAGCTTGATGCATAGTTCTCTCTCTAATCAGTGAAAAATTATGCAATTCATCTCTCATACTGGGACTTAGAAAAAGAAACAAAATTGTTGGAAAGAATATAACAAAAAGCAGCCCTCACAACCTGCAGAAGCTGGAAAACAAAAGCTTACAAGAGAACTTTATGTACCTGCAGCATGAAACCTATGAGAAAAAAAAAGGAGAATGCAAATATTTTGGGGAACAGCTAAATTTTTTCTCCTGATTTTTGAGCCAACCTAAATTAAGAGTGCATTTCTCTCCTATTTTCCAGCTTTATATTGGGCAAAATGTGGTGTGGTCAGGAGTATTTTCTTTAACACATAGAAAAGAAACAGCTGAAGTAATTACTGATATTAACTTTACAGTTCTTGGAGAAAGGATTCTGGAGGCTGAAAAACAAATACCTCTGGCTTAGATGAAAAAGAAACCTATTGCCACTTGTATTATAATTTTAGCTTGTCTCAATTCTTCGTAAAATAGGAGCCTTTTAGTGTGCCCATAAATAGTAAAAATATGTTTAACTTGTTCTAGCATCTCATTGGACTGTGTATAAAAAACATTATGGCAGTTTTCTTAAGGTTACTTTTCTCTGTTGGCAGAAGTAGACTTAGCATAACACTTTGGAACTCAATACAGAATCTAATGCTCTGCAGTGAAGAAGTAAGTAATGCCAGTGATCATGATACTAACTTGATTCATTAATTATTTACACCAGTAGAAGTACTGCTTTTAGGATAATCACCTTATTTATCTGGATATCATCAAAACTGATACCAAAGTTGCAGTTGAAAAAATTCTTGACTGAAAAGCCGTCATGCATTAGTTTTCTTCGATTTAACACTCTGGGGTGCTTTTGTGTAGATAGACTAAACTCAGACCCTCCAACAAAGTGTGTTTGCTTCTCTGCATCAGTTGCATTAATTCAGTCTGTTCTCAAGATGCTATTTGGTAACTCTATACAACACCTGGGAAGGATCTTCGGGTCTGGCCACAGCAGGTCATAAGCAAACATGCCAATGTGGGGATATCCAGCAGTTACCCTGACATCTCCTAATTGATTCCTGCTGATCTGCTAGGACTTGCTATGAATTTTATGAAGATGGCTGGGAGGGCTCATTTGGAAAGAATTTCTAGACAATATGCTATCTGGAAATCTGCTAGATTAACTCCCAAATTGTCCTATAAAAGGGAAAACTTTAGTGATTGATAAAAAGCAATTCCTTAGAAACAGATCTTTCAGTATGAGTGACATTTTCCCTTTCCAAGTCAGATGAAACCTCAAAGTATTTGTAATCCTATTTCTAATGCATTTAATGTTTTAAATCACTTTTTGCTCTGTTATATACCTTTCGTATAATTACAAGGTTTTGTAGTCATTCCATAATGGAGCATAATTTCTGTCATAACCATTGGAGTTATATAAATAAATATATATATATATATATATAAAGATGGACCATAATGGATATATTGCTAGAACTGACTGTGGTTTAATATCAGTTTTCTTTGTTTTCTTTTTCAGTCAAATAGACCAAGTTTGAGAGGCAGTGTTAGAATATGCTATCTGTAGGGAGTTTAAGTTCCCCATGTGGTCAATGGAGTCTAGAAAGTAATTCAGCCTATCTATCTGAAGAAGACACCCAGTGGTTAGGTATTGAATTGTTTTCTACGTTTCATTAACTGCAATAGGTCAGCCTCCACACTCTGTTATAGATATCTATGGTAGGTGTTTAAACCCTGAAGTAAGTTCCACCCACAGTCTTTCTACTTGTAACAATAACTTTAGTGCGAGGAGGAAAATTGCAGTTTGGTACTCTAGCATTTCGTATTACAATAAATGTAAGCAAATAAGAAGCAGTAGAAGCAATAATTTGAGCCATTACTTTTATAGCTCTTTGGTTTCATGCATCTTCTGGGGATTTTCAAATGTTCAGGTTTTTAAACAGCTTCTCTACAGATGTATTCTGTCATTTGAGATGTAATTTCAAAGGATGGGGAAAAAAAACCCCAAAATATCAGTAAACACATTAAAAGATATGGGCTACCCCCTGACCTACTAGATAGTATTCTCAAGCTTTCTGAAGATTCATGAAGTTCAAGGATTGTTCTTAAAACATAAGAAGAAATTGGTGTTGTAAAAGAAATTTCAACAATTCTTATTACAGAGTTAAGCATCATTAACTAAATATGAACTGGCCTTTGGCATCTCTGTTTTTTTTCCCAGTGATTAGAAATGACAGGATGTTATCTCCAACTGTGAGATGGAAGGTAATTCAGTTTTCACAGAACTTTTATGTAATACTAATTGAATTATTATTTAAGATATGTGCCATGTCTTGTGTAGGGCATTATATGCTCCCTGATTTTATTTGTGAGTGAGATGTTTTACTATCTTCTAGGTCTTCACAGGTGTGATAGGTCAAGAAAGATACTTGCAATGAATAGTGGAAAGTAGACCACAGTTTTTAGGTTTTAGTATTATGTTCTGCATTTTTTTTGGTGTTTTGTGCAGAAAAGTGCCTTTAAACCATGGACACAAATGGTAAAAATGTTTTACCATCATAAAAAACAGCAGTTCACTAGGTCCATTTGGAAATATGGACTTTATGAGATAGTATTTGTAAATAGAAGGGAATAAAGATTCAGCATTTTGCCGAGAGATGCAGTAGGTAAATTACTGCTTTATTGCTGCATGAAATTATTGAGAGTTCTGAAATATGTGATAGCATGTATAGGGAGGGAATAACTGTTAACATAATAGTTTCATTTCAGAAAATTAAAGCCTCACTTTAACTCTCCTCTCTGCTAAATTTGTTCCTCAGCAGTTCATTAAGAACAATGAAGGTGAATAAATGTTTCTGCCTTTGTTTCATGCCCGGGGTGATTTCAGTGAAGCAAAGGTTTGTGAAAATAGCATTTCTCTGAAATTCAAACAGCAGCATGTATAGACAGAATCTGTCTACTATTTCTGCATTCTAAACTTTAATTTTGTGCCATTTTATATGTTTTTAGATGTTTATTTATTAAACTATTAGGCATTATTTATTTTTTGGTAGTTTAACCTACAGACATTAAGATTCCTATTAACAGTCCTTTTTTCAGTGTTTGGTACATCAAAGCATTTACACACCACTAACATGACTGCATCAACCCTGTAAAACAGGAGGTATTTTAGTATGTACCCCAGGAGAGTTCTACTGGAAACTTAGCAGACCATAGAGAAATATTCCTTGCAGCTGTCTTAGACTTGGAAGCATTTTAAATCTTTCAAGACACTCTTCAAAGCAGTCTTGCCTTTCTCTTGTTATGAAATCCCCATCAGTTTCCTAAATAGAGTCAGTCTAAATGTAATTGCCTTTATTCTGGAGTAAGAAATGGAGTTAAACCACTGTCTTTACAGAAAAACTAAATGCCTGTATCTGAAAGGACATGGGGGATTTGTCTGTTGTAAATCAGGGAACGTGCACCTTAGGCTGTCCCATTTTTGAGACCCACCTTGGACTCTGTGACAGAAGCAAATAAGGGCTCAGCAAGGCTGTTGCAGTTGGTTTTCTCTGATAGTTCAAGAAGCTGAACTGTATTGATGAAATTTCAAGAGGATCACCACAGAGAATGAAAATCATGCTGCAAGTCAGTGCACAAGGGGACTTTGGTCCACTGGTGAGTCTGGCAGAGATCAGAGTTTCTTACTTCTTTCATAATATTAATCAATAGGAAGATATACTAGGAGGGTGAAATGCTTGATTTTTTTTTTTTGATTTTTTTTTTTTAACTTAAAAAAAAAGTTTGCAAGTCCAGGCAGACAGAGCCTGGTGCAATTGGATGGCAAATAATGTGTCTTCAGATATAAAACATGTGCTGATAGGCCAGTGGACTTTGAAGAAGGAGATATGGTCAGTCTATGGAAATACCAGGATCCAAACCAGCATTTTTGTGGTTTGGATAAATATGGATGATACCTTCTCAACAACAGCAAGTCTATTTCTGGACCTATGTTCTAGCACCCAACTACTTACTCTAGCGTCTAACTACTGACTGAACACTTACACAGCACAGTTGAGAAGTTTGAGGTTTTCTTCATCTTTATGCAAGCAGAGCACCTTACTTTACCTCTGTTTGTATTTCCCAGACTTTTGAAGTGTTCCTGCCCTCTTGGTAGAGAAAGAGAGGCCACCATTTTAAGGTGTCTCAAGCTGCTCGTGAAAAAAAAAAAAAAAAAAAAATGACTCACTTGATACCAAATTTTTAAAAGTGAGTCATGGTTTTATTTATAAGGAGTAGGTGGGAGGATATGAGAACTCCTCAAGTCCCCTTAGGCTTTAGGAAACCCACAGTGAAAATAACTTTCTGTTGTCTGATCTGGGCAAACGCTGTCTCTGTCCATTTTATCCCAGTACCTGAATAAACTTCCATTTTTACTTCATGGTATGTTAATTTGGAGGAAAAGGAGGGAAAGATGGGAAACTATCATGTAGTAGAAGTGGGAAAAGGAAAATTTTGCAATCACTCGGCACCTCTTTTTCAGACTGTCTTGGAACCAGATTCAGCTCTGATGGGGAGCTGAATTCCAAGCCATCTGTGAATCCTCAAACTTGCACACCCACAGTGGAAAATGGGCATAATATGTTTCTATAGCTGCTTATGGGATTTGTCAAACTTTTTTTCCCTCCTTGGTTGCTTCTCTTCTCCATCTACATCCGTCTTCATCCTTATTTTCTCTGAATTTCTGACCAGCAAGAAGAGG
Source organism: Anabacerthia variegaticeps (assembly GCA_035583185.1). Classification (NCBI taxonomy): domain Eukaryota; kingdom Metazoa; phylum Chordata; class Aves; order Passeriformes; family Furnariidae; genus Anabacerthia; species Anabacerthia variegaticeps. The sequence goes on along the minus strand of JAWWEW010000001.1, from coordinate 82,137,546 downwards.
AAAGAAACACCATCTGTTCTTGAAAAGCTCTAAGTTTGGCTTCTTCTGCAGTTAATCAGCAGCAAATCAGGCTAAAGCACAGCAATTGGTATTCCTCAGCTATAATGTATGCTACAGCAAATGTGAGTGAACCCTAATTGATCAGTGTTTAGTTACTAAACCCAGTATGACATGGCTACTGTGAGATTGTGGTTTAATTACTTCACAAATACATTGACCAATCCAGGTTTTTCCCCCCCGAGGACCTTATTAATTGTAACCCAATTCATTCTTCATTCATCCATTTGCAGCATTTACCTAGATATGATTTATATAACTATCAATAATCCAAATAACTTCTTCTTCCAGCAATAGCATTAATGTTGTTTTGAAGCAAGTAGTAATCACTGTAAAGACTGTGAAGATTCTTTTCTTTCTGTTTGTGTCTATTGGATGGACTGGTCTAAGGTAATATGTAACAGAAGTCACACTGTCTTATTGTAAAAATTATGTTTCACTGTAAGACAACATTGTTGTTAAAACTGCACCTGGCAATTATAGCAATAAATGTTAGTGAGTTTTTCCTTCTAAGGACTGGATGTTCGTAATTCATTAGTGACTGTGGGTTCTTAGGTGCAAATAAGTGAAAATAATTCAGTAGTGTGCCTGGCTTCTTAAGGAAATATGATAAAAATTGCTGTTTGAATCTGAGTGGTGTGCTGACTTTTGTGCTATGACATTTGAAGACTGAGAATGCATGTATATGGAATACACATTCCTCCCCTTGTGAAAATGGAGGAGTAAATCTTAGCAGTGTTTTGTCATGACTCAGTCTTAATTTCGATCCTCTGCTTTTATAGCTGCAGCATATCCAGTCTTTTTTTCAAACCAATACAAATAAAAGCAGCATAGTCAATTTCTGTTTCCTGATGTTATGACAAACCACAGAGAAGGCCCATTATTCTGTCTCCTTTCAGTGAGCAGTAGACGAAGGAGGAATTTCACCCTAAGTGTTTTTTTCTTTGCTGGAATCTCCAGATGGTCCGCTGTTACAGTGCTGCATCCAACACACTGACAAATAGGCTGTCAGGGAAGAATTTTCCTGTAATGTACACTGTGAAACGAAACCATCTATTTGTTGATATACATTGTTTGAAGTGTGTGCAGTTTGCCATGAGACATCATGAGAAGGTGACATGTCTTTGCCTCTATATAAATGCAGTACGTGATTGAAGTAAAATTGATGTGGTTGTTCCGTATACTGAGTTGTCAAATGAAGTAATGTGCCAGTGAAGTAGCTATGCAGAACTAAATCAAAAATGCTTCTCTTCCTTACAGGGTGTTATCTGCTCTGTGTAGGCCCTCTATATTTTCTTATGTGAGAGGTCTGACTAGGTGGAATTAGCTGAACCCACCAAATTTTGATCACCTACCATTAACTAAAAGAATAGGCATAGTGATCCCCATAAATGTTTAATAATAAAAGAGGAAGAACCTGGACAATAATTTCTTAGGTGGCTTCTAGAAATTATACTTATTTTCTCATCGGATTGAAGGCTGCTGCAACACTTGTGATTTGGAAGCCTAAGTGCAGGAATCAGAGTCCTAACCTGTTACCTGTTTCCACCACTTTGCTGTATTTCTTGGTAGAACTTCCTTTGAATTGGTTTAATTTCTCTCACATTACTACTCCTGTGGATTTGACCACAGAAGTTTTTATGCTGCTGACTAAACTAATTAGTTTCAACAAATCACATATATTTTTTCTTGGCTTTGCTGTTTTGAGTCCTAGTTCTGTGTGATCATTATGGGGCTGCCTTTAATGACACGGAGTTTATTTCCACTTGCTGGCAGATAATTTGGCTCTCAAACTACTTCATTCATAATCAGTGAATCTTATACCATCAGTCATTTGTTCACTGCAAAAGAATGTAATTTACCAGAAATAGGTGTACATTGGTCTATGTACCGTTTTCCACTACATTCTTCTCTCTAAGTTGGAAAGAGAAGAATTTGATGAGTGGACTGTTAGATGAATAAGAAAATGGTTGGACAGTTACATCCAGATGGTAGTGGTCAACAACTCAGAGTCCTGATAGACATCAGTGACAAGTGGTGTCCCTCAGGAGTCTATATGGGGACCAGTGTTATTTAATATCTTCATTAATGACATAGATGAAGGGGTTGAGTGCGCCCTCAACAAATTTGCAGATGACCCCAAGTTCAGTGGTGCTGCTGGCACACCTGAAAGATGGGATGCCATTCAGAGTGACCCGGACAAGCTCAAGGTAGTGGACCCATGGGACTCTCATGCAGTTTAACAAGACAAAGTACAAGGTGCTGCACCTAGGTCATGGCAACCTCTCATATCAGTAAAGGCCGGGGAATGAACAGATCAAGAGCAGCACTGCCGAGAAGGACTTGAGAGTGCTGCTGGGTGAGAGGCTGGATGGAAGCTGGCAAGGTCTGCCTGCAGCCCAGCAAGCCAATTGTTTTACCTGGGCTGCATCAAAAGCAGTGTGGCCAGCAGGTTGAGGGAGGTGAGTCTGCCTTGCTACTCCACTCCCATGAAACTCCACCTGCGTCCAGCTCTGTGGTCCCCAGAACAGCAAGGACACTGAACTGTTGAAGCCGGTCTATAAGAAGGCCACCAGGATAATTAGAGTGCTGGAGCATGTCTCCCATGAGGAAAGGCTGAGAGAAATGGGTTTGTTCAGCCTGGAAAAGAGGACTCTCTGGTTTGACCTAATTGCAGCCTTCCAGTAGCTGCAGTGAGTCTACAAGACAGAGAGGGACTTTTTAAAGGAGTATGTATTGACAGCACAAAGGGGGAATGGTTTCAAACTGAAACAGAGTAGGTTTGAATTAGATATAAGGAAGAAATTCTTTGCTGTGAGGGTGGTGAGACACTGGAACATGTTACCTAGAGAAGTTATAGACTCAGCACCCCTGGAAGTGCTCAAGACGAGTTTGGAGGGAGTTCTGAACAACCTGGTCTAGTGGAAGGTGTCCCTGCCCATGGGAGGGGGATTGGAACTAGGTGATCTTTAATGTCCCTTCCAACTCAAACCTCCTATGGTTCTATGATTCAATGATTTAATTTATGTGTGTGGTATTCTTCCAAAAAGATAGGTTGCTTGAAAAGGCAACATAAAAGATACCACGCAAAGCAGTCTTTCACTAGATGCAGCCAAACCCAGGCTAAATACTGCCACTACCTACCAAAAGCTTTCCATCAAGCAATTCTATTGCATCATTTCACTCATCATACAAGTGAAAGAAATGCATGTCATAATTTCTTCATGTATTTTTAATTATGCTTGAAGCGATTAAGTAGTTCCAGAAATTGAAGGAACTTCTGTAGTTTCTCAGTTCAGTTTATAAATACGAGAACTATGTATTTATCTTTTTAGATTAATTTCCAGATCCTTCATTGTAGTTGGAAATGAAGATCTATAAATGTTATATGGCTTCGTATGCATAAGCTGAACTGTTGCATGTTCATTGCAGCTTTCAATAAGACTTCAGAGTATCAGTGCTTTTGGCGTCACTCTTTACCTTCATTTTTTCCCCTCAACCCGGTCTGCTTAATTAATAATTAATTACTGCAGACAGATTCTGCTACAATTTGGTATTCAGTGGTTTGCATGTCAGCCACCGTGAATGCAACATTTAGGCTAACATTAAATAACTAAGTGAGGTTTATTGTGCTCTACCTTGTAGAAACAACCAAGTCAACAAGTAGCTTGAGTACTTAAATCAGGCAATTTCACTTCTAAAAAATAGACAAGGAGATGAGTGGGAAAGAGGTGGACAAATCTTGTTTGCTTCTCAGTAGTGCTACTTTTCTTGTGTTAGTATAGAATTACATTAGAAAAATAGAAAGTTACCAGCAGGGTTGGTAGGAGGTGACTTTCAAAGCCACATGTCACTTGTCAACTGAGCAATCTGACACCTTGTAAACTGGTAATCTATTCAGATTGACTGAATTTATACCGGTTCCTTAAATTTCATTTCAAGAAAAAGGTTAGGATCATAAATACTTTTTAAAACCTCACAGACTTGAAACAGAAGAATAGACATTATGGGATGTTGAGAGGTGTCTGTACTATAGAGGAATGTTTTTCTACCTTTGTAAAATTCCATCCATATTTGGCCAAATGGCAAAAATCCTAGTTTGCATATGCTCAGTGGCACTTTCTGGACTGCAGCTAGCTGATATCTCCCAGGGGACCCACCTAATAATCTAAAATACGCATGCTTAGTCTGTCCCATACTCTCAGGAATACTTTGCTCAGAAAAAGCGTCACTGAACACATCTCTAAAGGATAGAGTACTTTGAAGAATTAGACGTTAGGTAACTTGAGTTGGTTATTCAGTGTTGAAAGAAGTCTTTTGCTTCGATACATAGTTTTTGCCTAAGTGGATGTTCACTAAATTCTAACCTTATTGAATATGTGCAGAGGAAAAGAAACCAGTCTTTTCAAACACTGTGCTGTACAGATAATCATTCTAAAATCCTGCAAAGACTAACTGTGCCTTTAAAGTAGGTATGAAATATTTGCAATTAATAAGTCTGTATATTAAGCAACTTCAGAAAAATAGACTACTGGATAATATGCACTGAATATAGCAGAGTGTGTGTGGGAGAAAAAAATATACACAGCCATGGTAAGTAAGTACAGGAGAACATATTTTCTGTTACCCTTTCCTGACTCTATGGGGCATCACTTTTTAACCTTAGTAAAACCTAACATATTTTCAGGTCAGCAATATATTGTAAAATATAGCTTTTAAGATCATATTGTATACCCTCAAATTTAATGCAATGCATAGTATTGCATTAAAAATTTATTGCAACTTGTATAGACAAAAGTGTGTGAACATACACAATAACAGTTTTAAAATATATTTGGAAATATTTTGATATTATAAGTTATTTATCTATATATTTTAAAAGCATTATCAAATTTCTGCTTCAGTTCTCCTTTGATTAGGTATCTAAGAGAAGTTAATGTAGAAGAATAGATTATACCATACTTATGCTGTATTTTTAAATGACTCATATCTGATTTTGGCCAAGACTGAAAGACAGGATCAAAGATACTAATTCATTATGGTAATTTCTGTATCACAAGAAAATGTATGTCGAGGACAGCTGAAAATCACCTTTCCTTTAAAATGATTTGTTTGTGTATTATTTTCCTTCAGACTTAATGAAGAAAATTCTTGTGAATAGTGCAGCTTTTTCCAAGGAAAAAAAATTCTCAAGGATTCCCACACTTTTCCTTTAAATGTTTTGTTCAGGTACTTCTGAAAAGATCAAATATCATTACAAAGAGGAAAAATGCACCTAAGAGCATCGACCTGGTTTTTGCTAACATTTTATGATCTGATTATGCAATATGTTCTGCATCTTTAATGCTTGCCTTTTAATCCACTTATAGCTATTTATACAGGAAATGGAATATTGGAACATTAAGAAATAAGGAAATACATGATACTGGAGGAGCTTAGGAAGCAATAAAAATGAATTCTGTCAAAAAAGTAATAATCATATTGTAAAAATAGGTCATCTCTTTTCATCTGCCATTACTATAAGAAAGAGATTAATTCAGTATTCAGAACTTCAGCCAAAGTGTTCATATCCACAGAGGATCTGAAAGGAAAATACAGTTATGATTACCTGTATCATATGTAGGAGTATTATGAATAATGAGTCATATGAAATGTGTATGGACTGGATATATACATATATATACAGATAAATTTCAACTCATAATCTATTGTGCAGTAAGAACTTGTCTGTCTGGATTACCATAGTTGAAAAATTATATAAAATATTCTCTCTGACAAATTAACATCAGAAGGTGTTAATTGTACTGCAATTTTACCTTCTAAAAACAAAATGATGCCTAAATTTGGCAAAAAACCCTCTAACAATTGCTTCAATGAATTGAAGATAGGGTAGATGGCTCCAATCCACTAAGGGTACGTTTTAAACAGTTATTTATAGATATTTTTTCATAGCAAAATGGAGAGCTATGATGTGCAGTCATCAATAAAGTCAGACTGTTTTGAAACTTCCTGAAATAAAATCTCAGCTTTGCTTAGTGAGTTTGTGCTTTGTTTCTTGCTAAATTCTTTGAACAAAGTTTTGTGCGGAGAACAATTCAGGCAGTGCAGGTCACTGAAAAGAAGTGACTTTCTTTGAAGGCATCTGCTGCCTTCGATCTGCTGTATGGGGAGCTTGCTACTCAACTAAGGCTCTGTAATGACATGCTTACATTTATGCGGGGTGGGATGTATCTAGGTCTGGCTCTTATAAAATTCTCCCTATTTTCTACACCTTTTGCCTTTTTGTCTCCCTTTTTTTTTTTTTTTTTTTTTTTGTCTTATGCTATTGTTTTGTTCTCTTTCTGCCCTCATAGCACCAGCATTTTCTCCTCTGTCAACACCTAGAAATAGAAGATAAGGTTACAAACCGGGTTAAGCAATCCAGTTGATTCTGCAACTTTTTCTTTGCCTGTAACCAAGTTTTTAAATAGCAATAGCTGACTGTACTAGGATCTTACTCTCTTAAGTTTATTTTTCCACCATTTATGTTTGGCTGCTCTCTTCCTACGCAGTAGTATCAGTCTTCTGAGTGTTCCCATGATTTTAAGCTAAACAGCCATGGAAAGAAAAAGTAAAGGGGAGTTTGAATCTTTCCTATCTGTTTAGAGATTTTAAACTTAGTAAATGGGAAGAAGCTGTAGGGAAATCTTACTGCTTGCTTTATCTTCACTAATAATCAAACTAAAGCTTTTTTAATTGCAGTTTCTTGGAATATATTAAATAAGTATAAAGGTGGTTTATTTAACTTGAAATTTTCACAGTGTGCTTTTTGGGGAGACCAGGTCTTTTAATTCAGTAGAGGCTGTTCTTCAAAGTGTTTCTTTGGTAGCTGCTGGCTGTGTTTCCCTTCATTCTGTGGGGGACCATTCTTACTTTCAGTGTATTGGCACTTTTACGCCAATGCCTTTTTTCTGCACAGATCACTGGCAGTCAGGGGAAATCCATTCAGACCAAATGAAATCTCATTCTCTGAATTTATAGTGCATACTTCAGATAAGAAGATCAACATTCATATAATTAATGCTCACTGCCCCGTTATTGAGATGTACCACCTTAGTGTATTTTAGGTCCATCCAGTGATGTTTCATGAATTGGCAGGTAAGAGAATTCATATTAAATTGAGCAAGAATGAATGGATTTAGGGTTTAGGGTGGAAAGGCTGATGGACTTGGCAAGGACTTTACTTAGGTAAAGTCAGGTGAGTTGGCAATAAGCAGAAACATATTTTATTTTTTGGCAGGAGAGCTGTTATGCTCAGGGAATATCATATGTCTTGTTGACTGAGGTGGAAAATTTCTGAGAGATCCTCTTGTAAAATTTCTGGAATTATATCACAGCCTTTGTCAAGATGTAAATAATTCAAGATTGCAAAGTCATCTGGAGAACCGGGAAAGAAAGAAGGGATTTTTTGACATTGATGCTTCTCTCATAGTCAGAATAAAATAGTTCCTTGATCCACTTTATATAAGCACTGGGTTTGTGCCAGCCAATGAGATGGTGATTTGAAACCATAAAACAAAATGCTATGCAAGTAAGAAAGAAGCCTGAATCATTAATCCCTACTAAAAAAAAAAAAAAAAAAAAAAGAAAAAAAAATAGGAAAAAGTAAGGGGAAAAAAAAGCATTTGACTTACTGAAATGGCCTCTGTTTTCTCGTAGTCTTCACATTTCATTTATGTCTTTAATAACCAATAGTATCACTAAATGACATTTCACTTATTTTTGTTTAGAAACAAGGTTTCAATGAATTTTTAATAATTTAAAAGTAGAACACTTAACTTTGAAACCTTAATATGATTCAATTTTAGACATTTTTTGGTTCTAACTTTATAGTAAGTGCACAATTAGGCATCAAGTCTAACTTTCGTGAGCGGATTATTGCACAATAAAGGTATGTTTGAATTAAATCTGATCTGAGGTTTACAGCACTAAGGGAGATATAAAAAATACTACTAGCTCTAGTGATTTTAACTTGCCTTTTTTTTTTTTTAAATTGTTATTGTTATTATGGAGGAACCGATTTTTCTATAATGCTTACTATTTATTTGGCATTTGATTAACCTTTGACACTTTGATTAACCTACTGTTAGGACATTTGTTGTTCAACACAATTATATTTAATTTCAACACGCAATTTGGGTAGATAGGGAAAGTGGGGAAATTAAAAGGGACCTTCTTTTGACTGCAGACTTGATTGCCTCTTTCTGACCCTCCTGGATTGCAATGAGTGGACCTGATAGGTTTTATATGCCAGCAGTGGACTGTATAATCTCTACTCACCAAGTGATCATAGAATCAGAACCGTTTGGATTAGATGGGACCTTTAAAGGTCATTTAGTTCCAGTCCCCCCCTCCCAAATGAGCAGGGGCATCTTCAACTAGATCAGGTTGCCCAGAGCCCTGTGCAACCTGACCTTGAATGTTTCCAGGGGTGGGGCACCACGTCTGTGGGAAATATGTTCCAGTGTTCACCCCTTTCATCATAAAAATGTCTTCTTTATATCTAGTCTTAATCTACCTTCTTTTAGTTTAAGACCATTACCCCTTGGTGAGGAAAATATTTGTATTTGGTCACTGAAGACAGGATTAGATGTTTAACCGTGGCAATGTGGCTTATCAATACCCAGAGATCTTTTTGTATGAATATGTGTATAAGTGTTTGCATCTGTGTACATGTGTGTGCTTTTATACAGACAAGATTAGGTATACATGTGAAGTAACATATATCTGTGTAATGCATATTTCCTAGCTTGAGCAGGTATTTAATTTTCTTTATGCCCAAAACCAGCTGAGGTCCTCTGGTAAGAATAGTCTAAATATCCTCTCACCAGGAATATGCAGTTATATGTGTATATGTACATCTTTATTTATAAGTAGTTGTAGTGACCTGTTCGCTAATGATCTGTGTGTATCTTTCTGTCTGTACTAAAGCTGGTCAGAAATGCCCAGTTAGACTACTTTTTATATAACAACATGTATTTCTTTGGAATCTTTTGTCATAACCATCTCTCCCCCGTTTTCTGGTTGTGTTTTTTTGTTTTGTTTTGTTTGGGGTTTTTTTTGGTTGCCTTTTTTTTTTTTTTTTTTAAAGAATAGTATATTTTCATTTTCTATTCATATCTGACACAGTAAAAAAAAATTAAATATAATTTGTCTGTGAATGCTGTGCCACAATTGTGTTTCTTCCTCATTACAACTATTTCAGTCTTGTGATGCACCAAAATGCTGTCTAGTCAACTTTATTTTCTTCAGAGAGAATACAATGTTGTGAAATCATTAGGCACATAAACTTCAGAAGATTAGTTGGGAATTCAGCTTTGTTCAGAGACTGCTAAGCAGAGAAGAGATTGTGCATGGTGATATTGTTTGAACTTTATTATGAAAAAAACTTACAAGTTTCTTAAAGAGGTCAAATTTAAATTGCAAGCAAGCAAGCAATTTGTTATTATGTGAAATGCACAAACATAAGTCTTGTAAATGATAAATGCTGAACTATATTTTCTTCTTAATAGGTGAACATCAGTAGATTTTGTTTAAAAAATAAACTGCTTCAGTTGCAAAAACCAAATATATTTATTTTAGTACAAACTAAATAGCTTTTGTGAACATTTTCTGTCTTTCATAATTGCCTGGAAGTTCCATGAAATATTCTTGCAAATGAAAAAGAAAGATAAACTGAACGAAATAGTCAGTAGGTCAGAATGAAAGACAATGACTTGGGGATTTCATCTGATTTTTTTCCTCTTTTTTTCAGCCCTTATTCAGGGAAATAGAACTTTTATGGATTTCCCAGATTGCAGAATCTCAAATCTACAATGCTGATTTAAATTTGGGCTTATATTTTGTTTCTCTTGAAAGAAAAAGCCCCAAAGATAAAAGCATTTTGTTAGCTCTGCTACATCTCTCATACCAAAGGCTTTACCTAAAAATACTTTTCTGTGATTCAGTAAAATAAATAAACATCAATATTTATAGAATGTTACAATATTTAAACAGGTGTAGTTTTGCTGTATGAAAGCTGACATATGTAGCACTAATTTTTCAAAATAAAATATTTTAAAACTATGACTGAATGTCTTATAGTTTTACTGCTATTCTTTACAAGTATTACACTAACACATGGCTCACTGAGGAGAGGCTGAGCTGGACTGACAGGTCCTATCCAACACACCATTATATCCATCTGTTTTCAGATAAATTATTATTTTCATTTTTAAATTTTGGAAAGTGAATAAAAGTGAGTCAGAATAAAAGGAAAAGTAGCTTATTCTTTTATAAACAGCTATTACAAGAAGTGTCATAACACAGGTTTAGAGATGTACCTTTTTCTGTATTCAAGTGTTGAGTGGAAAGCTGGGGAAAACACACCAGGTGCAGCTAAGAGAGATACAAATAATGGTTTAACTTGTATAATGAAGAAAGTGAAAATATGACTTAAGTCAATATCGGCCCTGCTAGGATGTGCTACTTCATGACACATTTCTTCTATATCACCTTTTACTGCCTGGATCTGTTTCTGCAAGACCTTGCACACATGAGTGCTCTCACTAAACATGACAGGATGGCTGGAAGACTTGGCAGACCCAGAGCCAATACATGTCACAAATTCTCAGCACTGTAGTGAAACCAGCTGGGTGTCAAGGGACATCAGGAGTTCATACCTCATAGCCTCCTTCCACGTTACTTTCATACTGTTTTGTATGTTTTGAATTATTTCCTGTCACCCTCAAAAATCATGAACATTGCTTGCCTATCTACCCACTTCAGCTTTCTTGCTCTGTCTCCTTTCTTTGTTTAGGGGAGTAAAAAATAGAGGAAAAACCACGTTGAGTACTGTCTCTGACCCTATATGTACAGCAAATACAGCAGGAAAGGAAACTGTGATTTCTGTGTATTTAATTGACTGTACTGTGCTGGGAAGTCTGAAGGCTTTATCTCAAGCTATTCCAAGTATGGCTATAATGTAATTATTTATCAGTGCATGCTCAGTGAACATGCTCACTGTAATACACAATGCTAGGCCTTGTTTGGTCATAGGTAGTAAAGATTAAAGATAATACCACAGTGCAACTGTCACAGAACTTAAAAGCTATCATAAGTAGAAGAAGTCAATATTAATATTGTTTCACCCATTATTAATATGGACAGGAATAGCCCCTACCCAGAAAGTGGATGTGTGAGATTAGGGCTCTAGGCTCAAGACTCACAATGAAAGACTCGAAGAATTTTAATATCAAATGAATGGAAAGAAAAAAAGATCCCCCAAAAAACATTAAGAAAGCAGATGATTCTTTGGGGGATAAGATGAATTCAAAAGACTTGAGTTATACCAGAGAGAAAATATTGAATTGTTCTCTGATTTTGGTATGAGGTTGGTATTTGATTAATCTCATGCTCAATAACATCTTACATTAGAATGTCTTGGGGAGAAAGCTATTATGTGTAAAAATACATGGCAATATATGGGGAGAAGAGATACTTAATTTTTAAATTGCCCAGTGCAATGGAATGGGATAAAAAAACATTCCTAATAAGAAATTGGAAATTACTTGTTTTTCATTTCATCCTTTCTGTTTTCTAAAAGCTTTAGAAGAGATAGTCCAGTGTCATGTTAACTCCAGTATTTGTTTCTTCTGTATGAATCAGAACATCTGTTTTCTGCCTTTCTGTACTCTGTAGGTGATAGTGATTTTGCTGTACTAACAATGCAGGAGGAAATGAACTTGCCTATTCATATGGCCAGAGTGTGATTTTCTTTTATTATTTTATTTTTCACGTGCCACACTGCTGCAACATCAGTAATTTTACAGCAATTAGCTGAGAATTTGTCTAACATTCCATTTATCCGGTCATGAACTTTACCTTGCTGTATTGGGATCAAGCTTTTAGCTAACAACACATTTAAGAGCTGGGAAAAGCAAGTAGGGTCAGAAAGAATTTTTGTTTAAACAGTTCAGTAGTTTGAGAACAACCTGTTTCTGTGTGAAAAAGCTTGTTCTCCATGGTAGTAACTTTCAGAGACATGTCCTTTTCTTCCCTCCCTTGTATGAGGAGTAGATTTCAATTTTATCTATTTTTTGGGTTTTTTTTCTGCTTGAGTTGCTCTACAAATGTCTTCAGAGTGGGTTTCTTAATGAACTCCCTTTGGGAGATATTGACAGAAAAGCATATGTACAAATATAAAAGTATTAGAGACAGAGTGTGAAATCAATTCAAACCCTTTTTGAGAGCAAACTAATTATTAAATTTGTACACAGAACAAAGTGCAGCTACACTTACTGAGAAGCACTTTATATTGTGATTTTGTATGATTATGCATAATCCCAGCATTTTCATACCCTTCTGAAAAATATGTTGGTAGGCTATTTGGAGTCTAAGAATCTTCTGTTTTCAAATAAGAGCCATGCCTGGATGAGTTGTGGGGGTTTTTAGAACTTTTAGAGGTCTTTTAAAAAATGGAGACATTAATTTCATTAATGCGTTTGCGTTTTTCCTCACTCATTTTTCTTTCCTGTTCATGGTCAGCAACCCAAAAAACATATCTTTGTAAAAAAATAATGGTCTTATATAAACTGATGTAAAAGTGAAATCTCAATAATATTAAATGATTTATTGTTTTCATATTCGTTCAGTGCTAAAAAAGGAAGGTTATGGGAAGGTTTAAACTACTGTCATGTTTTTATCTCAATTCCACTCCCTAAGACATGGCTGTCTTTGTTATTGCTGTTCCTTTGGTATAGTCTGAACACTGGTGACTGGAAATTGTGAATGTAGGGCTGCAGCCCATGAAAAGATAATGAAACAAAGCAAAAGTAAAAAAATATCGCTGTATGAATAATTCATGTGTTCACTGTTCATTGTATGCAGATTCTAACTTTTAATAGTGAGGGAGTAATATAGTAGTTGACTTGGTTGAGTCAGTTTAAAGTAGAACTGTTACAGTTTTGCTCACTTCACTGGCTTCCATCCATACTGCTTTTGGAAACACCACGTGTATTGTAGGCTGTCAGTTTTTATGGAGGACAGAGGAACTATTTTGTCAGTGGTTGAAATTCTCATAAGACTTAACCTTTCTTCACAAATGTCTTGAAACACCTATACTGCAGTACCACCTTTTTTTTTTTTTTTTTTTTTTAATAATTATTATTTTTTTGGTAGGAATCTCTTTTTGGACATACTTTTTCCTTTCCTGATTGCTGCCATCATTTCAGTCACTTAATTCTACTCTTTTCTCTTACATCTCTCTGCTTGAACAGAAAATTAGGCTTTTCAAAATTTCTTGTGACTGGGTATGATCCATTAGTATATTTTATTCTTCTTTCAGTTTCCTTCTCCAGAAAATTTATGTATCCATTTCCTGTGCACCTTAATCATCACAGCAGTTATGGTGAGAAAAGAAGTCAATAAATGAAACTTACAAGCCAATGGGAAAAATAAATCTTAGCAAAGCATGCATGTTATCCTTCATTTCCTAAATTGCTATTCATGAGATTGTAGAATAATTTAAGAGCATCACACCAGTGGTAGCTTTGTAAATTTTGTAGTATTTGTAATATTTTGCTTTGTCCATAGTGAATTCTGATGTTACAGAAACTTTTTCACTATGCAACCGTGCATGAATGCAAAGTGCAGAAGTGAAGAATTGGGTCATCTTGCTACTTGACAAGGTCCCTTTGAACTAATTTGGAGTTATCCATGAAAAAGATGGGAGCAGCATGCAGAATTACTTTCATTTTCTTTACACATTGGCCATAAACTTTAAAGCAGTGGAGCAAAAATAACACTTTGATATAAGCATGGTAATCTTTGCTCCATTTATATATGCACTGCATAAACAGCTTTTAAATATGCTATTATAATATACAAGAGTCTATTTCTGTCTCTGATATTCCTGTGAGAATATTACAGATATTCCTGTGAGAGGGAAAGACGATCAGCTAAAAGGTGCAGTTGAGTGGGAGAAATAGTCTTGCAAATTACTGTGGGTAATGAGGAGGTGACAACCATGTTCCTTTTGGTTAAGAATAACCTCTCTCACACACTCTAGAGCATTTTGGCAGTAGTAGAAGCAATTGTCTCAGCTTTCCAGAGAGCTGGCAGGACCAGCAGTAGAATTATGGATGTCTATGCTTATAGTCAGCTCTTCTCAGTGTGTTGCCCATGTTGTTATGCATAGGTTAGACCTGAGTGAGTATTCATTACCACATTGTATGAAATTGCACAGTGTTAGTATCCAAGCCAGTCTGGTTTTCTTACCATGTGACTGCTTTTCTGACTGACAACTCTTGTTGAAGTTTTACTTGTATCCCAACTGAAATTAACTTTGGACAACTTCTTGTTGAAGTGCTACCCTCCTAATGAGGTGATACACGGTCCACAACTGTTCATTACACAGCCTGTGCTTTTAATATGGAAGGCTGGTTCTCCAACTTCGGTTGCTATGACCTGCTATGACCATAACTCAAAAAGAATATCAGGGGTTTCTCCAAACTCTCACTTTGGGCCACAGTATTTTTTTATGAAGGGCCACTTAATCCAGGCTTCATGATAGTCCAGGACAAGGAGGCTACCTAATAGGAAGTCTATGTCATTTCCCATTTCATCATTCTTTCAGCGGTTTCTGGCAGAAATAAATAAACAAATAAGTAAATAAATAATAAGTCTGTTCCTTGCAGCCACTGTCTATATACATGTAAGTGGCTGAATATAGATTATATGTAATGAGTACATTACTAGACAGTGTTCCATCTGAGGAGATGATGTGTCAGAATTTAGTCAATCAGTGCAGATTTAAATTATGATGCCACCAGTGCAGACCAGCAACAAACTTGCATAAGCACTGGCACTGCTTTTAACCCTATATACATCCTAGTTACACAGCATTGTTTTGAGATAATTATAAGAATGACATTTACAATATATGATGTAAGAATAGCCATATTGCAGTATTGCTCAATTTTTTCTGTTTCTATATCAGCTCTGACTCATGAACCCTTTCCAATGCTGAAGTCTTGCCATATTGCATCTTATTATATCAAGTGCCAAGAGTAATAACATAGAACCTTTGTTTTTCCTACATGCTCCATTTAATCTCTGAGAGCAGGACTCAGCTCAGTGGAGTATGTACGTAGACCAGCATTACACCAGTCCTGTTCTGGAACCACAGCAACCTTTGGTCATAAATTTCTAGACCATAGCAATGCACAAATTAAGCATATAGGTGAAAACTATGAGAAGTTTAATATATAGTAAATTTGACAGTCACTTTCTGTAGCATTTGCAGTAAACCTCTTCTAGATGATTGTATATTAAAGCTACATGGTCTAAAGGCATTTATCCTAGTATTGACATCAGCTGAAAGAATGGGATATAAAGTGTGCAGAAGTTTATATTGCATTTCAGTAAGCTGATTCATTTCTTATTAGTTCTGGGCAAGTGTATGTGGGGGAGGAGAGAAAAGGGAGGATGCTCTTAGTTCTAAGAATATAAATTTAAAAAAAGTCAAACTGTAAACATGGCATTTGAGTATAAATATAGACTGTCATATTTTCAATGACACTCTTACAGCAATTAGCACTTTTTGAAAGTATATTATTTGCCTCCAGAAGGGGAAAATATGGCTTTACTGGAGCTGCATGTAAACAGCTTCAAGTACAAGTTGACATGATTTTTCCAAAAAACAAAATCTAGAATAGACAAAGACCCAACAGTGCTTGACACAGAAAAGTTACTGTAGATGCATACATAATGCATTTTCTGGAAAGCTAAGAAAACCAGTGAAGAGCAAGCTAAGACAAGACCTATGTTGCCTAACTTTGGAAAATTACAGTGTAGTAGGCTAGGCTGTCCTGAAATTGTCATTTCAGAGGAGCAGACACTTAGAAGGGGTAATGCATCCCTTCCCAATGTACAGACCTACTTTTTAGGTAACTCAGGTTCAGTGAAATGTACATCACTCCAAAGGACCATCATATCTATTTTCCACCCATTGCTAACATCTTCTGGTAACCCAAATATAATTTTCTCCTTATAGGAACTCAAATTTTCACCACTTTGTATACCAAACTTATAAAATTAATCTCTTTCAACCATCCTCCCTCCCACACCCCAAAGTCAGGTTAACAGTGGAAGTTTAATATAGTCATCTGCGTCTGCTAAATTGCAAAGGAAGGAGCTTGCAAAATGGGATACTGGACAGTTGACGCAAATGGAGTAGAATTAAAGGTAATTGTATGGCTTCATGGTACCTGTGGCTGGAATAATGTGGCTGTCCGGTAGAAGAACTGAATGTTAAATTATTTATTTTTAAATTTTCTTAACCCTGTGTCACATCTGTAGTTTAAAATTATTGTACTTCTTTATTTTCTTTCACTTTTACAATGGTAAGTACTAGTTGCAATGGCATATAAAATTCTGGATGCTTTTCTTTTGTGGTTTATCAAGTTGGATAAACTTGCTGGTCCAATCAAAGCAGTATTCTGTCTTCAGTGGGCACTTACATGTTATTCAGGCTTCTTCTGAGTGAGCTTAGTAAGTCATCTACCAACTTTGCTTGACAAAGAAAATCCACTTTTAGTGTCCATCTTCAGTTTTACTCACTTTTGGTTGACACTGAAGGCATGAGGAGGGCTGGAAGAACCAGAAATAGAAGCAGTAAAAATACTGAAGTAGTATGCTTTATTTTTTTCAAATATCATCACATTTGAGATAAAAATTAAAACAAGGCACAGTCTAATTGGCGCCTGTCATCTAGGTTTTTCAAACTTACAGAGTCAGTTTCTAATTTCCCAGCTGCATGGGCTCACTGTAATACAAGCAGTATTCAACATTTACATCCAGTAATAAATGTGATCCTAGCAACCTCATAAAGAAAAACTCCCTGCCCTTTCCTAAACCCTGTATTATAAGAATCAATATCTCTTTAGTTCTTCAGAATGCTGTAAAGGAGAGAAGCTGTATTACTTGCTTTTCTAGAAAACAAACAAATAAACAGACAAACAAACAAAAACCAGACCAAAACAACCGAACGAAAACAAACAAAAAAGCCCCACACCCTTAGAAATTTACAGGAGTTTGCCTCCTAAGAGAAACTTCTGGCGTGTGTTTTCTCTGAATCCATTGGCTCCCTTGTAGCCTTACTTGTTAAAAAAATGGGTTGACGTTGATGAAGATGTTGCAAAGAATAAAGCGATTGAGGGCTAAAATCAGAAAATAGTTTTTGTGGGGGTGACAATTGATCACTAAAACTGTACAAGAAACAAAGATGTGAGGAGGGGAAAATTACTCAATAATCCCATTGAAAAGAAAGTGCGAGGGAAAGATAAAATTTCCTCAGAGGAAGGAAAAAACCTGTTTCTCCAGGAAAGTAGACCATGTGAAGCCTGCTTCTCTCAAAAGGTTTTCACATATACTTTTCTAAGTTATGAAACATTTTTCCACTGGAGGACTATGTTTACATTTATCAATATTACTCAAATGGAAGGGCTGTATTACATACATGATATTACATATTACTTTTTTTCCCATTTAGTTAATATCTTCTCAACGTTTTCTATAAATGTAAAAATGTGGGCATTATCAAGATAGCTAAAAAGAATAAAATTTTAGCATGTCATTCAGTGAAAAATATGCAAGCTTAAAGTAACTTCAGTATTTTATATATTGCATGCTGTGCATCAGGTTATATATATTTTTTCATATCTAACAAATGTAAAAGATCTTACCTATCTGGACTCAACAATTCATTGCATCAATTGACGTTGACCATAAGGCTCAAGAATTCAGTGTTTATTGTTAAACTAGGCACTTGGTGTGTGAGAAAGATAGCAGGGGAGTTGCAGGAAAGAAGTCAGAAAGTGAGCACAAACAGGAATCTGTTAAAAATAGTTGAGAAGAAGCCTCCCTGTTCTTGAAGATGATGTACTGTACTTTCTGTTACATAATACAAAGGAAAGTGATTATAGCAAATTGGTTGTAAAACCACAGACCAGTCACATTTTGTTCTTGTTTTGTTGTGGGATAAAATGTATTGTGGGCTCTGAGGACTTGAAAGGAAGTACTTTGGGGGAGGTCTGCAGGAAGATGTCGTTGAGAGATGAGTTTCCAGCCTGCTAAAGAAAATATAAAATGAGCAACCCCAAAAAAAGAAATGTGAAGAAAAGAGCAAGATGCACAACAGGAGACCAAAGATGATGTACAACCAGTTAGGCTCCTTTTAGACTAAAAGAACAAAAAACAGTGTCAGATTGGGATGATTATTCAAATCCACCTCTTTTCTCACATTTTGATTCCTCACATTGATAAGCGTGTTTCTTCTTATTATTCTCTTTTTGTAGAAATTGTGGGAAATAAAGTGTATACTGCATTTTTATGGTCTCTATATCTCAGGAAACATGAAGTGTCAATAACTCCTATGTTTTGCTGAAGTTAATAAAAAAATATATTTTGAGACTAACTGATGAAATGGAAAACTAGTTATCATTTGCCCTTTAACTGATAGGAAAAAAAAATGAGATGGATATTGGCTCTCATTTTAGTGAAGAAAGCAACCTTAACTAAAAAATTTTATTAGAGCTTTAAAGAAGAATTGTGCTGTTAAAGCTACCAAGTGCACAACTTCACATAGAGTCACACACAAACCCCTAAAATCCTAGTCTATCTGCATGAAGATACATGACAAGCTTGATATCAAGTCCTTCACAATTTGCTTGGGAAAAAATAATAATTAAAAAAAAAAAAAAGACAGGGAAACAGCCACTAAACTTTATATTGTCCTTTGACTTAAAGTCTTCATTTTTTCAGAAAAGGACATAGGGGTCCTCTGGGACACCATGAGCTGGCAAAATGCCTTTTCTGCAAAGAAGGTTACTGGTGTCCTAGGCTGCTTTAGGCAAAGTATTGCCCCAGGTCAAGGGAGGTGATCTTTCCCCTCTGCTCAGCTGTGGTGAGGCCACATCTGCAGTGTTGTGTCCAGTTCTGGGCACCCACCACAAGGAAGAGATGGATGTAATGAAGAGGTTCCAGTAAAGAATCACTAAGGTGATTAAGGACTGGAACATCTCTCCCATGAGGAAAGGCTGAAAGATGGCACTGTTCAGCCTGGGAAGAGAAGGCTCAGGGAGATGTTGATATATACAAATACTTGAAAGTAGGGTGCAAAGAGGATGGAACCAGGTTCTTTTCAGTGGTACCCAGTGGCAGGACCAGAGGCAATGGGCACAAACTGAAACACAGAAGGTTCTCTCTGAACATCAGAAAACATTTTTTCACTGGAGGGGTGACTGAGCTCTGAAATAGTCCGCCCAGGGAGGTTGTGCAGTCTCTGTTCTTGGAGGTACTCAAAAGCCAGCTGAACGTGATTCTCGGCAACTCTCTCTAGGTGGCTGGTCTTGAGCAGGAGGGTTGGACCAGATGACCTCCAAAGCTCCCTTTTTACCTCAACCATTTTGTGGTTCTGTGACTCTTCAAATGACTGAAAAGATATGGAGTTTTTTAATGTTTTCATTCAGCTGCAAATATCTTTTCAAAGTGCTTGATAAAATAACTTTTATCCTTTCTTATCCTTTTCAAAGAATTCCTTTCTTTTTTCCTTGAGTGTCAGAATAATACCTTTGTCCTTTTAATTGTCACAGCTCCATTTGTATGCTCCCTGGTATGCTTTGTACTGTACAGACAACAAACTGCTACACTTACAAATTCAAAATCAATTTCTAAATTTAAAAAAAAAAATAAAAGTTTAATTGCTACAATGGCAAAAATGCAAAACTTCTTGATTAATAAAGAAGATAAAATGTTTCATAGTCACCAACATGTTGCACATCAATAATTTGTAACTCAAATTAATGTACCACAAATAATCAATAAGTTTGCTCTCTTATAACCCTTTAACTGAAAAGAGAATGAAGTGAAATATTGCATAAACTCATAACTACAGAAACAAGTGTTAATTAAACATACATGACTGAAATAGTATGCATGTTGTGTCAAAGTTGCAAGAATATTTTTCTTCAATTGCTTTTCTTCTTACTTTTTGAAGAAATGCAGCCTTTTTATCTGCTGAAAAATTGAGGCTGAAGTCCATAGTTGTTTTTTCTTGAAAAGCAAAGAGCTGACTTTTCAGACTATGAAATTAAAGTTTTTCATTCAAATTAATAATTCAAGACATACAGCTAAGGCCCTATTAATTTAAGCAGACAAAGAGGAAACAGAAGCAAAATTGTTGCAATATGGAAGTAAAGCAAAGATATATAATGTATGAATACTTTTTTCAAACATCTGTCTATTTCAAGAGGAAGTTTATCCAGCAAGGGACATAGGCTTTTTCTCTTAATAGCTTCAAGTTATTTAACAAGGAGAAACTATCAACAATGCAATTATTGTCTTAGATATTAATGGTTAAATAATAGATAAAATGTCTTCTCAAGGTTGATAAAATATCATAATGGAATCAGATTATTTATAGTAATTTGTATTTCAAATATATATGACTTCTTTTTCCTTTTGAATACAATCTGCCGTCAATCTTCTGCAGTAAGGATGTGCAGTTTCTTTGGCTGGCTGATATTAAAAAAGAATAGTTAATACAGATTTAAAGGGTTGACATTTTAATAATTTATATGGAGTTTTAGCAGGAAATGTCCATATTCCTACTACTTCTGGTTTGTGGATCTGTAAGGGTTTTCAGACTTTCCCTTGTCCCTAATAGTTTGTGCTATTGTCTGAATCTGAATATTAAAAAAAAAAACTAACCAACCAACCAACCACCACCACCACCACCAACAACAACAAACCAACACAAAAGCCACCAGATATTTATTTCCTGTTTTTTACAGGTTTAGACATATGCAATGGAGGTCCAAAAATAAACAAATTTAATGAACTTACCTCATACAACCGTACAAATGATGGTTGGGGGACACCCCTGAGAGTCCTTTAGTCTCCCTGTCCTGTCAAAACAGCACTTTCAAACACTCCACCACCTCCTTGTGTTTTTTTCTCCACCTGAGTCATGGAAAGATTGAGTTTTCACAATGTCTCTTCCTCGCTTGTTCCAGTCATACACTCCAGTCCGAGTGAAAAAGGTCTTCCTAAAGTGTGATTTGAAAGTGTGGGTGACTGCTGTGCTTTCCAATACTGCTTGCTATTACTTGGGGTGTCTCATTTATGTAACTGCTGCTCAAGTAGGCTGTTGTGACTATCTCCTGAACTCTTTGTCAGAATAAATGAGCTCTCAGTTTCTAATCTTAGGTCTTCTTAATATTTTGCTAACCCTTCCCTGAACTCTGATCTTTAGACATCCTTCTTGAACTTGGATGGCCCAGAACTCAACATAGTATGTATTGCTCAACTAAGTTGCAATCTTGACTTTTAACCTTTAGGCTGACTTGAAGGAGAATATTTTATTTACAGACAGCTCAAGCAGTTTTAACAAAGTATAACAAATGTGAAAGTCTTTGGTGAAATTAACATTTTCCAATTGCTTTGTCCTATATACTTAAAAGAAGCCAGATACTTTTCATGTGAATGATACAGGTAGACAAATTCAAAAATTATGGGGCCTGTGATGTGCTGTCTCTACCTACTGATAAGTGACTCAATTTAGAAGTGCATTTTCATACACATTTTAGCTAAAGTGCCTCTGAATTTTCATGCTGGATAATTAAACATTGCAGAATCTTAAAAGAAAAGTGTTATTATTAGTCTTTTTAGAACTATTTCACAGGGTTTCTTAACAAGGTACTTTTATATTCTAGATAAATGTTAGCCTTCTTTTCATCCTTATTTTTAGCTTGTGTGATTGGAAGAGTAAGTGCTTGCTTTGATTTCTTATGAGGCTGATTTCAAGCCATGTTACTATAATTCATTGCTCTAAGTTCACTCATGGAGTGCTGAGATAATACTGCTTTATCATGAATGTATGCCATCAACATTATATTTTAAAATAAGATGGAGGGAGAAAGAGAACAGAACACACTGTTGTGATTTTTTTTTTTTTTTTTGAGATCCATGCATGAAATCCCTGCTGCTCTTCTTACTTCATCATTTTTCTATTGAGCTTAAAGTAAGAATCCAACATGTGCTAAAGAGGATCAAATAGCATTTTTACTTAATTCAGAACATGAAGCCGTAGGGTAAGGACTTTGCATGAGAGAACATGTCAACATTCCTACTTGCCCCAACTACATTTCACTGATGCCAGCGATACAATGAGAAAGGTTATATATTTCATATCATGCCTACTTTTATTCTTGTTAGCCAACCAGAATCTGTGTGCTGAGTCTTAAGCAGTGAGTCACTGCTGCCTTGAACTTAGCTGCCCTTGTAGGTCCTGAAGGCTATACTGAAGGCTACAGCAGGCAATCTAAATTTGCCTACACAAATCAAACATAACCTCTCTTGATTTGAAGTGCTTGAATAGGGGTGTTCAGTTATCGTAAGTTCAATTGGTATCGGTAACTTATCTAGTACAAAAGGACTTGGGGAATATAAATATGTTTAAGGAACTTTGTATCTAAAGAAATGTAGCACATTCTTTCATCAGAACAAGTGGTATATAATTTTGTTCCTGGAAGACCTGAGGGCCTTTTGAACAGGAAAATAATTGTTATATCTTGAAAACTGAGCCTAGGCAGGCCTGAGGCAAAGGAAAAAAGTACTATTTTTCTGACCATCCAGCAGTATGATTTTGCTGTTGGTACTAGTTCTGTCACCTATTTCTAATGAGTGATGCTACTTTTTTATCTTCAAAATGCTACTGGAATTACTATTCAGTTATTAGGACAAGGCTTCTCATTCACTCTCCCTAGAAGACACAAAGGGAGAGATGAATGTTGCATTTTATGCAAGAAAGCATCAAGAAGAACTTGTTTCAGTGACCATCTGCTATATGCATTATAAATGGTAAATACAAATAAAATATATAAATTTTGAGTACATGCTAAAAGTTTATCCCATGTGGTAGGCTCTAAGTCAATCATTTTGGGTTTATATCTTCTGGAATAATAGGGTAATAAGCCTTTACTACATATCTCTGGTGCTGCTTGAGAGCTCATTAAAGGGGAGTTGTTAGACACCAGCTTTAAGTCCATCTTCAGCATCTGCCATGGAGATGCTCTTTGCCCTTCTGTGTTCTCTGACGTAGGCAGGCAGAGCACACGATCCTGCTCCTTTCTGGTGAAGACTTCTCCCGGCTTCAGAAGTAAGTTCTGTCTGTATCCAGCAAGCAGCATCTTTTATATAATTTTGTAAATATTAAATAGAAAAAAAAAAAAAAAAGGTGAAGCTATGGGATTTTTTTGTCTAAAAAAATTGTTATTTGTTTTAATTTACAGGACTCTTCATCTGCCGATTCTGTATCTGTCAGCAAACATTCTCCTGTAAGCCACAGTCGCATGCTGTCACTAGAGTCGCTGGACATTAAGGCTGCTTGAGCATTTCAAAAGAAAAAGCATGAGGCAACAACCTTCTTTGTAAAGTTCAGTAAAACAGAGACAGCCTTGAAGCAGAAGCTTCTGTTTCTCAAGTTATTATCCCTCGTCAGCATCCACCCAGTTTATCTCAAGCAGAGGTGTGCTTCAATTTTTTGAGACAAACAGGTATTTATTATACATAGATACTTAGAGGATGTCCACAAAGGAGAACATGCCCTGCCTGCTATAATGGACTTGAACTGATGAGAAAAGGACATAAAAATTCAACTTGCAGAGAAGAAGAAAAGCCAGTTCTGGACCCTGGAGCAAGTATGTGACATTCTTCCAATTTATAATCACATCTTACCAAAATTTATCTCTGCAAGGAAATACTGAAAGAATATCGGTGAGACTGAAGCTTTCAGAGGAATATCTCAGGTCAGTGAAGAAACAGTCAAATCCAATGAATTATCTTTCAAGTTAACTTCATGTTTTTTACCTATGAATTTTTGGGGGTCAATGGTTTTAGCTAGTTTGGAAAAATTTGAAAACTAAGGCAATATCAGATCATCTTGCATGTTCCAAGGGGAGTTATATTTGTTGGCCAATCCTGTAAGGACTGCTGCAAGTATGTCTCAGATCTGACTCCTTTTTTAAAAAAAAAGGAACTAACATGGAACTCATGATCATGTTACATGTAATTTTTCACATTTTATTCTGATAATGTAATGTTATTTCAAAAAGCACAATAAAAGTTTTCTTTTAATTATGACTTCTATGAGTTGTTCTTTTTTTCTATTGAACCCAGCATAATTAGAAAAAATATAATTTCCCACTCTTTCAGTAACTCAAAGTTTTCACTTATCTGCTCTTTTTTTTGTACTCCTCTTTCCACGTCTCTTAAGGTATCCCAACCAGAAAATATCTGTGTCTTAAGCACAGTACATACCAAATAGTAGAAAGAAACTAGCAATCACAGGCTGAACCATAAATAATCTATTGGGAAGACATATGTATTGTGGAGGTAATTAATTGTCTAAGAAATATATGTGTAAATATATATACATATATGCAGAAAAAGAGAGAGAGAGAAATTTTTCATGTTGATCTATTGAAAGGAAGAAGTAAGAAAGAAGTAAGATTCAGGAGGATCTTTCGGTATCAAAGTTATACTCTTATGTTAAGAACTCCAGCCTAGTGATTAGGCTTCATATGCAAAAATATTACATGGCAGAACTTTACTTTGAAGCTGATTAATAGAATCTGAACAGCCATAATGGTGCTCTTGGACATATTCAATCTCGTTTGCGTCGTATAACAGGATGGTTCATTGAGGAAACAGGTAACATTTTCCTGTGTTGAGGTGGGATTTTCATGTACCTTCTGTCTGTACTTGTCTTAGAGAACCTAGGAAATATACTTTTCATGACAATAAAAAGAAGAGGTAAGCAATATAGCCTGACTCCTTTTACAAGTAACAAATACCCCTATTTTGCCATTCTTCTCATGTAGTAATGTAAAGTACCAGTGGTGAGAAAAACTCCTTACAATACACTGTTATCCATCAAATTCAAGGTATTTGATGGAATGTGGTCCCTCTAATAGCAAATTTGCCATGAACTAGTTTTTCTACGCAGCCCCTTCATTATCTGTTTTCTTTGGCTGAAATTTGTGAAAGTTAAAAGTCAGTAGGGTACTGATTTATTCTGAGGGAATTTAAGTCTGGGAAAACATTTTATGTTGAAATCTCAGGATAAAAACCAAACTAATCTTTTAGATGTAAAAATGCTAGGAGAATATTTAAAATGCTTAGTAGGTGAGGAACGTCCTCTTAATGGAGCTTACTTTAGAGATAAATGCTTACTTACCAAGAGTCACTCTTAAAATTATTGCAACTGGGAAGACTGCAAATGTACTTCAAAAGTCATGAATTCCCAAGGAATTCCCAACCTGACAGGTTGCAGTTCTGCAAAGAGGTGGGGCATCAGTTCTGTGCTGCTAAGGCTCCAAGTATGAAGGACCCAGCAGTGTAAAATGGTAGTTTGTTTTTCCACTGATGAGAAATGCAGAAAGAAAAGACAGGATGGGATAGCATATTACACTGGTACTGTGGAAGAAATAAAGCAGAGATTAAAAAAGGGGAAGAGTGTGTAGCAAAACGGCCAGAGCAAATATGTGAGCTTTTGAAAGACTTAGTTAAAACTAATCAATAGCAACAGATAGGCTCAGATGTGTCAGAAAAATGAAATACCAGTAAAGTCTAGGATCAGTGTTCTCTCATACCTGTTGCTAAACCATAAATTGTATTTCTATTTACTCAAACAATGTTTACAATTACAGAAGAAAATGCTAAACTTTTTGACTGAGCTTATGAGTGATTGATAGATAAAAGTTTGGGTGTCATTTTTAACCAAGTTGTTCTTTTTCTGTTCTTCCCACATGCGGGACCTGATTGAAGTCTCTGAAGGGTAGAAAATTTGCTGTGAATTAACCAGCTACAGTGTTCTAGAAAACTGTTTCCACATTTCTTTATGCCCAACTTACAGCCAGCACTTCCTTTTTCTCAGCTGTGTGGTCTAGTAAACATCCTTTGTCTCTTCCTGATCCATTTGGGAATTAAAGCTGACTGAGCATGCTCCCAGGCAAAGAGAGAGAGAGCCTTCATTGAGAACAATGTTTTATTTGTCATCCTTAACTCATTACTTCATTATTCAGTGGAATGAAAGCACTGACATGAAATATGTGGAAAATGATCTTATTTCCTCAGTTTTAAGGAAACAGTTGGGTGGGTTTTGTTTTTTTCATTTTTTTTTTTTTTTTTTTTTTTTTTGTTTGTTGGTAAAAATTTTATTTTTAATGAAAAAGTTTGGTGGGTTTTTTTTTTTTGATTTTTTTTTTTTTTTTTTTTTTTTTTTTTTGTTTAGTGGTAAAAATTTTATTTTTAGCTGCAAGTTCAAGTCAGATGTACCTTGACTTGTATGAGGCAATTGGCATGGCCCACCACAACATCTTTATCACTGAGTGGGAGAGATATTGATGGATGGACTGTTACATTGCTAAGGTATTTTCTGGATAGCCAGATCCAACAAATTGCGGTCAATGGCTCCAAGTCCAAATGTAGATCAGTAACAAGCAGTGTCCCTTAAGGGTTCACGTTGGGATCAGAACTGTTTAGTACCTTTATTAATGACACAGACAATGGGATTGAGTGCAGCCTCAGCAAGTTTGTGCATAATACCAAGTTGAGTGGTGCAGCTGATATGCTTGAGAGAAGGGATGCAACCAGAGGGACCTTGACAGGCTTCTGGTGTGGGGCCATGTGAACCTCAAGATGTTCAACAAGACCAAGTTCAAGGCCTGACACCTGGGTCAAGGTAATATCCCCAGTATCAGTACAGACAGCATGAATAAATGGATTGAGAGCAGCCCTGCAGAAGACCTGGTGGGTGAAAAATGGATTATGAACTGCCAATGTGCGCTGGCAGCCCAGGAAGTCAATTGTATTGTGGTCTGCATCAAAATCAGTGTGGCCAGCAGGTCGAGGGAGGTGACTCTGCCCTTTCCTCTGTTCCTGTGAGGCCCTGCCTGGAGTACTCATTTGAAGTCAGTGCATTTACATAAAAGCTGGGAGTTGGTGCTGCAGATCTGTTTTCCTATATTCCATGGAAAGGGGAAAAAAAAAAGATCCAAAACATTACCCAGTGGAATACACAGTGGTGTAATGGAGAGGTAGAGTTCCTAAGCCTCTTTCTAAGTAGCAAGTCAGTTAAATAAATCTTACTGAATTCCCTTGTGATTTTTTTATAGTCCAGTATGGGTTCATTTTCGTTTGCACAATAGTCCTACTGCTGTGAATGTTATCCCAGAAGGTAGTGTGTTACACTAGAAAGAAAACGAATATTGCAAGGAAACATTGCAGTCAATGTTACATTCAGGGAAGTTGTGATATTTTTGTTTGTTTTTTTTGGGAAAATAGATTCACCTGACCTAACATACGCATGAAATCTCCATATTTTCAACACTTTTATTTAGTTTGTAAATGTGTCAAGAATGTTGAATTGTTCTATAATTAGAATTGTTGTTGATAATAAAAATAGTAAATATAAATATGGAAAAATTCTTAAGTTGAATAGGATGCTAAAGAGGAACTGTGCAATAATGTTTGAACCACAGGAAAGTACACATTTATTCACTGTACCTCTGTTTTCCCCTATGTTCGATAGGCTAGCAATTATTTACATTTCAGAGACAAAAGAAATTGTGAATTTTATTGCTAAATGCACACGATTTTTGTAAATGAGTAATCCATTTTAAGTTAATGGAACTGTTCTTTAAGAGGTGAAGAGAAACTCTCCCAAAAAAAGTGTGTGTTTGTGAAAGATCATATGAAGACATCAATACTTATTACATACCAATGATTGTTATAGGATCATCAGTCTTGAAGGAAGTGCTAAAGGCAAAACAAATGCTTGCTTCAAAGCTCTTTTTTTTTCCTGTCAGTAATATTCTATTATTTTCTGTTAAAATATTCTGCTGGGCTAAATGAGGCTTTTAGCTTTATTGAACCCTAAAGGTTAAAGTGTTTGCTTATTTGTGATTATAACTTTGAGATGGGAAAACTGAAACAACCTTTGCCTGATATTGCCTACATACTTGTGAAATGAAATTATCTAAAGTAGTTTATGTTAATCAGTTTAATTTTTTTCTTAATTTTTGAAGAATGTTAGGGATTTTTACTTTTCTTTACCTTGATTAACATGTTGTAGAGTTGGAAATTCCATCTTAGTTAGGGTAAGTTTAATTAGAAACTTGGGTGAGTTAAATACAACTAACACTCATAGCATTGAATAGGTATAGATTTTAATGCCTGTGTGTATTTCTTTCATCAGTGGTATCACTGTCTTTATGAATGGGGACCTGAATAAAAATCATGAAAAGAATAATAGTATACGTTCATGCAGAAACATAACTTGAAAAATAACAGTCACATCATAGTTTTACAAAATTGTTGAGTCTGAACTTAAAGTGTATTTCTAGGGTCAGAAAGAATAATAAAATATATTCTTAACATGTACTTGGACAGAGTTCTTCTTGATTGACTTATAACTTTTTTCTTTTCTCTCTGTTCACAATTATATCCCTACTGAATGTTTGTTGAGTCTTCCAAATCTGTGCATGTATGAGTTTATATAATAAATGGCTGTGATAAAATTCTCAAGTAAAATATGTGTGCATTGTACCATTCTAAATATTTTTCTTTAACAATGAGAAAATTAACACTCTTGCATAAAACAGCACCAAAACTAATGACTTAACTCCAAATAATTTTACTGTGATTTGAAAAAAAAAAAAAAATACAAACAACAAACAACACAACTTTGATCTTTCTTTGTATACTTCCACAAAGTTTATGACTTAATTTCAAGCAAACTTGATTATGCTTCTTTCTACTACTTGAACATTACCTTTTTAAGACCTCCCTTTCCACTCTCCTGCCATGTGATTATACACAGACTTAGTGCTTGATTCTTGAAATAATTTAAAAAGCATATCTAGTGTCACACAGCTTTTTTATTATTTTATTTTTTTCTGGAAAATTTCAATTAAAAACTCCCCAGGAAATTAGAGGTGAGACTTTCAGAACAAAAAATTTTTAGCTTTGGAAAAACAGAGAAATTGAAAAAGTCCAATTGTAACAATCACAGAATTTCAATATGGCCTAGAAAAGAAGAAAATGTGACAGTGCTTAAAAGTATATGCTTAAATGCTATGATAAAGTCTAATAGAAAGAACTAATTTGGTTGCAATGTCACTGCAGAAAATTGACTTTTTGCACATAGTCTATGAATGGAAAATCAGTTTACTAATTGTACAACTCAAATTAACTTTCCTGTAAGTATCTTTTCATATATAGCTATCTAAATAGTAATTGAGGGTGGGATTTATTTTTTTAACAGCTTTTCATTGTTTTCTTGATGGCTTCTGAGGAGCAGAGTCAGGCAAAAACCATAATTCAGGAATTCAGAAAAAGTCTGTTGCAGGACTTGAGCCAGCAAGTGCATATATTTCCATTTAGTTTTATGCATGTGAGGAGCTCTGTTACACTGCAAATCCTGTCTAAGTGTAGAAAGCTCATCACAGTCCTGTATGTGTGAAGGAATTAAACTTTGTTTTGCAATGAGGTTAAATTCTACTTTTTTTCTCTGCTTACTCAGGTTTTATTAGCTTTGAAATATTTTTGATTAAGCTTTGCCTCAGGCATGTGGTAAGCAAGGTGATTTACCTTCCTTTATTTGTCATTGAAGCGGTGAAGGGAACTAATGTATGATCTAGAAGCTATCTTGCTGCTCAATAACTTGGCAAGATTATACAATATGTAAACTAGCTAAAAGTAGACAAGTTTTTCCAATCAGCTGAAATACGTATATCTATTTACTTTTTCTTGGCTCCATTCAGGAGTCAAACCTCTAAAATGTCTTTATCCTGTGCCTCTTTCCAAGGTCTACAAGAGATGAGTTTCAAGTAAAGTTATTTCCTTTGGTCAACAGCAGCATCTCTGTTCCCAGTGCCAGTGCTCAGCTCTTCTCAGAACTTCTGTGACCTTGAGAAACCTGTTGACTACCTTCCCTTTTGACTCC
Source organism: Anabacerthia variegaticeps (assembly GCA_035583185.1). NCBI lineage: Eukaryota > Metazoa > Chordata > Aves > Passeriformes > Furnariidae > Anabacerthia > Anabacerthia variegaticeps. The sequence goes on along the minus strand of JAWWEW010000001.1, from coordinate 82,107,404 downwards.
TTCATCCAGGGTTTGGCTTTTAAAACAGAAATTAAATGCCCTATATCCAGTGATCATTTTTCAGTCTCTTACAGATTTTCCTTAAATTCTGCATATTAAAAAAAATTTCTATCCCCTGACATCTTATAAAAAGATATTTGATTTCATTTGCTTCTATGCAGTCTGAGTTTTAATGTGAAAATACGAAAGGGTGTCTGATGGGTTTTTTTTGGATCCAGCCTAGCTAGACTTTTAGGTGAAATTCATTCTCATGCAGTTTCACCTTAAGATATTGGGAAGGTTTCATAGTCCTCCAGTATTTCCCAAGTCAATAAAGAAACTTAGGGCACCTCCATCCTATGAGACCGAATGTAGAAAGTCTGGCTGTACAACTACAGGTTTGATGGGAGCTGTTGGATTGTTTGCATGACTTTCCCACACAACAGCCTCTGCTCTTATTTCCTTCTGTCATCTCAGACAAAGCATACTTAAAGTGACAGCAAAATTGATTCTCTAGTAATTTGAAAATAAATTCTATTCATATTGGAGAATCTTCCTTTGATTTATTCTACCATGAAAATCTTTATCTCTTTTGTTGAAAAAGCTGGCTGTAACTGCAACTGCTCTGGTGAAGGCAGGTTGTGCTGTACACGTCTTGAAGAAGCCTCTAGATACAATTGTGTGCTGAAACATTTTCAGGGACAGGGTTCCATACCTCTGTGCTACAGTTTACCAACTGGTGGGGAAATGTTCTGTCAAATAAGGACATTTTCTCAGTGGTCATTTAAGTCCCATAACCTGAAGTTCATTAAATGCTCCATTAATTTCAGCAGTGAAAAATGAAGGAAAATGGAGTGAGATTAGCAACTCCACAAAAAGTAACAATGTGACAAAGACGTGAATTCTAGTTTTCTTCAGCAGTGGCTGAAACAGTGGAAAAAGTGGATGGATGGCAAAGAGGGAAACAGATTTTGCATTATGTGTGTTTGATTCAAAGAGAGCAAATGATCTTCAAGAGGAACAGTGCAATTTCTGAACATTCTGAACAGTGTGTGGAGAAACTGAACTGGGAGGCAAATAGTTGCCTCCAAGCCGTCCTACAGTCCCTAAGAATTGTTTTGTTTTGAACCTGATATTTCCCATAAATCTTTCCACTCTTATCCATATAAGTACAAAATCATTTGCTCACATTACATAAAATTAACCTCATCATGGAATCAACCTTATTAATCTTAGTTTCTTATGCTTATGATTCTGATTCATAAATAATATTTAGTGTTCAAATTATAATTTACTGAATATTTCATATGCCAGCATATTCTCTGAGTCTGTTCTGGTGATATTTTAATTAAGAAATTATCATAACTCATTAGCAGAATAACCAAGATGTTGCTAGAAGTCCTTTAGAATCTTAAAAATTCCCTGTCAGTTTGTGGGAGCCAGATGTTGGATAAGCTTTCTTTTACAAAAACCTGAAAGGTTAATTACTAAATCTGATCAGAACACTTTCTCTGAAAAACTATATCTTACTGAAATATGAAATATCACAATTTTTATGATCATTCAGGCTGGAAGGTGTGTCAGGATGTCCCTCATGCACACCTGTTCCAAGAAGGGCCAACTGAGAGGTCAGACCAGATTTTTTGGGACTTTGTCCAGCTGGGGCTTGAAACACCTTTGGCTTGAGGATTGGAACCTGTTCAGCCTGGGCAACCTTTCCCTCTGCTTTGCTTGTCCTCATGGGGAAAGGTTTCAGTACCCAGCCTGAACCCTCTCATTTCAGACCGTGCCTACTCTACCTTGTCCTGCCACACACAGCTTTGAAGAGCCCATCTGCCCCCTCTTCCTTCCCTCCAGTAGGCACTGCGGTGTCTGTGAGGTCCCCTCAAACTCGTCTCTGCCTCAGGCTGGACAAGCCCTACAGTCCCAGCCTCTGCTCACAGGACACCCTTGAGCTGCAGGGGTGAATGCACTTAAGGTTATCAGTGTCTTTCCTGCATTGGAGGGCACTAAACCATCCATGACATCCAGATGTGGTCTAACAATGAATGCTGAGCAGAGGCAGCAACTGCTGCCCTGAGCTCCTGGCAGTGCTCCTGCAGACACAGCCATGGATGCCACTGGTTGCCTCTGCCACCTGGGTTCACTACTGGCTCCTGCCCACCTCCCAGGGTGCCAGTGTCAAAAGCCTGACTGAAGTATAGGTAAAAGATATCCATGGCCCTCTCTTCGTTCACAGGTGTAGTCATTTTAGTGCATAAGGCAATGAGGTAAGTTGTGCATGATTTATCCTTGGCAAATCCATCTGGACTGTTCCAAATCGTCTTGCCCTTCTTGTGTCTAATCAGTGGCTCTGTCAAACCTGAAGAGGAATGAGAATATAAAACAATAAAGTCTTGTCAAGTGCATGTTTTCAAGAGAGGAGTCATCAGAGTGATTTCAATTTAACATATAAAGACCCCTCACCAAAACCCTCAAACTAATTTCCTTGCATAATAGATCTAGGGGAATTATGAAGTGACCTTGTCTGCCTGAGCTAAATAGTGAGATTTGGAAAAGAATAATTGTGCAGTGGTGGTTAACTCAGGAAAAGAGGCAGTACTTGTCAACAAAAATTACCATCATGAAAGGAATACAAGTTTTATTGTCATTTAAATTGTGTGGATAAAGCTCTCTGAAGACCTATTGCATATTTCCTGGAAAAGGGTAGATGCTTTTCATTTGTCATTTTTAAAAATGAAAGATACTAAGGAATTAATTTTAAGATTTTTAGATGAAAAAATTATATGCACACAAAAGCTTTGGGTGCTTTAGTCACTGCTTGGACTGCATGCTTTAGAAAATCTTGCAAACTGACAATAAAATTTGGGGTAATTCCTTAAATACATTACTTTGATGGGATAATGACCATATTAATGTATTAAAATTTTTAAAAGCCATTTAAAAGTAACTTTTGGGATGTCCTTCTATGAAGGATTTAAAACACTGCATAAAAACCTCACATTTGAAAAGAGCAAACAAAGTTACCTGAACTGCACAGGCCTATTAGTTTTTTGATATGTAAAATACTTCTGCAAATTTATTTTAGCTCATTATCTCTTCAATTTGTCATATTCATGCAAGTACATTTTTATTAGTACATATTTAATATTGTGAAACATTTTATGGAACGTTGCAAGGTTTTCACAGTCTTTTTGAACACAAAATAAGGAGATAAAGGGCCATTCTACCTAGAATAAAATTGCTTGACAAACCTTTAGTAGCCTAAGTTTCAAAATTAGCTGCTACAGATCAGTTACTGTGTCTACTTGATACGGTGCTGGTGGAAAAGGGCTAAATCATTCAGACCAACCAGTCTACTCTGCCCTACACACACACACATTCATGCCTTAGTGAGAACATGAGGAGATGCTCTGTTAAATACCGTTTAGTCTTCAGATTGCCTGCAAATCGAGCTGTAGAAGTGCAAATGAAGTGATTTAAAACATCAAATGATTTATTAAGAAATTGACCTGTACATGAAGCCCTGTCTTTTATCTTTTCTACTCTTTTTTGAAATGAGACCTTGTGCTAGATAAAAGCATCATGATTCTATTAGACTCTTAATAGGCTTCCATCAATATGATCTGAAGTAAAGCCAGTCTGTGTTAGCAAAGTACATGACACAGGCAATTTTCCCTATTTCCCTAAAAAAAAAAATAATCTATCCAAAACAAACAAAGAAACAAAATCCCTAAACCTCTTTTGCATGTTTTTGGAACACAGCTTTTTCCTATTGAACTGTTTTTAAAGTGTGTAAGAAATCTGTATGGACTATCTGCCAAGAATACTTGGCTTTGAAGTTCAGCTTTTCCCACAAAGAAGTATGCTAACAGTCTGAATATCTCCAGGTATACAGGTGTTATATTACAGATTTGTATCTATAGAGAAATACACCTTGTGCTCAGCTACCTTGCAAGATGGGAGGCTCCATAATGCTTTCTTGGCATGAGCTAGAGCTGAGAACTTGAGCATTGCTATTCAGGAAGAAGAGGTGAGCCATGCTTAGTTATATATGTGCACAGCCAGTTATCTCTTTTTCTTTCCCTGTTCTTTCATACTTCTCTCAGCTTTGGAAAATTACTCCGTGTAGACGCATGAAGTACTACTCTGCAGGAGACCATGAGGGAAATGTTTTGCTATTGTTCTCCTTGTTATTACCTGAGCTTATTGGAGGTATAATTAATCTTTTCATGAAGGAAAAGAAGCATCTTGATTACTTTTGTCAGTCCTCAGAACACATTACTGCCTCAGTTTTCTTTTTAATGTATGTGCATGCACATATACAATTTACTACAGCATAAACAAAGGCTTTAAAATATTTTATGTCGCTTGCTGTAAGAAATTATGTTTGTTGGTGGGTGAAAGATGGACAAGAAAGAAAGGCAAATGTGAAGATGTTTTGGCTTACCTACAGAGTCAGTGGAAACATTAGGAATGATCAGGAACCGCAGTTCTCGGGAAACAATATAGTTAGAATCATAGAATCATTAAAGCCGAGAAAGACCTCCAAGATCATCAAGTCCAACCTTTGACCAAATAACAGCATGCCAAGTAAACCATAGCACTAAGTGCCATGTCCAGTTGTTTCTTGAACTCTTCCAGGGATGGTGATTCCACCACCTCCCTGGGCTGCTGATACTTGGTAGATGAGCAGCACTGAGTAACTAAAAGTTACCATGTATTCCTATATACTTTCTAGAAATAAAGATGTATACCTGATACTCCCTTTTTTTGCTTATATTTTCTGAACAAGATTTTTCTTTTACTCCGAAGTTCCACAATCATAAGTTCTCACATAAAGTTTTAAGAAAAAGCTTTGCTTTTTGCACAAGATTGCTTCCAACCTCCTGCAACAAAAAAAAATACAGTTTCTGCTTGCTAATCAAGTTTGACTGGACTTAAGCTAAACTGTTTAAAAAAAAAAAGAAATAATAGTAAATAACTTGCAAACTACTAAGTCATTCCACAAAGTCTTGACCTTCATTATAAGATCTTCTAAAAAGTTTCATAGTAAGTATGTGCTGCTTTAAAGGTAAACCAGCAGGAGAAATGAACCCACCACAAGAGAGATTATAAGTCAGAGTTACAATTTAATGAAAGATATTACAATAAATACACTGACACAAAGAG
>JAWWEW010000001.1:82084144-82102153 GCA_035583185.1 Anabacerthia variegaticeps | reverse complement strand
ACGACTCCCTGGGCAGCTGCTGCGAATGGTCCATTGTTCTTGGGAAATGAATAGAGGGGGTAGAATACATAGCTCTGATCACCCCCCACACAGTGATAACTGGTCCCACCTGCTGAACTAGGACATAAGTATTAAAAAAAAAAAAAAAATAAGTCTCAATATTCTCTTTCATTTTAATCATATAGCAGCTGACAGATTATTGTAATGGAATCAAGTTGGTATCATACTTGATCTCTCAAGATCCTCATTTCCTTTCATATCTTCTCAAACTCACTCCTTAAATCCCATATGCCAGAGGAAATATTCATATATTCACTATGTAATTAGAAAATTTCAGACCTCATTTGGTTGTATAAAGCATAGTAATTAGCTTAGTAAAGGATATTTCTATTCTGCTGTTTTGGTTGTTTTCTTTATGTGCTGCCTGAGTTTTACTGAAAAGCCCCAATATGCTTTGAAAAATTACAGACCCTTTGATTGCAGAAAGTGCTTAGAAATGGAAAAAAGAGACGTGCACACGTGTACAAAAGAAAGAACTACTATGAAACTTTGAAGGACTACTAGGAGGTTTTACTAATATTTTTTAACTTATTCTGTCTTGTCCTATTCTTGTTATTTTTCTTTAAAGATCACCTATGTTTTTGAAAACAATGTAATTAAAAAATGCTGAAAGGTGAGAATATGTGGAGTGTTCAGCTCTCTATGTTTATCAATCTACTAAATCTAAAAAAGAAACTTTTTACAAATGATTTCATATTCATTTCTTCGAAAGTTAGGAGGTCAAATGCCGAAGTTGAGAGAAGTTTCTGTAGCCAACCTTCATCATATTGCAGACGAGTGGGTTCAGTGCCATTCAATGGTGACTCCTCCACAAAAAGAAAAGGGAGATTACCTTAATAAGAGTTTGTGCAACTTAAAAATATCTAGGGGATGGTGGGCATTGCAAAGATCAGGGACTTTACAGTTGGGATGTCACATTTCATATTTATAACATGTACACATGTTCACAGTGCTGAGGAGTCTTAAGAGTTCTTTATACAAATATATGCAAATACACTTCTCAGTTGTATTTGCATTTATAGTGCAGACCAAAAATAGGAACTTTTTGAGTCAAGACTTTTTTATTTATTTTTTTTTGAGTTATATTGCTGTTAAGCCTACTAGATGAATCACTAGAAATCTAGAAATCGTTGACTTGAAAGGAAACTGGAATAAGTAACTACTAATGTATGTCTAGTGTGTGACTCATAATCCAATGTTTTCAGTATCTGTCTTAACCAGCTCCTTCATTTCTAGATAAATGATTCTATTAGTGTCAGGTGCTAAACAGAGCATTTAGTATTTAAATATTGAAACCAAGTTTTTTTCTGGCTAACTGAACATAATGTACATAATGGAGAAAAGAATCCAGCAGGTGTTTCTATAAATGACAAATATAATACTACCTGCTAAGAGCTATGGGAAGGGAATTAAATAGATAGTATTTATGCAGGACATAAGTAGTGACAATTGTAGCTTAAAGCTAGCTCAAGTCTAACTCTACATTTCCTTTCTTTTGCAGTTGAAGCTAGCTAACTTTCCTGCACAGAGAGATAACTTATGCACTCAAGCTTACAATCAGTAGTTTGAAATAAAATTTAAAAAAAAAAAAAAAATGGAAAAAGGGAAAAAAAGAGAAAATATTTAATTTATATATTGAAGATATATGTATTTATATTCAACAATTCTTACCAGTGATCCAGGAAAAGTTGAACTCTGTTAAAGTATAAATTGTAGCTCACTGTTGTTGCTGTGGCTTGGCAGACCTAGATTTTTTTGAAACTAGTGTGTTTTTCTTTGCTGGGGCAAAAGATCGTCAGTGACTTAGAACAATACCCCAAACATAAGGATGGAACTAAGTATTTTCATTCTTCCCACCATTTCAATTCCTCACATAAACTATATTCATGTCTATTTAAGATGTGAGCAGCGTTCTTTTTACAAGGCTCAGTATCTCTTGATAAACATCCGCCCAGCCACTTTTCTACAGAGGGTAAAGTCCTTATGGTCAAAAGTCTTTTCCCTTTAGTCTGGTAAGTGCAGCCTCAGACTTAATACATCTGCATTGCTGCTTCTGCTAGCACCTGTATTATTGTTTTATAATTTAAAGACACTCCATTGCAAGCTTTCAATATTCATTGGTTTGGCAATATTTAAGGTGTCTGGGTATTTTTGATTCAGAATAAGGTGGTTGCATTGCCATCTTTTGTTTAAGAACTTAGTTCCTTATCTGGTCTAAAAGATGCTTAGATGTCTTGGTGGTAAGGTTGGAATAACTCTCTACTGACTGCAAGTCAGCTTCTATTCCATGAAAAAGCCTCTGGAATGGTAACCCTTGACAGGTCATCTTGATTGATTTCTTTAGTTTTGGAGGCAAGATGTTTCAGTTCTGTGCTATGTTCTCGATGTGTATAAAACTGTGGCTGAACAGTTGTTGAAATTTCTCTAAACTCCTTTTTGTTTGCTAACATTTTTATAGGGAGAGTGACATCTCTTCTTTCTTAGCACGTACTTAATTGAATATAAATAAACCATGAATGGCCTCACTTCATATCTGAGGACCAAATGCAAGAGATACATTTTGCTAATGCAGGAAGCATAAATGCTGTGGAATTAATTTTAGCAGCTAAGTGTTCATTTTCAATAACCTCTGTTTCATAAGTCTATAATAATTATCTAAATAACATCCCTGGTTATTAGATGATTAACACATTTTAAATGAAAAGATTCATTCATTAAAAAGAAATGTGTGTTTTTTCCTTATGGTATGGTTCTTTTTCCTTCCTTGTTTAGAATGGATAAAAAGAGTAAAAAAATTTAGACAAGTATAACACTGTTCAGCAAAATGGACAAATATTCATGCTCTGCCATTAGCTGTCCCTTCACATCTCTTTTAAAATTGAAGAAAAAAACTGCTTTAGTTCTGTCTCAACATGCTAAAATACTATGTGGCCTTAGCGCTGCTCCCAGTCTGCATCTCTGTATTTGGAGCAAATGCAGAGCCTTCCTATCTCAATGCGTTTGGGGAAAGTTTCACATCAAATAGAGAGTGGAGTATGGGGTCTGTGCCACTCACTCCATCACTTAATGAATCAGCTCATAGGTACCACTATACGATTTTTGCCCACCACAGTAATGTGCCTAAAGGATCCCACACTAACTTGGGTTAGTTCTGAAAAGAGAAGGTTCAAGTGGATCTGAATGTGTCTCCCTGTTACTGTGAATTTTGAAAAGCTGAGAGTTTTCCAGTTTCTCTCCTGATTCTTATTTTTGCAGTACTGAATCAAAATAATATTCTAGTTTCAGGAACATGCTCTAACAAGCTTCTGCTAAATGCCATCTTTTAATTCAGTTGCTAATGCTAATTGGACCTTGTGTCCTGGGGCTTCGGCATGATGGTACAGTAGAGAAGGCTCTTACCTTTAAAGAGTTAAACACAAGTTTATTCGTATTCTTAATTACAGGGTTTGGGAAGACAAGTAGATGGCATGACTGAATGTAAAACTGAAAAACTAAACCCTTTTGATTTGAAATTAGAGTTTTGTAGGCAACTGTCCACCAAAATAAATTGACCTATTGAAGTTACATTTATTAACAAATATCAGTATTCACTATAATACTGGTCTTAAATCACTACTTCAATACCATTATAACTTCCAAATGTGTTAATACATTATTGATGTTAACATACTAATTTTTGCCTGGTCTTCAGCTTCTAAATAATCTCCTCATTCTTCTTTTACATATCAAAAATAAAGATGAGGTCACATTTTACTTAAGCTGCAACAAAGATTACCTGATTTATAATAATAAAAGTTCTCTGTCTCATGAATTAAAAGATATCTTAATTTTTTTATTCACTCCATATTATCAAACTCTGAAATATTTTTTTAAAGGAGTCTTGTTAAAGAATGTATGTGTGTTTCTACCTGCATTTTTAAATAACTTCAGGGTTAATGCTAAGTAGATAATAAATGTTTAATTTAGTAGCTGCAATAAAATGAAGGAAAAGAGAAAAATTCTTGAACTGGAATTTTTTTCTTAAGGTTTAGTTATAAAAAAGCTACTACATTTTCAAAAAATTTGCATTGGTTAAATGCAGAGAAAATACTTTATTTCTTTTTATTGCCTTGAAATATTTATGCAAGATAAAAGAATTTGATTCAAAATTTAAAAAAGCTTTGCTTTTGCTAATTTTGAAAAGAAAAACTTTGTGGAAATTAAATTAAATATTTCATTTTTAAAAAAGCTAACATGAAATGGTTTTAAGATTTTTAGAAATTCTTCTAATTCCTCCTTTTTGTGGCTGAATTGTCTTCAGTTGTTATTGTGAAATAATGTTAAAAATATGTTAAATCATCTGACATTAAATAACTCGTCTCTAAAGCACAGAGTTTATACTTAAGACACCTGTTCTGTTCTTTTGTACTTTTCCTATCCTAAAGTTAGTCTTTCTGCAGGCCCAGAAAGTCTTTGTATGCCTCAATTGTTTGTTGTGTTTCTGCTGTACAACAAACACCCTATTTTCATTGACTTGTTTTCCTAAAATCTTAGAAAAAAATGTTATATAGACAAGAAAGTCGTTGAGTTCACCTGTGCTGTTAGATGAGTCATGGCATAGATAATTCTTCTACAAGGACATTAGATTTAATCTGACACTTCATAATGCCATGTAGTTGTCACAAAAATCCAGCAGCTACTCAATATGTATGTGAAAGTGTTATTTCAGACTTAGATATTTCTGAAAATACATTTGAAAGGTAGGATTATTTATTTATTATACTTAAGACACAGTCACTACTGCTTTGTCATCCACTAACAGACACATCTTTATTCTTTCCACTGTGAGAAATGGCAGCAGCCTAAGATATATCCAAGTCAGCTGACTACGTTTGCTAGAAATAATTTCGACAATGTATGAAGTGGAAAAAATGTGGAAGGAAAGAGGTCAGCATCATTCATATAAATACAACTTGGTGAATTAAAAACTTATTTTCTTGTCTTTCTCATTGCTTTTTGAAATCTAACTACTTTCCTGCATATTTCTGATGCCTCTGACTGGACTTTGAACTGGGTTATGTGTTCATTTCATGAAGAGAAGATAGAAGAACAGTTGGTACAATTGCTGGTGCAACTACCTCTGTTTGTCTCCTTTCTCTAAAGGGCATGAGCTGTCTGGTGTAGGCAAAAGCTGCTTGTTATCTGAGTTCAGCAGCAGGTCAGTTCTTTTCTCAATAGGTTTCACTACAGCCAGAAACAGCTACCACAGGGGTTTTTTTCATTTCTTTTCCCAAGAGGAGGAAGCAAAGAAACCTAAAAGCACAATTAAGGTTTAACAAGGGGAGTGGTTCTGCAAAATGGCACGTTGGCCAATGTTTGTGCCATACTGTGGAAATATTCTCCAGAGAAGTTTAGCTTTTTGGCAACAGTACTGATGTATACATATTCTGAAGGATTACATGGCTATTTCAAACCTTTCTTGACATACTCCAAAAGAAGTTAAAACCCAATGTCAAGATCTTTGAGGCTTACACCATCCTATCTACCACAACAAGCTCTAATTTACCCATGTTTACTGTCCTAAGTCATGAAAGCAGGGCATACTTACTAATTTTACATATAGATATAGATATATAATATCTGATATGTATATATTATGTATAATATATAATTTAATGTAATAACAGTAGTCTGCATTATTTATACATATATATTATATATATATATTTATTTATTCATGTCCATATTTTAAGAGGGAAACTACCTGCCCCTGGCATTTTTTATGAGCTTGCATCCTGGAACACTCTCTTTCCATCCTCTTATTCATATGTTCATCATTGTGTTTTCTCCCTACAGTCATAGAAAAGATCATACAATACTTCTCCCATGTCTTCTGACACACAGTCAAACATAACATTTATTTCATCTTAATCAAATATAAGACACTAGTGACTAAAAGAATTCACTTGTTCTGTTCCTGTAATCCCTCCTGCTGACCTTTAGAAGGTTACCTTGTTTCTCCTTTGCTAACATTTATCCTTCCTTCACATTTTTGGTGGGCTTATTTTGGCTTTATTTTTGTCTTTAATAGCTGCCTATCTTTAAAATCTAGGGTGGGAATGACCTCACTGCAGTTAATAGGACCCCTATACTAATTCTACTAATGCTACCTTACTGACTGGGGTCAGTATTTTATCTTCTTAAAACTTTGCCTTTTTTTTTTCTTTGTCTTCAGAAGTACATGAGAAGGACCTCTAGCTTTCCGCTCTTCTTCTAGAGGTTGATAATGCCATTGCTTTCACTGAGAAGGAAAATGGGAGCAAAACCAAGATTTAAGTACTAGCTACCAACAGAAGGTTCTATAACCACTGCAAGTTGCAAGCTTGAAAGTAGCAACGTCAGCTCATCCTAGTGTCAGTCCTGGGAATACTGAAATTTTTGCCTATTATAAGAAAGTAAATAGCATAATGTGGGCTTCTTTAATTGAATTTTAATAATTTCTAATAAGGAAGTTTTCTACATTTCTTACATATCTCTAATATGACTATATTTTTAATTATTCAAGATAACTTTGTGGAGGTTTTTTGTTTGTTTATTTTCTTAATAGCAAGCCCAGAAAACAGCATAACACAAAAGACAAATATTAGCTTGTATAAAAGTGGGATGTATGTGTGTGTATGTGCTGGTTAATTTTCTTTACAGTAGCTTCCATGGTGCCATGTTTTGAATATGTGTTGAAAGTGTTGATAATAAAGGATGTTTTAGATACTGCTAAGCAGTACTTGCATAGAATCAAGTGCCTTTCTGCTTCGCATTCCACCACACCAGCATGTAGACTGGGAGTACACAAGAGGTTGGGAGGCTACAGTGAATCATTTGGATAAATAAATGATAACTCACTAATGTGACACATGATAAGGTTAATTTAATTTTTTTTATCTTTTTTTCCTGGTATTGAAATAGAACTGGACTGATTCAGAAATACTTTCTAAAGTTTATCTGCCCATAGTTTCTAAATTTATGGTTTGGATACATTTTTCTGGCAATTAATTACAGTCAGATTTAACAACCTTTATTCCTTTTGATGGGATCTTTGCCTGAATGGTGACTACTCAGCTGAGAGGTGATTAAAAACATATAGTACAATTTAAAATGTTCAAAACACTTTTAAAATCCAGGAGAACAAAGCCAAAATCTATTTAAAGGAAATGAGGTTGCTTAGAATGGGCTGTTAGCCCAACTAACGTCAGCAGGAGTGTTGTCATTCATATCAAAGGAACCTTTCCAGATGCCAGACTAGTTATTCAGGCTTTAGGTCTGCATGGATGCAAAATAGAAGTGCGGTGGTTGTTTTGTTTTTTTATTTGCCATAACAACTATGTTGCATTGGTATGCACTATAATTATATTGCACAAATACATAATGCTTGTTTAGGAATGTGTACCGATGCATAAATTTGGAGGTTGGCAGCAATATAATCAGTTTCATGACGTATAAGAAAAATTAGTTTTATGGATATTCCTTGTGCCAATAGAAAAACAAATAAAAACCAGTCCTTCAAATGTGTATTCATATGTCCTGTTTCTTTCCCTTAATGTAAGTGCACTGGTTTAAAGGTAAACCAGTGGGAGAAATGAACCCAACTCAGGAGAGACTACAAGTCAGAGTTACAATTTACTAAAAAGATTGCAATAAATACAGTGATACAGAGAAAAAAATTGTTTTAATCCACAAAAAACAGATGTATAACCCAGCACCCTGGGACATGAACAAAATGGAGTCCACTAGCCCCTGTGCTGAGCACCATGTGGTCCCCCTGAGTGCAAAGTAAAAGGGAAAAAAACCCATTGGTGAGGATGATGGTCACAGTTCTGTAAAAGTAATGAGAGTGGCAGTCGCAGCCCTGTTGAGGTTCTGGTCCTCCTCTGGATCCCACGAGTGATACCAGAAGTCCTAAAACCTGAAGATTATATATGTTCAGGTTCAGATGGGAATGCCAGTTACCTCACCCAGGGTGGGGAGTTTCACAATGGGTGATTTAACTCAGTGAGTCATGGGATATTTTTGGAATCTTTGATGGCCTAGGTCATTGCAGCTGCCAATTATTTCAGTTGCTTATGGCCCATTAGTAGACATGACCCCTCAGGCTGGGTGTGAAGGTGCTAAAGCCTCCCCAAGGGAGGTTATCACAGCTGAGTCACTGGAGTGAATACAGAAACACTCCCCTGTCTCCCAGGGTTCTTTAACACCCGGGTTGTAGCCTGAAGTGTCAGGTGTGCCCTGGGCAGCTGCTGCAAACAATCCATTATTAACAGTCCATCAGAAATGACACAGAGGGCACAGAATATACAGTTTTGGTTACATCCACATAGTGATAAACTGGTCCTGGCCCCTGTAACTAGAACAGTAAGACCTTTTATTTGTGTAATTTTCAACAGAAGAAAGTATCATTACTTTTTAAAAGTTTCATTTTAAGACTTTTTATGAAATAATTTTGATGTTAGTCTGGCTGGTCAGGATTTGATCATGACACTTAAGAGTGTGAGCAGTGTTGAAAAAGCAATTGCCTTGGCCCTCTGTGCTCATTAAAAAGAGAGAACCTCTCAAGGGCAACACAAAATTGGTCTGTAAAGACTGTTATATGCTGGAATATGCGGCTTACACAGTGTAACAGAATAGTGGCAGTTCATCAGTTCATTAATATCAACCTATATTCATAGACCAATATGTTCCCTAGAATGACTGTCTTTGTCCCTTTAGAAGCAGAGAGAAGGGAAGATAGAGAGTTGTCATCACTAGAACTTTTACACGGCAACTATCATATAATATATAAGAGAAAAGAAGGGACACTAAGGTTCATATCAGATGTTTTTACCTTTTCTTTCTTTTGGTGGTCAGAGATAGTTATTCAATGCTCATGTTTCCATCATGAAAACTTAATGACTTCCTCAAAAATAAGAAAAAATTTCTGGCCATTCACATAGATCTGCTGATCTAATGCACATGTAAAAGCAACATAAGTCTTAGTATCTGCTCAGATGAATTAAACTTCCAGTATAGCTTCTAGGAAGCTACATTTAACCCAACAGAGACATTTCCTGCAACAAATCCAGAATTTAAAACAAGTTCAGTTTTCTGACAAGATGAATAATACTGTTGCCTTCAGGCTGAGAGCTACTGCACAACCTTAACTTGAACAAACACATTTTCTTACTAAAAAAAATCCCCAAAACCCCACCTAAAACTCTCCTTATTTTGCCAGATCATCAAACTCTATGAGCACAGACTTCAGACCATGTTCTAGGGATAGCATTGCCATAGCAATGTTGGTTAGTTACACGGGAAAGAAAATATTATCATGTCCTGAACATGAGATAAACTGTTATATAATAATGAAACTATTTAAAAATAAATAAGTGCCTAATATAAAAAAGGCTCACTGTCTTTATGAATGGGTATTCAGATGTAACATAATGGTTGTTGTTTAAAGGGAATTTGTATGTTTTATTAAGGCATGCAAGTGCAAGTAAACTTTCACTGCTGTTAGTGACCATCAACAGGATTTACAAAGTAACAACATCTAGGCTGGGGGGAATATAAGATTAGAGTTATCCTTTTCTCTAATTTGCAATAGCAGCCATGGAGATGACACCATATGGAATAGAGAAGGCACAATAAAGAAGGCAGACTACAGCTTGAGCTTTTATTTCTTGCTAACCAATAGAAAAATGACAAATTGATCTGGCATATAGAGCATTTATAATTATAAGGCAGTTAAAAGTAGGAAAATTGTCAGTAACTGCAGAGCATTTGGACAAAACCCCTGCAATCTGAGTTAATTATCTCTCCAGAGTTCTTGTTCTGAGCAAAACACATGTGTTTATGTAGTACTATTGTATTAGGGCTTTATTTATACTTGCTTTTTACATAGCCTTATTAAAAATAAAAATAGAGATCCGGAAACAGTATTTGAAAAGTTTGTTAAAATAGATCAACTGTCGTTAAATAGACATTGGAATGCAAATAATTTTTAACAGTCTGTTTTCAAGTAGCAAGGGCAAAATGCAGAATCAAGGCGGGGGCGGGGGGGGGGGGAGGGTAATGGGGTGTGTTGTAAAATCCTTACTGCATTCTAAAGCAGTGCGAGGGAATGTCGCTCTGCTGAACCCAGTGGAGCCTTACCTGCTCTATGCAGCTAAGTTTCTGGATAATTATAATTTAAACCTGTGCTGTTGTTTCACTTTGTTTTGTTTGGGGGGTTTTCCCCCCACTCTTTTAAGAACTGTCTTGTTTCTAAAACTGTGGAAAGCTTGGGAACTTTGTACCCTTCAGTTAAGTACTTTTTGAACATAATCAAATTTGAACAATCACTTGTTTTAATGCTAATATAAGTAAGCAGACCTAAATATTGCATGCAATAGTGATAAAATTCAGAATTGCTTATTTCCTGTCTGAGCTAAGGTGGACAAAATTTTTAAAGCACACAGCGAATTTTAAAAATAAAGTTCAGTGAAAAGTATGTAAAGTGAGTGTTTGTGAATTTAGTAGCTATCCGTGATTGAAAATATGTTGTCTTCTCTTATGTATGGGAACACTGCTATTTTGATGAACTGTAAACTGTAATTATAATCAATATGCACCAAGTGTAACTAGAAAGTATAAAATTAAACTGTAAAAAAAAGCATCTTTCTAAAAGATTTCTAGCTTTTTTTTTTTTTTAATGATCATAAATGATGGAGTCCTAACCTAGAAGTATGCAGAAAATAACATAGTCCTCCTTGACACAACCAGCCAAGTAAAAAGCCCTAGGCAGAAGAGCAAAGGAATTTTGTTTTTCTTTTTTTCTCAGGTCTTAACCTCAAAAGCAGTACAAATTACAGAAAAAATAGGCTGAAAGATGTTTGGGGTTTTTCCCCTATTGCTCTTTAATTCTATCTCCATATCTTTCAATAACTGAGGGCTGCACTCAAAAGGAACAACAGACTGTATCTGGACAAAGCTATCTATTCCCCTGCTAGAGCTTCTGGTGGCTAATTGATGGTGTATTTGGGGATAGTAGTTGCTGATTTTTATTTTTTTTTTTTTTCCAGAGTGCAGCAATTAGGGCTCTATTTTACAATCTGTAGAACAGGTTATTCATTTATGTTTCAACATCACTGATAGAGCAACCTGGTCTACTGAAAACTGTCCCTGCCTGTGGAAGAGGGGTTGGAACTAGATGATCTTTAAGGTACCTTCCAACCCAGGTCATTCTATGATACTGTCTCTGCTCCTTCCTCAACTGAACAAGAAAATATTCTTGTTCATTTCCTGCTCTTCTGAGAAGGCCCTTCACCTTTGTTTTTGTCCTCTCAGCCTGTGCACTCCTACAGTGTTCATAACCTGGTCTTGTTGTGATACTCTGAGGTCTGCTGACACTGGTATTTTCATTCAGGTCAGACCTGCACTTTTGAAGGAGTCTCCCACTACTTGCTGGCTGGTTTTGTGGTCTCACAGTAGACTCCTTTCAAGCAAGATACACTCGAGAAGCTCTCCTACTGCTCTCTGACTGCTAATGAGTATTCCATTTATAAGACACCATCAGAGCTATTCAAGAGGAAACTTCCCCTGACTCATGTGTTGTAGTGATCAGGTGCTCTGCTCCAACAGTTCTGCGCTATGGATTCATTGATATTGCACCACATTCATTGCTAATGGAGATACAGTCTGCAAAGTCAACATCCAGCAAGACGGGTCAGAATGACTTGAGAATAAGCGTGATTTTTTTATTTGTCTGAGGCTGTGGCAGAATTTGAACTTTAGGCCAGAGACCTGAGGAAAACTTTCTACTCTTCAAGGTATTATAAAGGCATAGGCAAAATACACTCTGCCCCTAACTGACAGAAAAAATCCTTACATTTATGTCAACAGTGAGTAATTTCCACTTTTTAAGCTTAGGTTATTTATGCTAGAAACCACTGCTTTTAGAAAAAAAATATTCTTCCATTATGGAAGTCTTTTGGAATAGAGAATGGTTTTCCCTGTTTTGCAATGGAAACTGTCTATCCATGCCACATAGCAGGGAGGCCAAACAAATTAGTCATTCAGCAGGGCAGACAGTGTAGCAGCATGGATAAGCACCTGGGTCCCAAACTGATAAATTCTTTTGTGTATTGATGTAACATGCCAAGGGAGGTATTTGGAATGGAACCAATTCTAGTTCTGTGTTACCTTGATGTCTGAAGTGCCTATACATATATATCTTGTTATTTGAATGTTGCTTGACCTTTGCCATCACGAATATCTCTTCCAAGCCTGTAGCATCTTGGATTTTCCATTTTGCCCTTGTATGGCCATACTCTCTTTCTTTCCTTACCATCTGTTCTGGTCTGCTCAGGCTATTCTGGCTTAACTTTAATGATCTAGTATTTCATTATCATAGTATTTCTCACGCACTTTCTGTTTTTTATTGGCTTTCCTAAACTAATGTAGTTATACTGGTGGGACTCTGCAGTTCTGAATGGGCAACTTGTTAGTGGCAGTATTTCCTACAAGGCAAATACAAGGCAAATTGAACTCATGCTTTTGTTGTTCAGATTAGTTTTCTTCCTACAACTGAGAAAGTATTGTGCAGAGATTTCCTTACATAGGGTATGAGTGGTCTGGCTTACATTATACCTGATTGTATCCACAAGCTTGGACTACTTCTCCTCATCACCCTCTAATATTGCACCCTCATCAGGCCTGCTATAAGATTGCTTAGACATGGCAAGCAATGACTTTTTGTGTGTCTATCTGGTTCAACCCAGACATTTCCAGGGATTGAACCCTTAAGGTAAAATTAAACAGCGGCAGAAATTAAGCCAACACCCTCTCAAAAGGAAAGTAAGGTAGGAAAAGTTTAAGATTTTTTTGGCTTAGAACAGTTTGGTCTCAAACTATCAATTCTATTTGCACAGTTTCTTTGGGACAGGGAAAAGTATTTGTGATGTCCAGAAAAGAGAGCAATGGAACTGGCATGACCTTTACTGTACTAAGTATAACTGAAGAGAGCTGAAACTACATTTGAGCTCAAATGGTGATAGCGATACTGATGTGGACTTCCTCCTCAGTAGTCCTGCTAGGACTATTAGAACCCACCAGTCTATCTTAGGCTGTAAAGCTGGGTAAATCAGTGTTCTTGAAAGCTGAAGAAAACAAGGCTTTTGACCTAGAAGGGATGTTCAGAAGAAATACAGTGCCTCAAACAACATATTTTGCTTGGATAGCTCTTTTGTTTCGTGTGTGTTCCATTTATAGATTTTGATACCACCCTCTTTTATGACAAACAAATAACCTACAAAAGCAAGTGAAAACCTGTTGCCATTGCTGAATATTTATAACAAAATTGAGAATTGTCTCACTATAAGTTTTGCCAATTCTTACAGGTTTTAATATATTACAGTAAAGTTCAAATACAGCACAAATATCAGTTACCAGTGGACATAGATGCAGTTAATCTGGAAATAATTTTAGGCAACTAGTCATCTTAAGGTAAGATTTTAAAAGTGTCTCAGAGAATGTGAATAATCAGCACTGAATGCTGATTAACATTGTGGAGGAACAAGGCTTAAATGCTCAGGTGTTGTTTCACAAAGATGTAGCTCTAATATAACCCCCCAATTTTTCCTGCATGGAGTACACACGGTGTTTCAGTTAGAGAAAAGGAGAATTTCTGCAAAGTCTTTCCATGCATAGAGTTGAAAGGTTTTCCCTGGGAGATGAAAGTGGCAGTCTCTCACCAGAAGAAAAGGTGTTTCGGTTAGATATTTACAATTATCAGAACCATGAAGGTTTGGGTATTTGCAAATTCTTGGCTCTTTGTATCTGTTTTGTTTTTTCTTTTTTTCTTTTTTTGCCATTCACTTCGGAAGGATTTTTTTTTAATTTATTTATTTTTAAGACATTTTGAGACAACACCAAGCTCATACTTCTAGACTTTTTGAGTCTTAGGAGGCAAATTAAAAAATATGTTTTCCACATTATCCTATTCTTTATGTTGCTTCTTAGCACTTAAAAAAAAGCCTTTCATTCTGTTAATGGATAGCACTATATGCTCTCCAAAATGTTCATAGTCATGTATACATAATATGTAAGTATTATTTAGGTGTAAACCACTTTTACTTCAGGTTTGAATAAATACAAATTCCTGGATTAATTTCAAATATTTGACTTTCAAAAAAATGTATATATATCAATACCTTCCATCATACTCTTATTTAAAAAAAAAAGAAAAAAAAAAAAAGAAAAGGAAAATCATTGTTTATTTAGGAAAAATTTCCCAATCTGTTTGAAAGGCTTTGCTTTTTAGTTTTCTTTGAGAAGTTATCTGCTGTTTTGCAAAGCATTTTAAAATGAATTAATTCTTTCTTTATATTAACATAGCATAGTTAATTAATTTTCTTCACACATTTGTTTTTTATTTTTAGTCATTTAAGCAAAATATTGGAAACAATAATTTTCGCTACCTTTCTGAGGAAAGTTTCCATATAAGAATTTGTCTTGATAGTGAGGAGAGGAAGGAAGAATAAGTTAAAAACATAGCGGGGGTGGGGAGTGGGGCGTGGGTGTGTATGTGTGGTTTTCACAAAATCACAGAATATGCTGAGTTGGAAGGGACCCACAAGGATCATCGAGTCCAATCAGCTCTCCACAGGTCCATCCCCAAGAGTCACACCATGTGCCTTAGAGTATCATCCAAATGCTTCTTGAACTCTGCAAGGCTTGGTACTGTGACCACTTCCCTGGGGAGCCTCTTCCAGTGCCCAACCACCCTCTGGGGGAAGAACCTTTTTCTAAAACCCAAACTAATTGTCCTCTGACACAACTTCAGGCCATTCCCTCCTGTCCTGTCACTGGTCACCACAGAGAAGAGATCAGTGTCTGCCACTCCTCTTCCCCTCACAAGGAAGTTGTAACTGCAATGAGGTCTCCCCTCAGTTTTGGATATATGTCTGTTATATGTTATGTAGTATAGTGCTTGTCTAGGTGGTAGCATTCCAGTTAAGATCCAGCAGCAAATTCCTTTGACTACTGCTTCAGTTTTCTTAGAAATAACCATTATCTGTTTCTTCCTTTTAATGTGTTATGGCATGGCAGCACATTCTTGCATGCTTTAAATATTTTGCAAAAACCATTGCAAGCCTTTGTGGGACAGAGTACCATATGACTGATGTCTGTGGATCCTTCCCTGGGCCACAGGTATAGTTTGCCACCTCTTGGGTGTATCTCACATTCTATGTGCTGTCCTTTCAGGCACTTATTTTCCTTTAGATTTGGCACAATCTAAATTTTTGTGTACAAATCAAGCACTCGTATATATTCACCTATTTTTCCAAAATCTTTATTTAAGATGTTTTAAATTTTGAAGTCTAGCTTGAGTCACATTTATACGGATCTTATTTTCTGAACTAAAGAGCAATTATGGCATAGAAATATGTGCATTGCTAATTTGTGCCTTTCTCATTTGCATCAGCTTGTATAGCATTGTATTCTTGCTGCGAGGATTCAGCTCTTGTAAACCTATTCGGTCTGGTTTTGATGAGGTTGTCATTTCTTATTCCATCTGGTTTTGAGTCTCATGGCTCTTGTTAGTTGTTTTGGGTTGTTTTGGTTTTTTTGTTTGGGTTTTTTTTTAATTCATATTCCAATTACTGCTTTTAGTTATTAATTATAGGTCGCTGTTAGTTTGGCTACTGATCACCTGGAATCTAATTTGCAATCAAAAAAGTGTATTAAATTTATAGATATTTTCTAGAAATTCCTGGTGCCACCTATTGGTTCGATTGTAGAAATGCAGCTGCAATTCTAGCATCGAAGCAAAGCTGGCTGTGGAAATAGTCATTGAAACCTTGTATTAATTAGTTAATTACTCAAATTCTTATGTGTAAATGAGTCTATGTCTGACTCGTTATTTAGAGACATATGCTAATTTGAAATATGTTTCAATAATATGTATATTACTAAAGAACATATTACTAAGTTCTAGTAACTTTATAAAGTTTTGAAGCATTTTTCTCTATTTAAAAAGATCCAAATAAATATCAACGCTCCTCCTCAGCTTAAAACTTCACCAATCAAACATTTTGAAAGTGGGATATGGCAGTTACTGATTCTTTCTGTTAATTTCTTCTCTGTTTATCTTGCATTTCTGTTAAGGAGTATGTATGAATTTTAAACACATTTCCCATAACAGAAGTTGTGTAAACTCATTTCATTATAAAATACAAATTCTATCTTAATCATTGATTTAAAAATATTTTTTTACGTGAATATAAACATAGATATAACCTTTTTTCTTTAATATGTACTTTTACTGGAGAGATAAATTGTTGTCCTGAAAGCTTTTAAATTACTTATTTATTTGGAGAATGTGACTTCATGTATTTTACCAACGGACTCAAGGTAGACAGCAACAAGGAAGTCCAGTGCAGTGAATTGCTGGGCACAGAGGGTTTTACTTTACAGATAGTGCAGGAATAGTGAATTTATAGACCTGCAAATACAGAGTCAGAAATGGAGTTGACGCATTCACTCTGACACAAGACCCCAGTCTGCTACAAAGAGGCAGTGAGTCAGTCTGAAGTGACTATGGAGCAGATCCTGTTGGTGTTTCTGGAACCATAAAGATGCCTGAAAAATTCATCTATACAAAAGAAACATTAGTCCCTCAAGCTGCTACCCAAGGCAAGAAGGATTTAGGGATGACACAATGTTGCTTCCATTCTATCAGATGATTCCCCGCCCAAAATTTTCATGTTGTCAGAGTGACTTGTTTACTTCTGAGACACTTCTATTGGATTATACTGTCTGGTGGCCCTGCCATGCTTACAAGTTAAGTTGGATTTGTATGATTAAGTCTGTGTTAATGAGAGGAATTTATGCATAGTTGTGGTTGACTATTGAAGTCCTGGCAAAGATGATAGATGATTAATTGCTATTAAGTACCTCTCTTGATATACCTACACTACAAAATCAATTTTGTTTCACAAATATGTAATACTTAATTATGTGAATTGCCTAATTGTTTCATTCTCATCTAGAGTGAAATCTGACTTGATTTCTGAACTTGTTTTACCTTGTAGAAAGATCTGCATGTACATATTACATCTGTCAGACAGTGTGCCTCTCTCTAAGAGATAGCATTTAAAAGTTTAGCTGAACAAGAAGTGTTATTGCAAGTCTGAGATAAAGCACAGCAGAGATTGTTGCTTCTTGAGAAAAATCCATAAACAAAGTTCAGAAAAGCCTTACTTTTTTATCCCTTGTGATTACTTTTTCTATTCTCATTGTTTTCTAAGAACAGAAAATTGCAGTGCACTCAATTTTCAAATTTATTTGAAAAACTGTAACAACAAAGTATCTAACCATTGGATCTTCTTTGCCTTACAGATAGGAAGGATATAGCCACAGCAGGTGTGTTTGTAGTTTCAAAGCCATATCAAGATAGGTTTAGAAACAGGGATCCTTTTCTGCATTTTTGAACTTGTATGTTTTTGAAGGCAGTATCTAGCCTGGTGGTCTGTCCTCCAAAATGGGTAGTGGAAATACATAACCTTTACATGAGGAGTACTCCATAATTATAACAGATAGGATTACGAAGTAATAGTAGTGAAATGAAAGGTCTAGTAGAAATTGTATGTAGTCCTGCCTTCTCTAGACCTTTATATATTTTAATTTGGGAGTATTTCTTGTAACTGTCAACCTGTTCTATCAACACCTGCACTGCTTGATTTGCATTTAATATTTTACCTCTGCATGATATTGATGCCTGAAACCCTGCAAAACAGACAACCTGGAGATGAGATAGAAAAATACCTTTATTCCAGCTTAGGTCCGGATCCCCTGGCCCTCCGGCACATCGACCGAAGGACCAAGAGCCTCGTAAAGTTACAGTTTTTATACCCTTACAAACCATTAGCATATTTAATACATTAATACCCATAACCAATC
>JAWWEW010000001.1:82072164-82083082 GCA_035583185.1 Anabacerthia variegaticeps | reverse complement strand
AAGATGATTCTGCTTCTGTTATAATACTGTATTTCATGGAATACTAATATCATTTTGAGTTATGCTTTTATGTGTTGAAGGCACTTAGAGTTGTGGGAGGAGAACATTTTTATAGTCATAAAGCCCCTGGACCTGGGAATATAATTTCTCTCCCAGCTTTGTGCCTAAGATGTCTCTGACTCAAGTCAGGGTAACCAGATGACTAAAAGGTGATGCATGTAACTGCTACACTATTCTGTTGATAAGCCCACCTCTGTCCAGCATTTTAAATCCTTGGTATGTTTGGATGATTTGTGTACAATGAAAGATAACTAGAGTAGTAAGAAAGCTGTTTTGGTTGGGATTATTTCTTCCCAAATAGTTCAGCTGAACCTGTTAATATACAAACTGCTCGCTCTCAAAGATACGATCTTCATTTCATAAATGGTGCTAGCAGCCACACTATTACTCAAACCTAGTTCATGAATTGCCCTTTGAAAAGGAGGAGGAAAGACTGAAATGGAACTGGTGACTTCTGTGGGGACTGTTAATAAAGCTGATTTACTACCAGTCATTCAATGCTAAGATGCTTCATCATCTGGAATGTGATACAATGCAATGATCATGGTGGAAATCCATCACCTAGAGCTGGCTGCTGGCATCTGTACTGCAGGGAGCAAATAGCCGTGGAAGCTGGGAACGGGCTGTGTTGACTCTTCTAGCTCTGCAAGAGGTGTGTGGCTGCAATCTGACTTTTCAGGTTTTCTTACAAAAGTGTTAAATATTTTCTGACATACTGATCAAACCTCCTTTCTTCCTTCCCTGCCTGTTTGTGTTCTTGCACTTCCACAGAGCTGGAAAGAGAAATAAAAGTAATATGGAGCACATCCTTGTTCCTGTGATCATGAAGATGTGTGTGTATGTGTGCATAATATTTACATTTATGTATAGTATTTCTATTTATATGTATAATATTTAAATATGTATTATTTATATTTAAACACGTATATATATCTATATACACAAGATTAAATTCAGCTGTCAGATTGCAAAATGGGAATCTACCTTGATATTCGGTTATTATTCACACAGTACAATGGAATAACTTTCTATTGTGGTTACTATTAGAAATACCCAGTTGTTATTCTCTCTCACCTTTCTGCTTGGCTGAGAACTTTGCAATAAATCCTTTTGACTTTTGTCAAAATAGGAGAATATGATGAAGTAGATTCTTTAAAAATATGGGAAAAAAGTGACCTCAGACTAGCTGCAAGTCAGTGAAAAGGAAACAAATTATTTTTCCGGTGGCTGAGTCCCCTGGAAGATTCCTAATGAAATCTTTGTTCATGTAAGAATCATTTTCAGGAAACATTTTTTACAATGCCACACCCTCAGTTACTGAGATTTCTGCAACTGATCTTTTAGTTTTTCAGCTGGTGAGTCACAGTCTTTGGAGTATTTATTTTTCAGTCCAAGTCCAGGATGCTTTTTAGTAAAAGACAGAATTTTGTTTGTATGCATTCATAGTTCTTGCTCATGCATAGAATCATCTTTGCTGCATACATCAGCAGTGTAAGTCATTTAAGCACCTATGAATGTTGAATACCCACTCTTTGTGTTCAGGTATCTTTTTGGGTATGGTTCTGTGTCTAATTAGAAAAATAACCATCATGTTTCCCATCTCATGAAGTAAATCTGGTATATCCTTATCATCAAATGGAGCCTTCAGGGGGAAAAAAAAAAAAAAAGAAAAAAAAAAAAATATTTGAATGCTTTGTTAAAAACAGTAGTGATACAAAAGTTGATTAACAACAGTCATCTCCCTAAAAGTCCTGCTCTCTACAAAGCACCTTCAATACATGTGGAAAGAAATTCTACATTTAGCAAGCAAAGGGCTACCTGAGTAAAGATATAGCTGTGCAAGACTCGCACATTTCATAGAATCATGGAATGTTTTTGGGTTGGAAGTGACCTTAAAGATCATGGGCACTAGATCAGGTTGCTTAGGGCCCCATTCAACCTGGCCTTAAATATTTCCAGGATTGGGAATCCACAACATTTCCAGGCAACCTGTTCCAAAAGAACAGGGCAACCTTTGTGGACAACCTGTTTTCAAAGGCAACTTCTTTTGCTGCAAAAACTTACTTGGTTCCTACTGAGAGGTGACTAATTTATATACCTTTCTAGTGCTCATATTTGCTAATTTTTCCACTTTTTCCTTTTTTGGCTGGTAGTTAATTTCCTATGGGTTTCAGGCAATTTCATGTATTTTTACATTCTTCGTCATTTTTTGCTTTAGAGAAGTATATATTAACGTCCTGCAATTTATATGGTAGGAGCCACTTTGGCTACAGGCTACAGGAATTAGTTATGCTTTTGTCCTCAGAAGTGGGCAGACCAAATATAATTTCAATGCCAAAAAGACTGAAGTCTTATTCTGTAGATTTCTTTGTAGCACTAAAGCAGTGCTGCTGATGGAGTTGACCCTTCCTCATTAGCTAATAAATATGCAAATGCTTTCTAAACCAACTCTAAATAAAAGTTCATAGGTAAAATTTCACCCTCATATCTGACTTTACATGTTCTATCAGATTTTGTATAAATAGCTAAGATTAACTACTTTTGAACCTTTGTACTGTTTTGTATTATATTAAGCGACAACTAGTAAGAAACGCTTCCAGAGCACGGATTTATCTGTAGATCAAGGATGGACTGATATTATGGATTGTCAAAATAAGAAAAAGCACAGAAGCATAAAGAGAAAATGGTAGTTTTTCAGTGCTTCATCTTTTAATGATTACACTAGTAAAAAGATAAGTACTGTGATGTTACTGGACTTACAGGAAAAGATGCAGTGAAAAAAAAAAACATTTTTATATGTATTTTTTTTATTTTCTTCAAGGGTCTGAGAATTTTGATTTATTTTTCTGGACCTGTGGATTGCATGTGGGTTTATCACATCATGCTTGCCTAGCCTAGGAGATTTTTGTTAGTTTCAGAAATAAAATTAATTTCTAGTTCTTGATTTCCTACCGAAGTAATATGATATTCAGAAAGAAGACAGCTTCTAAATCAAAGAAAGCAGTCTTTCTTTTGTGACAAGCATACATGCACAAAATCTTTATGACAATAGATGGATTTGGATTGTTTTTCAAAGAACAGCTTTGCTTAATACCACCTTCATAGGAAAACTCAAAGAAAAAGAGAGAAAGAAAAACAAAGGAAAAAGCGCAAATCTAAAGAAAGTGCTAAAGCCCGGCCTTTCATAAAAAACCATAACCATACACAAAACTGTTCTTCGCTGAAATGCGTTTATACTTGTTTATACAACAAATGATGCACAATGAAGACATATGATGGAAAGTCTTCTAGAACTGAAGTGTATTATCTGCCTTCTCATAACAGCCTTTGCAAAAATCTAACTCCATATATGGCTCTTTACATCAGGTAGGAATAAAGTGCATGCTATTTTGCAGAATAATAATCATTAAACAGGGTCAGAATAGAATAGGAATTTTAGTAAAATATACAATAAAAACTAATCTTGATTAATGTAGCATTTATCCTGACTTTGGTATTTTGTAGGAGTTTTGCCTGAATTAAAAGGTGGGTAAGGAAGTCAGGATTTACTGTAGAATGAATGCGTATAAAAGGCTGATTCTTTTCAAGTGAATGCAGGCAATTAGAATCTGTGGTATTCTAATCTCAGTTGTGAGAAAAGCAGTAATGTTAATTTTGAGGTATTATGCATCACACTTCTTTTATGAGTGATCAAGTATATTTCCTTTATCATTGCCTTTAAAACCTGTCTTTGAACAAAGCTTGCTAGAATGGTGAGGAAAAATGTATTCTTTCTTTCTCACTGTACAATTTCAAAGTGAATATGTTGTTAAAAAAAACATAAAAGCACACATTTCAAACTGTGAAGTTTTCTTACATTTTACATTTTGTGGCAAAATTATATTTCACCATTTTTTTGGTGGAAATTATGAAATATGTAGGCAATTGATTCCAAACGTCCTCTGGTTCTGAAAAATTGTTAAGTAATTTGGAAAAATACTGCAATTATTTCATAGAGACAGTTTTTCTTACTTTGAGAAGTCGATTCTTCAGACTATGCATCAATGAGTTATTATGTATTCCTCTTAGAACACATTTAGATTTTATTTGCGTTGTTTCAGAGAGCCTGCTGCTATTATTTTTTTCCAGTAAACATAAATCTGAAATTTTTTCAGACTTAAAGACAACTTAAAAATAACATTTAAATGCTTGCAAGCTAGAGCTGTCTTCTTTATTCTAGCTGTTGTTTGCTTCAGGAAGGACTTCTCCACACATTAAATCAATTATGACTGTCCAATATGTCATGTAAAGATACCACATGGAAGTCAAGACAGCCAAAGGTGTTTACACATGCCAGTCGATACACAGGCTTAGAGAACCTCAAGTCAAAGGCAAATATGTTCAACTGAGCAAATATAGGTTGAATCTTGGACTCATGGACACTGGTAGCAATTCTTTTCTTATTAACTTCAGTAGAAATGAGTGCTCCAGCTTCATTACTTTGGCTGTGGTAGTTTACCGATACCTTATTACAGACACATAGCTCTAAGATGAGCTATGCCCAGCAGGATGATGCTGTTCCCTATCGCCACACATTTGTGCCACTTTTTCTGTTTAATGCTCAGACGTGTTGTAAGCTGGACTGAGCATTAAGTTTTACAAAATACAGTTAATATTTTTTAGTTGTATCAGGCATTCCCTGGGAGAGATGTGATCCTCCCCAGGCATATAGGAGCATGTCTTTGGGGACTGTTTTGGCACCATCATGGCTGCGAGTGACTTTAAGTGCCTCACAAAACTCAAAAGAGCTACAGTGGATGTGTTGGATGCTTTTACATGTATAACTGTTAGTTGAGTTGCTGTGCTTCCTTAAACTTGGTGTTTGAATATTCAAATTCCACAGCACCTCACAAGATATTATTCAAACACACTGTGCAAGGATAGACATTGGCATGTGCTGCAGTGAAAACAAGTCACAGTTTTCATTTCACCTCCTTTAAAATCAGCAAAAAGTTGACCTATCATGCTCCTTCTCTTCCATACTAAACTGAGGGATTTTGAGGAGTATTTAGGTTTGCACTTAAAAAGGAATGACATTTCAGCTTGACAGGAGAGCATGTCTCTAGCCATTCACACACCCTCCAAGCTCAATTACTCTTTCAATTAAGGGACATATTATGGCTGGAATATAGTTCAAAAAAATGTATGTTGATGACACATTGAATTTTAGCTTAACTATTACAGACCATATTGCATACATATACAAAATTTTGATCAAATAAATTTATCTTTAATATTCTGCCCTTTTTTCCTAAAAAAAATAATTAAGTACTAAATTCATCAGGAAATTCAGATAGAAAAATTCTATAGCATTTAGAATTGTTTTGTGATCGTTGTTTGAAATCCAGTCACAATAGTTGATAAAAATTGAAACATATTTTTTTTTCGTTTTTAAAATTTTCCCAAAGAAAATTGTTCAAATTATGTTGCTTCTTCTTACTGCTTATTTTGATCAAGAATTGGTCGAAATACTCCCAATTTCTTGCACCTTTTAAAAATCTTTCATAATTTTTGAAGCTTGAGGGAGGAATTTCTGTTCCAATGACTGAGTAGATGTTTCTCCTTAGGGAAGTCCCTTTATTTAATTGTTTTCCTTATGTCACACTTCTGCAAATTAATATAGTGACTTTAACATGTATGCTGTATACCTTCCTCACTGAAATCACATTCTTAAATTTAATTATTTTACTGCATACAAGATCATGGTCTGCTCCTTGTTCTACTGTCAATTCTCTCATTTATCTTCCCTGAACCATCTGAATTAGCCTGAACAAAAACTAGGGAAAAAAATATGGAACCGTGTAGGAGGTTTAAGTTAATGTAGTGTGTATGCAGTGTGATAGCAGCTATTTTGAAGAACATGATATGTTTTCATGCTTTACTGTCTCATATATTTACATTCTTTAGTCATTACAGCTGTGGGATTCAATGACTCCAAGTGAGAAGTACAGTGATGGAAAAAGTATAGAAAGTAATGAAATAGATAGTAATTGGAGATGCTGGATACAGAAGAAGTAGTTAGTGTGAAGTGATAGGGCAGCAAGGAGTGTACACAGCAAACTCACTTCCATGGTCTTCAGGAAAGCAGACTTGTGGGCTTTCAGTCCAGAAAGCCAACCATATCCTGGGCTGCATAAAATGCAGCTTAACCAGCAGGCCAAGGGAGATTATTCTCCACCTCTCCACTGCTTTTGTGAGACCCCACCTGGAGTGCTGCATCCAGCTCAATGGTCCCCAGGAAAGGAGAAACCTTTTGATTTGAATCCAGAGGAGGATATGACAATGACCAAGGGGCTGGAGCACCTCTCCGGTGAAGACAGGCTGAGGAGCTGGGGATGTTCAGCCTTGAGAAGAGAAGGCTTCAGGGAGACCTTCCAGTAGCCTTCTAGTACTTAAGGCAGGCTAAAGGAAGGCTAGAGAGGGACTCTTTACAAGGGAATGTAGTGACAAAGGAATGGCTTTAAACTAAAAGAGGGTAGATTTAGAGGAAATATAAGGAAGAAGTTCTTTGCTGTGAGGGAGGTGAGGCACTGGAACCATGAGGGTGGTGATGCACTGGTTCAAGGCTAGGCTGGATGGAGCTCTGAGCAATGTGTTTCAGTGAAAGGTGCCCCTGCCCATGGCAGAGGGCTTTGAACTAGGTGGTCCTTAAGGTCTCTTCCAACCCAAGCCATTCTATGATTCTATGATCTTCTATAAAATTGAAAGAAAATTTTATTTGTTTTGTTCTCAGCAATAAGTGATATATGGAAGGAACTTCGCTCTGCTGAACTTTGATATCCTATTCAAGATATATTTGCAAAGTTCTGTGATAACTCACGGTACCTCAGGCTTCATCCCAGTGACACAGGAATGTAAGAAATAAACCTCCGGCTGTGTTTAGTTCCTCTGGCTCGTGGGGTTCCTCTGTAGCTGAGAGTTTGGCACAATTTCTTATTTGTGCCTCAGCAGCCTCCACAGGTATTCAAAAGCTTCACAGGGAGACTAGTTACCATTCTTTCTCACAAAAGGAAGAGGATATGAGGAAATTTCAACAGTATATTTCTACAACTGGTATGTCTCCATTTAAAAATTATTCATATTTTCCATAGTTTCACTAAGTTCTGTTACAAATTCTGCTAGAATTTATTTTGACTTCTACCTAATGTATCTGATGCCTTCATGTATGCAAATTTTATTTTATTATTCATGGACTGATGCCTCTAGTTCTGTCTGCTGTTCTTTCATATTACTGCAGGTTTCTGAGTTTTAATATTGATTGCAAACATAACATCACTATAAATGTCTAGCACTTTCCCTCTCAATTTTTAAGTCCTTTAAAAAATTTAAAAATACACTATTTTAAAATAGGAAAAACATTGTCTTTTGAATCATTTAATCTTTATTGTCTCCAGGAGCTGCCTTAAACCACTGTATTATCTTTCAGTGAAAGACTGCTTAGAATAATTCCTTTTATTTCTACTACTTTTAAAGAATATTACCAATTGGTGTAGCTAGATACAAAGATGAGTTAAAATAAAATAAAATAAAAAATCATGCCATGTGGGGGAAAATAAATAATATTTGGAGGTCTCTCCATAAAACACGAGCACCTGAATCATGCTTTGTTCTCTTTTGAAAAGGCTGTGACCACAATCATGTTTTCTCATTCTCCAAAAATTCTTTTATATCTGGACTGTCTTTCCCCAAGGACTGCAGGGGATGGTTCCTTTCACAGTGCACAAGGGGAACCAGACAGTAACTGGCATAAAAGGTCATTTGCCATCTCCCACTGAAAAACACATAAGAACAAGGACACAAGATGGGTTCTTGCACTGCCTATGAGACAGGATGGCAGGATGAGTAGCTGTGTTTTCCACGGGACATCCTGCACAATGCTGGACAATTTCTACTGCAGATCCCAAACAGTGAATGAAACAAGGAAATATTTGGTCTGCTACTCCTGCTTGCCATAAGCTTTTGCCATACTGATAGGTTTGCTGCCCATACAATAAAATGAGCCATTGTTTTATCACATTTTTAGTATTCATTTAATTCTTGTTATTTCCACAAAGTATTGTCTTTAGACATGAATTCCTCCCTGCAAGTCACATAGTTCTTTGCTCCTTATAGTCCAAAGAATTGTGCCTTAGGCTTTGCCAGCATTTGCAAATTTAGCATCTGTAATTTCAACTATGCCAGCAAGTGGGACTGACTTTTGCAGAGACAAGGTTGCTCATGCTTTTAGCACAACCAAGAAACCTGAAACACAGGGCCCTAGCTTTGCTATTTGCATATTGGCATATTGTTGCTATGCCATTGCTGCTGTTGCAAAATGGATTATGTTTCTTTTTAGCAAATTGGCATAAGTGACTTCCCCCCTATCTTCTCCTCTCCATTTCCAACAGATGGAACAACAGTCTTCCTGTACTAAGTAGGAGATGTGGGAATTAGTAGAAGTCATCTAGCTGTGCCATCAGGGAATGTGCTGCTGATACTTGGACTAGACCATCAGTATGTTTTCCTGTACTGGGTCTGCAACTAGCACTTCTTTTGCCAGCGGCTGTTTTTTTGTTCGTTGCTGAAATTTTAAATTCCTTTCATGGGCTCGGTTTGTTGAGCAGTGGTAAAAACTTCCATGGATTCCTGAGAAGCATGACCGACTCTTGCAGATCTGATAAACTTTTCATTAGTGTCTTGGAGATTTCACTTTTATTGATGTATGGACATGTTCTAGAGGATTAAATGCTCCACAAGCTCATGAATAAAAATTTTAAATTCTACCTGGGGTTTACAGGTTTTAGTGTCTAAACAGAATTTGGAAGAACAAGACAGTACTTGCATTTGATACCTGCAGGTAATCTAATGCTCTGAACCTGCAAACATGTTAGAATGGGTGTTGTCAATTGGGTTTCCTTGCTGGTTGAATTCATGCTACTTGTGACAGGCATGTTTTCATTTGTGCGCAATACAGAGGCATTAAAAAAAATTAGGTCATTTTGATAGTTTGGTGGGGTTTTTTCTACTTTAAGTTTGTGACTTCCAGGCAATTCTGACCATGATTTATTGTCACATCCATGTCAGTGGAAGTTAAAAGAATTTAATGCCCTCATTTGTTCTCACAGAAGTCAGATTTTATGTGATGTGAGATCTGTAATGGTGCTCTGCATTAAAATGAAAGTACAAGGATATTCCTTGGGATGCAATTCCTTTACAGCTCACTGCCTCTCATTGATTTGAAAGGCTGCTTCACACATTACAAATGGATTTTGACCATAGCAACATTGTGTTCTATAGTACTAAAAGCTGGATTGCCTGTGCAGTGGCAGCTTTGTGGCTTGACAGAATAACTGACCATGGGTGTGAATCCCTATGCCAGCTTACTCCAAGAGGATAACATGCACAGTGACATAGCAGAAGCTGTTTCTTGTCAAGAAGTCCTTTGACTAATAAAGGACAGAGAGATGAACTCAGCTGTTCTTAACAAGCAATCACCAGAGGAATGGTAAAAAACAGAGGGGGATGAAAATTAGAGACATTATTTTGGGTGGGTACCTCTGTAGCTATCAGTCACTCATAATGACTCCATACAGTCCATTCATAAAGTCCCCAGTAGGACTCCTCTTATGAAATGCTGGGAAAACATACTTTCCACCAAATGTACTCATTCTGGACAGAGATCTCACTTGACTGCATTGGTAATAGTATAAACATTGCATGGGGGCAGGAAAAAAAACCACAGAAACAAACAATTTCATATTGTAAGACAGAGGTCCAAAATATCTTGGCAGTGACCAGCTTATCATTTACTGCTTCTGTTTTCCTTGCCAGCATTTAAATTAAACTGGACCAGAATCAAATCAGTTCTATCACTACCCTTCTCTAACCTTTGGTTAAGCTGATAATTTTCAGCTTGTTAAAATGTTTAATCTATATCAAAAATGCAACACACTATCACTTCTTGGCACATTTTTGTGACTGGTGAATAGGACTGTATTTTCTTGCATGGTTACAGAATATTAATTCAATGGTCTCTTTATGAGCCACTTGGTGCTGTCAGCTACCTAATGCAGAGATGGAAAACATTTTTTCTCCTCTTGAGAAATGTGATTTATTAGATATTTATCCAAACAGAATGCCTTTTCAATAGTGCCAAACATGCACCATTCAGGAGAAACAGAGGTTCCTAGAGAAAAGATCTTCACTACTACAGTCCAGCTGTGTGATTATATGCTCTGTGAAGTCATATTTAATTCAATTCCAACACCTCCTTCTAGACAGTTCAAGAAATGTCTGCATGTGTTTAGTCCTTTAGCACAGTGTTGTCACTGGTGACATATTTGTCAATACCTGATGGCCATACTGATTCACAGAATAATGACCAAAGGCCAGAAAAAGTTTCATAAGACTTTTCTACAGCAGCATTTCCTACAGGACACATGCTAGATTTTCATGCATGTCTTTAGAAATTTTAATATGCATTAAAAAAAAAAAATATTAATTTTAAACTTCAGGTGAAAATCAAAAGAACTTTTCACTAAATTTGTTACAAAATAAAGTGAGATCAGGCAGAGCCTAAATCTATAAAATAAAGAATCTGGTGAGTTATTTTATTAGTGTCAGACAGCTCAGACAATCACAAAAGAGGTAATAAAAAAAACCCCAAATATATTTGGGAGACAATATTGCACCCTATGAATACACAACAAAATGTTAAATAAGATGCATTTTCTATTTGTTTCAATATTTTTATTTGTGAAATGCAGTTGTAGAGTAATATGTGTGTCTTAGTTCAAGGGGAGAACTAAGATATCTATGTTGGCCAAGAAATAATCCCTCT
>JAWWEW010000001.1:82010053-82072064 GCA_035583185.1 Anabacerthia variegaticeps | reverse complement strand
TCTCCAAGGTTGCTGGGCTTTGCTTTCTTGTTTTGACTAACATGGTATCTAATTGTCTTAGCTCTGGTATATGTTTCCCAGGCATGGTGTTCCAGCTATTATCTGACCCTTAAGACAGCTAGCACAGGGTTAGAGGCTGCTAGGTACTCTAAATGTAAGAAACTACATAGCTGTATAAAAATCTACAAATACATAAAATCACTATGCCTGATAATTGCATTGTTCTTTACATGCCTTTTGATAGTACTCAGTATAATCTTCACTGTAATTTTTCCAGGAACTGATGTTATACTACCAGGTCTGCAGTTCCCTGGGTCTTCCCTCACACCCATTTTGTAGACTGGAGTTAATTTCCCCCATAGCAGTCCTCACAGTGCTGTGCTGTGTATTTGTAGCTAGCAAGGTGTTGAGAACACACCAATGCTTTGGCTACTGCTGAGCAGTGCTGGCACAGCATCAGCACTGTCTCTTCAACATCCCCCAACATCCCCAAAGGCCAGTAGGCTGGGGATGGGAAAGGTCTTGGGAAGGGACATAACCAGAACAGCTGACCCAAACTGACCAAAGGGATGTTCCATACCATATGATATCTGCTCAGCAATAAAAGCTAAGAGAAAGTGTGTGTATGTGGGGGAAGGGGGAGCATTCATTATTATCACATTTGCCTTCCAAAGCAACCACTACACATACTGCTTCACATGAAGTGGCTGGACATAATTTGCTGATGGGAAGTAGATAATAAATATTTTGGTTTTCCTTTGCTTCCACACATGGCTTTGCTTTGGCTTTATTAAACTGGCTTTATCTTGACCCATGAGTTCTTTTCCATCTTATTTTCTTTCCCTTGTCATGGTTGTTTAGTTTTCTTGGTTTTTGTCTAGGCCTTCCCTGGCAACAGGGTCATAACTAAGGAAGTATTCCACAGCATTTCTTCACATAATCAGGAGTATATAAGACAGGAGGAAGGTTTCCTCCCTCTCTCTCTTCCTTTTGGGTGTTTGGAGGACATCAGGTCTCTGTATTGGCTTGGCTCTTATCTATGTGAGCTGAGGCCTATCTGAGGGCTGTTGTCCAAAAGCCGCACTGAGGTGGAGATTTCTACTGCTTCTCTTGAGGGAAGTTTGTTGAGAGTTTATTGTGTTAGTTACTTATTGAGCTTTTCCCTGAGTTTACGAGTGTGTGTATCTGTTTTGTTTTGGTTTTACCCATTTTTGTCCCATTTCCCTTTCCCTTCTCCCCCTTTTCCCTTTTTGGAGTTGTTTGGGGTTCTTGTTTTGTAGATTCATAGTGTTTGATTGTATATAATTGTAATATATGTGAATATATATACACTTTTATTACAATTATCTTTTGGTACTTTTTTTCCCTTCTCTCTTGGGAGGGGGGAATCTGTGTGGCTGGCAGCTGGGTTTGGCAGGGAGCCAACCCAAACCTCCACACTTGTCCAGCTGAGGAGGTGGAGTGATAGAGCACCAAAAAGGACTGCGGTGGGTTGAGCATGGCTGGCCAACAGGTGCCCCCCAAAGCCATTCTATCACTACCCTCCTCAGCTGGACAAGGGAGAGAAAATGTAATAAAAGGCTTGTGGGACGAGATAAATACCGTCACAGGCAAAACAGATTCAACTTGGGAAAATTAATTTATTACTAATCAAATCAGAGTAGGATAATGAGAAATAAAACCAAATCTTAAAACAACTTCCCTCCACCCCTCCCTTCTTCCGGGGCTTAACTTCACTCCCTATTTATCTACCTCCTCCCTCCAAGCAGCGAAGGGGGATGGGGAAGGGGATTACATCCATCATGCGCTGCCTCTGCCACTCCTTCCTCCTCACACTTCCCCTGCTCCAGCGTGGGATCCCACCCACAGGAGACATTCTTCCACAAACTTCTCCAATGTGAGTCCTTCCCACAGGCTGCAGTTCTTCACAAACTGCTGCAGCGTGGGTCCCTTCCACTAGGTGCAGTTCTTCAGGAACAGGTTGCTCCAGCTTAGGTCCCCAACAGGGTCACAAGTTTCGCCAGAAAACCTGCTCCAGCATGGGCTCTTCTTTCCACAGTCACAGGTTCTGCCTGGAGCCTGCTCCAGCACAGGCTCTCCATAGGGTCACAGCCTTCTTTGGGCATCCACCTGCTTCTGCATGGGGTCCTGCATGGGTTGCAAATGTATCTCTGCTCCACTGTGGACCTCCATGGGCTGCAGGAAAATCTCTGCTCTGGCACCCAGAGCACCTCCTCCCCCTCCTTCACTGACCTTGTGTCTTAGTTCAAGGGGAGAACTAAGATATCTATGTTGGCCAAGAAATAATCCCTCTCATTTAAATTTAGAAAACAGAACTTTAATTGGAAAAAAAAAATATATATATATGAAAAGGATAACAGTTCTTAACCACAATACACATATATATATA
The DNA here is from genome assembly GCA_035583185.1 of Anabacerthia variegaticeps. Lineage (NCBI taxonomy): Eukaryota > Metazoa > Chordata > Aves > Passeriformes > Furnariidae > Anabacerthia > Anabacerthia variegaticeps. Next base: position 82,069,654 of record JAWWEW010000001.1, on the reverse strand, counting down.
TATATATATCCAGAAAGAACCAAACAACAACAGTTTGTAATAAATCCCTCCATCCCCAAACGACAAGTCAAACAGTTAAAAGGTCTTTTGGCTACCCCCTAAAAAAGGGGGCAATGCAATTATATCTATGGACAGCAGGTGGCGATGTCACGCCTCAGCCACTGGCTTTTCTCTCAGGGGTTGCAGTTATATTTACGGACAGCCGGTGGCGATGTCGCGCCCGGCCGGCTGGGCTCTCTCTCAGGGGAATGGCAAGCACAGTCCCCCGGTCAGCTCCCATGGGAAATCGGAAAGAAAGCAGTGGCAATCCAGTCTCCGCAGGGGGCAGCAAACAGGCTCTCTCTCTCTCTCTCCTCTTTTCCTCACAGCAGCTTTCCACGGTGCCCACGATCGCTCACGGGTGAAGACAGTCAAGTTACGGAGGGGAAAAACACAATCCAGCTATCCAGTGATGCCTTGATAGGTGTGTCTCCATCCTCTCTCACTCCGCCGAGAGCTGAGCTCTAGACCTGCACAGCAAAATAAAAAAACAACTCAGAAACCTGGCCCCCAGCGACTCCACTCCGTTGAGTCGTCTTCCCCCCCACCCCGCCCCAGGCTGGAAGAACAGAACAGAGCCTTTGGTCTGAGTCTTTATGTCAGGATATGTATATGCATTGGTTCTTTTGTTAACCATCTTCACCGAGGTTTAGGGTGTCGCCTCCAAGCCTTTAGAGAGGAATTCCAACTAGATACCAAGCTATAACAATGTGACAGTTTTGTTTTTTGAAAAAGAGTACTTCAGAGCTGTAAACTCATTCCTAACAGAGAACTGGTTAGAGAGATCTCTTTTGGTTCTTGTGTGGTAGTCAGTATTACCTGACCTCAAAACACCTATTGGACAGGAAAGAAAAAAAAAAAAAAAAAAAGGAAAGCATGTTTCTGAACTCTCAAGAGTCTCAAAATGTGTATAATATAAGAGATAATCTCAGGGCATGAGTGAAAAGGCTGAGAGAGGGATCATACTTCAGACTAAGAAGGCTTTGAAAGAAGGGTTAAATCACCTTTACTCAGCCAAAGCAAAGAGTGAAGAAATTGGAAAAATTATCAAAGAGTTGCAAAACCTAAAATGTCAAAAGTGCGTGTCTATTCCTGTTACTATAACTCCAGCTCTTTCATTTGTTGCTATTTCAGCTTCCCTGCATCTTGCTTCTCAGCAGATAGATTGGAAGTATATTCCAGTGTCAATTCCTCTTCTCACTTCTCAGTTCCGGTGTCCTTGTGCTGCTGCTTTCACAGTTGATGCTGGATTTGATGTATATTTGCTAGGGGCATCAAGGAACTCCTTGAAGGCATCTACTGAAATTTTGCTGGGAAAAAAATTACTTCATTAGACTGTGGGTATGCTTTGAGGATAAACTAGACACCCTCTCATAAGGTTCTGTCAGTGGACTTTATAAGACCCTCCTAAGGCATTTAACCATGATGAAGAAAGAAAGCAGTGAGGAAGATTCTACTTCTGATGTGTAGATTGTACTTGTGCTGTGTGTTATGTCTCTACCCAGCAGAAATACGAAGATTTTATCAAACACCATGTGTTTTTTATTGCAGATGTTGCAATGGCTATTTATGGAAGGGACAATAAATCAAAGGAAAATATATCCAATTCATTATAGTACCATGCCTTCAATTTTACTGTTGGGAAGGCGGATCTGGGTTCTTTTTAAATAAGTCTCCAACTGCATAGCCAGCACTTTTTTTTTATGTATATGCCCCAATGATCTTTAAAGTCCTTGTCACCTTGTTGTACAGAACTGTTACTGAATTTCAGTTACTGGAGTAGGTAGGAGAGAGGAATAGTGAGGATAGAGCCATGTGTGGTCCCAGATTTTTACTTATTATTTTGTCTTTCTTTCTTTTTTCTCTTTTTTTTTTTTTTCCCTAAAAAATACATGACATTTTCACGTGGCCAGTGATAGATTAAAGACTGCTGCTTCAAATATTCTGACAGCTAGAACTCCTTTTGGATAGGGATGCTTTAAAGGAAAGTCGTTTCAACACTTTTTAATATAAAACTTAGGGGTTTGCCTCAGAAATACTTCATCTTAAGTCGGGGGTTTGTATGTACCTTTTTTTTCCTCCAGTGCAGATCCTTGTCTGTTTTCATCAATATTTTATGAGAGAGGATGGGAAAAGGACATGGAAAATATTTTTATCAACACTTTCACAGCTTGACAAGGAATATGTATTAGAGAAAGCAGCAAACAACTTGTTAGGTATGAAATGACAATAAGACGTGCACTTCTCTACTCCAGTCCTTTCAGTCTTGTCCAAAGATATTAATAGAACCTTCTCAAATGTATTATACACGATTTATACTTAAGAAACAAGGGATTCTATTGAAAACTGTCTTCCTGTCTTTCCCTGTAGTTCTCTCACCATTGCAGCTCATCCCATTTTGAATGTGTTAGATGCCTTTATTCATATTGTATTTGCATGAAAATTACTTTCACAGTTAAATTTTAGCACTATTTCTATTGTAGTTCTATTCTTATTAATTAGTTTTACTTAAAATGGTAATATTTGAGCTAAATTTTTTCATAGGCACTTTCTGATTCATTTGTTTGCTCTGGAAACTATGAACCAAAGTAGGGGTCTGTTAGTGAAAATGTGAAGATTATTTTGTGCTATATACCTATTTCTGACATATTATGTTAGTAAGTGAAACAGCAGAGCAGCTGGGGGTAGAATGTAAAAACTGGGCCAGGAAATAGTTTTCAGTGGGAAGGATTTATATCTGTTCTGATAATTAAATTTTCTTTTGCTTGATCGAAAATCCCTCCATGCATTCTACTTGTGGATTGCATGGCTGTATTGTATTCTTATGACTACATGTATCATAAACCGAATAGGAAGGTAAGCATACACTTGAATGAACCACACAATAAAGGGTCATATAAGGATGTTTTTACTCTCCAATCTTCTTCTTTTTAAGATATTTGATCACAGGCATCAATGTCATGCTGGGATCATACTTATAAAATAGTCCCTCTGGCATCTTTGCAAGCAGGTTGCTCTTTTTCCTGGGTGTCCCCAGCCAGCTGCAGCGCATGCGAAACGGGGAATTCACAGTGTGAGGAGTTCTGAGAAGCCAGCCACGTGCACTACCATGGTGATGGTTTGAGATCATCAGGAAGCATTGACCAGATTAATAGTTGAATGCAAGCAGAAGGATTGTGGAAAATACTGAGGAACAATTCTGTGAGCAAAGAGTCCACAGACAATTCTGAAACTTCAGTTACTTTTTAGTCCAAAAAAGTTCTTGTTGCTGTGCCTTGGGTGGGAAGGTTTGAGTGAATAGGATGTATGTAGATATACATTGAACTGGGCAGAATATAACCCAAAAGGAATTTTTATGGTTTTTTTCTGAACAGAATATGTCCCTAGTGTAAATTTCAGCTTTGAATTTTCTTTTTTCTCTTTAAATACTCCCTTCAGATTTTTAAGCACACCTACAACATATTGAAGAGGTAAAAAAGAAATTCAGGTTGAGAGTTTCCAAATACCTGACACCTTTTAAAAAAATGTGATTGAGTTAAGCATGGGTGAAAAACAGTTGTGCAGCTTTGCTGGTTTTTGTAAGGAAAGACTAGGAAAGAGGAGACTAAATGAAGGTGATGCTCTTTTGTAATATTTTGACAGCAGGAAACTGTCCTTCACGGTTACCCAAGAAGAGATGGCAGGGCCTGACAGTAAGGTTAATAGGGCCCTGAAAGCAAGGAGCAGGCTATGATAAGTGATGGTTCTTTCCCACAGTGGAAGGGCAGCCCAGAAAGCTTTGGGAAAGTGAATAGGGACTGGAAGAACATAAAATACCATTTGAACAATCTTCTGACTTTGTGGAAGGTTTGTTCCATTTTGTGCTATTTTTCTTCAAAGCATGGAATGTTAGCATTTTTTCCTTCTAACCATATCTTGATTAGACAAATAAACTTTGCCCCTCTTAGTTGAAATAACTACACAAGAATAGTTAAAAGTTTATTCAGAAAACACAATTATGTTTCAAATAATTTAATTTTCTTATTTTTAGAGAAGGAAGGAGAAACTTCAGTTTGAATCAAAAATGAAACAAAACCTCACACAATCTACATGTAAATGTATACTAGATCAAGGACCAGGAAGTATTTAGATATTTATGTATTTTATTTTAGTAACTTTTCCAATAAGAATTAAAGGAAAGTGTGTTTCACAGTTACTGTTTTTTCATGTGTTCTACATCTCCATACTGTTGACTCTGAAATGTTGATCCTGTATGCAGTGTTGACTTAGTTATTTTAGTTCATTAAATTGGAGGTCTTTACCATTTTAAATGGCAGAACTGGAACACAGGTATGAACTATATTGTCTAAGTTATTAAATGAAATTTATTTAATACTAAGGTCCAGGAATGTAGGTCACACTTGAGGACTCCCAGAGAAGGCATACCTAGAAAAACAAACTTTAACATGTATAAGCTTATTGAGCAAAGTCAGGACAACCAGAAACAAAGTGCAGAAGTTTAAGTAATAAATCCCCACAAACAGAAGTATTTTGATTTTTTTTCCCCCCCCCAGATCTAGATGGCAATAGCTACACAGGAAATTAAATAAAGTCTCAATTGTTCTCATTGGACATAATTGAGTATCAAGGTAAGAAAATAAAATATTTGATGTAATTAAAAACAATACAGAACTATCACTACTAATTAAATGTAATTGAGATTTGCTATTTGTCGAGGGTTTTTTATTCTTTGACTAGTAGTATTTTTTCAATATAGAGCTTTGCCTTTTCTTTTCCACCTGTCCATTCCACTAGTTGTCTCCAAAAGTTCAGAATAATATGCTTCTGTCAGTATATATGATGAATTGCTTTCAAAAGCTTAAATTTAAGGTTTGTCCTTGTTAGCCAGCAAATATTCCATTGCACAAAAGATAAAACTTGTTTCTGAAAAGATAAATGTTACTGCTGTAACAAGAAAACTCAGGAAACTTTGGTTATTCAGATTTATGTCACTACTACAGTGACACCGTTACTCTGTTGCACCTTGTAGGACTTGGTTTTTGTTATTTCACCTCTGAAGAAATGCAGCTATTCTAGTTGCTGCAATGGGTACCTAGTTTATAAATTTGATTTCTTAGTGTCATAGTTAGCAGCATCTGTAACTACTGGTCAGAGCAAGTTTTCATATTTACAAGGTAATATTTTTTTACCATGTAGTGTATGCTTTCTGTCACATAATGCTAAAGAGTTACCTTAACCTATTCAAGGCTGGTCAACAGTGCTGGAGAACAGCTTTACAAAAGGACCCTGTTGCATGGGTAGTTGGGTAGGAGTTATGAGAAGATATTTGCTGTGCCATTTCTCTTCTTTCTGCAGTGCAGGGAAAGAAAAATGCTACTGTATATATATCATATTTAAGCAATAAGTCAGCATAAGACTTTTATCATTTAGGTAAGGACAGACAGGTTAGTCAAGGTTCTCTGGTACTTTAGGCAGTTTTATTCTTACCTTATATCAGGGGAAAAAAAAATAATCTGCCATAGAGCTATTCTTACTAATTCAAGATAGCATTTTAAAGAGCAAATGGCTGAGAGTTCTCTGTTTCAATTTTTATGTATTTTTTTTTTTAATTTAGTTTGCACTTAAAACAAGCTAGCAGTCACCGCACACAGAGTAACTTAGAACTGAGGCAATCAGCATTGTAATAATCTGTTCCTAGAACAAGTGGAGGGCAGGCTGGGGCTGTCATCCCTACACAAAAATATATGAAGAAATGAGGAATAAAATGAATGAGCAGAATAACTGATTTTATTTGTTTTAGTTTTATCAAGGAAGCATGAACCTGAATAATGACATTCCAGTCACTTCTGCTCCCTTGTTTATACAGTCATGCATCAAGCTTCTCCTGAAATAAATGAGGCTTTAATTTTTCTTGCTAGCTACATTAATTATGCTGCTTTTATGTTTTTAGCTAATGTGACTGTTCCTGTATCAGATACACATGTCTGTGTTAGAAACCAGCATTCACAAATACCTTCATTAGGTGAGGACTTGACAACCATTAATAATGAGAACCACCATGATCACTTATTAGAAAGAATCATGCCACAAAGTTCAGTGGTTTACCTGGCACAATCAGTAATTTTGAAAGCAGAAGTACTTGTTGTTTCCTAGCAAGCAAAGGGAAATTTTGGTGCACTCAGTAGAAGACATAGTATGTAGACATAGGTTTTTGCTCATGTAGACAATTACCAAATCTCTCCAGAAGTCTCTGGGAATATGTTGCAGAAGTGTTCACCCATCTTTTAAGTTCTAAACAGGAATCAGAACATGAAAGATTTTGGTTGAAATACCGTTTGGATTTTTCAAAAATGAATTTTGCCAACATAACTTCACATAATTTCTGACTACACCTAGTCCATAATGGCTTTTGCTCCTGGAAAACATTTCAGTTTAACACCTGACTGTAGCCATTTGTGCTCACAGATAGATGATTGCACCATAAACATGATTGTGGATGCAACATTACTATGAATAGATCTAGCTGTTCATGTGTACTGTTAAACAATATTATATGATTATAAGACAGGGAAAAAAATCTCTTTTCCAATCAACAGAGTTATTATTTAACTCAAATTCTATATTTAAGATATAAATGCTGGTTAAAGGAAGCATAATCTTATTGGTTTTGCATTTAAAAATTCTGATGACACAGTCCACCCTAAAAGCTATGTGGCTTTAGAAAAGATTTTTCAACAGGTTAAAGAGGTGGTTGTGAATATGTGTAGACATGGCTCTGGATGTTATTTATTTGTGGATGTCAAAGAAGATCATCATCAGTATAGTGGAATGGTCCCTCGGGTGATTTGTGCCATATCCATGAGAACATTGAATAACTTGGTTTTTTCTTATGTATTCAGTAAAGTATACCTGTTATAACTTTTAAATTGGGTTATGCCTGTTTATGTGTATTTTTAAGGAAAAACAGTGGCAGTGTGCAGTAGATAGCTTTTGCAGCTCAGTTTCAACACTGCTCTCAGCATAAGTTCTACTATCCTTCTCGCAGATGTCTTGTTTATCTGCTGCCACTGATCTCATCGCTTAGGTACAAGAGAAATTTACCATCTGAAGAGCATGGGTAGTCTAGGGAAAGAAGAGTCCTTGCTAAATCCCTTCTCTAAGGACATTCCTTAAATGTGACCAGAAGTCTAGAATTATGGGTGAAAAGTTATAATCCTGTCAGTCTGATTCTTTCAAGTAATGGACCTAGGACATAAAGCATAATTTTAAACCACCACATTTTCAGTTTCTTCATTCCTATGTTACTCCTGGTTGGTTTTTTTCCTGATTACTTATATGAGACTAGTTGTCAACCACATTGGAAACCTCCCTATACTACATGGTTGCTTTATTGGGGAGATTTTGATCCATGGTGTCTCCTGAAGGAATATTTCCTAAATTAATAGGGATTACAAAGAAAGGAAGGAAAATACTTACAAGATGAAGGAAAAGGTCAGAATTATTTTGGACTGAATTTAGTAGCACATTATTTTATAGGAGGTTTGGTTTAGTTTCCTCTTTTATAGAATATCTCAAATATTGCAAAATCTGATTGATGCTACCAAATTTTCTTGCCATAAATGCGTATCCGTCCCAAAAGGTTCTTCCTCTCTCTCTTTTACCTTTCTCCTTTCAGATCGACATTTTTTCAGCAATAAATTGAATACCTCTGTCCATTTAGTTGATGTGTTCTGTGACTGCATAATTAAAACAGGGATTCTTGTAGTGAAAATGTTCTTTGATCACAGAACATGTCCTAGGGAAAGAAATCTTCTTTCTGATTTGGTGGTCAGGTTCTGTCACTGTTTTATCCCAATATTTCTTTTGATCACATCATGGATGCTAAAGGATAATAATCTAGATATATGTCTCTGAATGCAAAATGTGATTTTACAAGCCAACATTTAAACAATATTTCAGAAACCAATTCATAGAAATTGCCAATGAGGGTTTTGTTTATTTTTTCCCCGCAGCTGGGAATTAGACTACAAATATTCATGCTTTAATTTTTGAAAGGTCTGTTCTAATAGTTGTCACTGGAGTGTTGTGTTAATAATTCAACAGTAAAGGATTTCAAACCCATTTGTGATTCCCTCCCCCTTCCCAACTCTTGACCTGAGCTTATTGGTCTTCATATCACGGTTAATTGTTTGAATCTAAATATCAATTTAATATGTACAATATGCATAAGCAATAAATCCCACTCCTGGAAAGAAATTGGCTTACTCTACCAGTGATTACATCAAATCCCAAGCTCTCAATGCTCGGAATTAAGGATGAATATGATTGTTCAACTTCTCCATACAAGGAGCTGTTTTCTGGATTTCTACGTTGTTGGTTAGTGCTATTTCCTCCCATATTTACAAGCCAACCTAATATAATTACCAGATATTTCATGTCAGGAAATAGGAAACAATTTTCCTCTGGACAGATGGGAGGAGATCATTAAGGAAGTGATTGCATCACTTCTGGATAACAAATTCTCTGCACTTCAGCAATTCAGTGCACTACTGGCAACCTTCTTATCTCCTGCTCTTTTGCTGATGTTTGAGGCGTGTGGTCCTTTGTATAGTAGTATTAAATGTGTTATATTTTACAGGTGTCTCACATATTTATTGTACAGAAGATAATAGTGCAGATTTTCTGGAGAATGTTTTTGAGTTCAGCCTCTATTACACTGTTTCCCACAGTTGTAGGAGACTCATCTGGTGGTTGATGTAGTCTCTTCAAGCCCTGAGTTTAATGTCTGGAGGCACTGAGGAATGTGGGTCTAGAAAATAAGAATACCTTGCTGTCTTTTCATGTTGAGATTTCAAAATATTTTTCAAAGGAGAACAACTTAATTTTGTAGATGTTGATTCTTCTGGTGGAACACAATAAGTGAGCATTTTGAGCCTCCAGAAATCTAAGCATTTTAAACATAGATGGCAAGATATGAAGTATGCCTGTGATTATTCTGGACATTTTTTATATACAACAAAATCAGTAAGAGCTAATGTAAAAAGAGAGCCTTAGGGCACTGAATACTAATGTTTAGAGAGCAAGAGATATTAGAAAGCAGAAAATGTTAGAATTCTGTACCTGTGCTTCCTGGCCTGACATTCCAGAGAAGACACTGTGCAGTAATGCTTCAGGAATTGTCTGAGTGTTTAAGAATGTATAAACACACTGACAAGATATAACGATGAATGTGAATATTTAACAATTGAGTGAAACATTTGAAATGCCTTTCAAAGAAGTCAATATTCCATCTGAATGAGTTTTTCCTCTATTCCTTTAACAATGAGATTCACAAGAATTGAAACAAGCAAACAAATAAATAAACAAAAAAATGGGACAGCTTTGAAGAAATTGCTTGTGGGCCTAAAATGTATTGAGATCTGCTGGGAGAAAAGGAGGGAGAAAAATCTAATCAGCTGTCTGTTTTGGCAAATGTTAAGATCCTATTAGTGAGAGATGCCTCTGCCTGAATTAGGGTGGAAACGAGACCACATGCAGAAGTCAACAATATGGATTTTATTAAACATTGTATGTGAGATAGAAAAAGAAATAGAAAAGAGGGGAAGGAGATGGAGAGAGGGAGGGACAGCGAGAGAGAGATCAAGCAGAAGAAAGTCACCACCTGCGGATCCTTCTTCACTGTCGGTGGTGGGGGTCTGGAGGTTGTTCCAAACATTTCAGTATTTACACATCCTATCAAAAAAATGAATTAATGCTCATTGGTTACACAGTTCTGATGCTAATTAGCCCAAGTGCTCAGTCTTTCTCTTCTTTTGAATTGGTGGGTTTCTTTCATTGGCAGGCCAGGAGTTGGTGGTTGCAAATCTCCCCCTACTGGAATTGCCTTTTACCCAGGTGGAGCTGATTTTGGCACAGTTACTGAGCTGGCTTTCCTTGTGGCCAGCAAATTCTGCATTCTTTGTGCCCATTATCAGTGACACATTCATCTCTCCAAACTTTGTTAACCTTGCCCTGGCTCTGAGACAACAACCAGACAACAGTACCACCTTTATCTTACCTCAGGTTCCCACTGTGGTGGCTTATGTCCGAGCCCCAGGTATCCACAGAGGTATATTCAGAGGGTGGTCATTGGTGGTCGCAGATGCCATCAGTCCCATAACTTGGGGTGATCTTTGTTTGAATGGTGATATGAATATGAGCAGTTGTTTCTTTACACACTTTGCCACAGTGGGAATTTTTGTCTGCATGCATTAACCAGGATGTGCTAACCAGATCTCACCTCCATCAGGCCTTGAGTTAGTACCATCCTGTCACCCTGTTCTGTGCTTATCTCATGGCAAAGTCCTTCTGCAGCCTTAACAGTGTTTGAGACAGGTAACTGTGCTCTTTAAGCCCTAACAGCAAATGAAAACTGAGCTGTTTCATTTAAGCCTATAGTTTCCCAAATTTTCTTAAATACAGTAAAGGATTTTTTTTTTTTAATTTAAAATTATAAGCTTTTCTAAACCAAGTCTGAAATGGCATAATTCCAACAGAATTCTGCTCAAGGAGACTTTTTTTTTTGGTTCATAAATGATGTAAACAAACATGATACTTCTAATACTATTAATGCAGAGAATCTCCCTATAAAAATCTGGATTTTACTGAAGTGGCAGGTATGATTTAAAATGTTAATTTAAAATGTTCTACTATTATTATCTGCCTCCTTTTCAGCTATACTGATGAAAATCTGCAGGTGCTGTAAGCCGGATGCAGACTTGGTTGATCTTACCTTAGCTAAGGCGATACTGGTCTACAAGAGGCAAGCCTGAGTTTGTGCCTCTGTGCTAGGGTCCTTCATAATTCCGGTCATGCTGGAATACATACGGTGGGAGGAAATCTTGGCAAGCAATAGAGTTTACACTTTTAGTTTCTTCATTTTGTGGAAATGAACAAATTTGGTCTGATTTCATCTATGACTGATTGGTGTTTCTTACATGACCTGCTGAGATATCTTTATTTAAACAGGGTGTGAAGATACTTTTATTGATGGAAAGGACCTCTAAAATTTTAAAGTATATAAAGAAACCATCAACTAATAATTTATCATTGCAGTTTGTATCAGTGAAAATCCACATGAAAATTAACCTGAATGGTAAATTTTATGTATTTAAAGGGTTTCTCATTTCTAGCTATTATAAATAGCAGTGGATTACAATCTTAATAATGCACACCACAAATCTATACTGTATATATGTATGTATATATATGCTGTATTGAGTTACTCTGAACCATATTTCAAATTTATAGCAAACATCAGTGAAAAATGCAAAATATAAAATATCTTTATTATAATAAAATAATGCCACTTATTGACTTGAAACTAAAAGGAAACATCTGCTGTATCATGGGAAATACTTAGCATGAATGTTCTACTTTTAGAAGTTTGTTTAAGATTGCAGATGGAGTTTCATATCTAATGACTTGCAGAATGCAGCTCAAGACTACAGTTCTAAAAAAGAGTATAGAATATAATGAATGGGAATGAAGAGAAAGTACAACATATTGTAAAATGCTATTTGCAGCGTAAGATATATTACGTTCTACTCCTTTAATCTCTGTTTCTTTGGCTGTATCTCTAGAGATTTCCCTTCATTCTTTTAGTTTTCTTCTGGTCCTATTCCACCTACCCTCCTTTCGTCTAGTTACTGATGCACAGAAAAAAAAGTATTCAAAAATCCTTTTCTCACCAATTAATTCCTTTCCTTTGATTTTCTTTTTTATTATCCTTACTTTTTCTAAGCCTTTTTATTATTATTCCACGGTTCTTTCTTTTTGGATTTTTCTCATTTATTTTATGTAGATAATATTTTCTGCCACTACCTTTCTCTCACTACCTTTCTCTGAAATTCCCTTTCCTTTTTTTTCTCTTTTTCTCTTGTCTTTTCCTACATCTCATCCTCTCTCAATCTCTTATCGTTCGCTGTACTTTTCCTCTCTTCCTACCATAAATTGATTATTCATCTGCTACCAACAAATGAGAATCTAAATGACAGATTTTAGAAGAGTGTTCTAAATCTAGATCACCAGCAAAAAAGTAAAAGTTGCAACAGCATCGCTTTTATGGTATTCATATTGTTTGTAGGTTATAATGAAACACTCCAGATCATCCTTAAGAGTGAATAAAATAAATATTCAGACAGATGGATGAAATATATTCAGATGCAGCCACAGCTTAAAGTGTGATTCAAGTTTCAATTTTCTATTGTTTTCACTCAAGATGGTACTTACTGTGAACAATGCGTTGAGATCAAAATGAAGCTCTGTAGTCAACATCAGGGATAAGAGCTCTTTGAGTCTTAGTTTGTGTATAATTGTGTCTGAGCAGCAGCTTTTTTCCCCTATTTATTACTCTGATTTATTAATACTACAGATAAACAAATGAAGAATGTGAATATGTGAATCTAGTGCTGTGTGGAAAGCAAATGAAGGACCTGGAAATCACCAGAGAATTGAAGACAGTTCTCATCCACTATTTTTCTTTGCAGAGTCAAAGTTTATTAACCTCTATTAAAAATTAATTGAATACATAAAATGAGCCCCATTCCACAGGTCACGTGAGGTTTTCGGAACTCTTTAGAAGAACATATAAATCCATCACTTTAAGAAGTAAAAAGTTTTTCTACATGGAAATTACAGACAGATAATAAGCAAATATGTGAGCATGGATGAAGATCTGGCTAGTCCTTCCTTCCAGTTGTTGCCCAGATAAACAAAGAACAGGGAGGAATTACCTATTAGGCAATGCTGTCCTACCTTTGCAAGCAGCTGGAGAGCAAGCCTGCCCTGGTGCTGTTCTGTAATTCTCGTGGCAGCTGAACCTGGGGACAAGCAGGACTTGTGGAGCTTTTCCTTTCCCAGGTCCAGCCCACTGCAAGTGTGAGCACGTACTCCTGTCAGAGACACAGGCACAGTATTAACATAGGTGGGTTCACAGACTCACAGAATTGTAGCTTTCTCAGCACGGCTCTCATCCCCAGCATGAGCAGCACTGGCTGTTCCTCTGCTTCAGTTTATCGGGATGAAGTTCATTAGTGGAGTACATACACACACAGTACACGAGCCTCTTGCTTAGCTGAGCTGTACATGCTCAATCAAGCAGGTCCCTAAGCCACAGCCTCTCTGAGCTGTTAGCACTGGGCACTCAGGACTCTCCAGCCTGTGGTGTCTCATCCTTGTTTCTCTTGGCCAGCCAGCGTTGTCACCTTTTCCATCATACTTGTCCTCTCAAATCTACCTTGTTCCCTTCCTTTCCCTACATTTGACTCTTCTTAACATCACCTAGTAAGTTTCTCACATCCTGCTATTCCATGAAAACATCTTTTGATAAGTCATGCACTCCCCCGATCCTCTGCTGCCAGTAAGTCAGTCCCATGCTCATTGAGACATCAAGGCCCTTCAGTTGCATGCTGTTAGGGACAGAAAGCTCCTTTCTGTCACTCCTTCTGACCAGGGACAATGGCCTCATTGTGTGGTCTTAGGGATTAATCATTTGATAATTAAACAAAAATTACTCCCACATTTTAGGTAGAATTCATCATTACTTAAAAAGAGACATAGATAAGCTGCACACGTAGTTTAAACTAGTCATACCTGAGGAGAAAAATAATTATAAGGGCACACGTGTCTTGAGATATCTCTTAGAGGATTTGATTTTTTACCTTTACAGACTGTCTCTCTTCATTCACCACAGGGATAATTTGAATGGTTTAATGCATTTATCAAACTTTCACATGTCTAATAAGGTACTATGGCCCATATATGCATTCACATATATAAGTATTAAAAAGGTGAATAAATAATAAGTGAATAATTTGCTGATTGATAAAAGCTCTGATATTTGAAATTAGTATAGCTTTAGTTGTTTGAGATATGATTCTATCACCAGTTATTTTGTACTAACGTCAAATATCAGTAAAAACATTTAATTCACTTTTTTTCTAAAGAGGCTATCTCCATGAAATATTCAATATGGGGGGTTTTTTTGTTTTGTTTTTGTTTTTTTTTTTTTTGGTCGGTTGGTTGGTTGGTTTTTTTTAGTCCAGGATAAATAAAAGGAATTACATTTATACAAGTAAATATTATTTTAAGGCTCTAGCAGCAGGAAATAGCTTCATAACAAAATTATTTAACAGCTGTCTATCCCTATTGATCAGCATGATAATGCTTTCTCTTTTTCATTTATCAATAAGAGTTATTTCATGGCATTGTCTTCAACAGGTTGTGTAGCGAGGATGAAAAAAAAAAGCAGATTCAGGGAACACATGTAAATATAGAAGCGGTAAAACAGTCTATCTTCTTTCATTTTGACCTGGAAATATCTTCTGTCTTCTTTGTGCAGTAAGTAAGTTGTTGCCTTTTTTTGTTCGTTTATTTTTGATCACTAGAATGGCAAGTGATTGTTCAGGCTCTAATAAAATAAGCACTTCGTTCATATTGCATCAATGCTTGTGAGAGGCTGAAAATTCTGCCTGCAAACTAGAACTAAGATGATTTTGTCAAGACTTGTATTTTTTGTATGGATTGTATGGTAGCTGCATAGTTAAACCAGCATAGTTATGTCGTTAGAACTGCTGGAAAGTGAAGGTGATTGTTTGGGGGTTTTTGAGTCAGTTAAATTATTAGCAAAACTGAAAATAAGTATTAGCTGAGGGGAAAAAAAAAAAAAAAAAAAAAGTAGTATATTTTCCAAAGAAACAAAGGACATTGTGAGTATTAAGCAACACCACAAATAAAATGTGATACAGTGAGGAGGATGCTAATGCGTATATTTAGAGACCTATCTGCTAGCAAACATTGATGAACTAGAGAAGGAAAGAAAAAAGATTTTGCCCACAAATGTCTCTATACAGTAAATTCTATAAATAAAGCAGCTAAAGGAAGTAAAAAGAATTTATAAGCTCAAAATCAGTCGAATTATTCTTTGCCCAAGTAGTGGTTTCTTGGTCCATGGACAGCTCTGACTTTTGTTGGAGAGAGTCTTTATGTCATAGTTCCTGTATTCCTGCTTTAAACATGTTGTTGTCAATAACATGTATATGGATTTTGTTGATTTTTCAAGTAAGTCATGCCACAGGCAACTTCTGAAGGGCTTAGCTCAGTTATCTTGAATCCATCCTAGCTGTGGCTATCAGAGGAATTTTCTGTTTCTGGGGGAAATGTGCAGGAGCATTTTGGCAAAAACAATTATGTTCGCATGCTTTTCCTTTAATAATAAATTAAAAGTCAATTAATTCTTCCAGTGAAAATCAGAAATCTATTTTCATTTTCATCATTTTGTTTGGTGCTAACTTATTGTTTCCCCCTAAATTCCTGAGTAGCATGTTACTTTACTTTCAAGTAATAATATTTGTGCACATTTGCAGTCTGATTTCTCAGTGGAGATGGAAGCAGGTATAGAGTCCATATATAATCTAAGAGCAAGCAACTTGTTTCCCTTTATGTATATTTTCAGTCTAGAATAATCACAATTAAATGGAAAGGAAGGAATTTGTATTTTATCTACAGTAGCAAGACCTAAACTACCTTTCTTAAGAGTTCAAGGGCTGACTTAAGCTAGAGATCAAGACAAACAAAACCAAAACCAAACAAATAAAAAAAACCCACCCTAACAACCCACCCTAATAACATTGCAGCACATCCAGGAAGACAAAAAAATTCCATGTTCGGTACAAAAAAAGAACTTTTAATTATTTGCAATTCAGCCATATTTCAGTAATTGTTATCACATGTATTTATTTATTTAAAGACCTTTTCTCTCACCTTCCTCTCTCTTTCCTCTTTTTTTTTTATTTTATTTTAGATTGAGTGACTATTGAAATAGAATAAAGAGTAAGAGATGGCAGCTGTCAGGAGAAAGCATATAGCAAAAAGTCTATGTAAATTACAAGCCCAAAGAGTCCAACAGTCCCCTAAGGAACCGAAGCGGTCAAAGATGTAGCTTCTGACTCACTCAATTAAAAAGTAGTCTAAGAAAAGATATCCAGGTAGAGAAAGCATTCTGAAATGCTGTAGAGAGTTCTAGTTACAAAGAGATAGTACAGAAAATAATGTATTTGGAAATGAAATTAAATATACAACCACATTAAGAACTTGTTCACCTTCGAAAACAGCAATCTTATTCCTTGTGTCAGGAAAACATCCTTCAAAATATAAATTCCAGTCCTGATATGCAGTCCTGGCTAAAAGTTCAAGCACCCTAACCCTGAAACATGTTAGGATATCACAGAATCGAAAGATAATTCAGGTTGTCAGAGACCTCTGGTGTTCATCGAGCCCAGTCACCTGCTCAAAGCAGAGCTAACTTCAAAGTAGATCAGGTTGCTCAAGACTTCTAGTTAAGTTTTGAAAATCTCCAGGAGCCTCTCTGGATAGTACCTCCTGGTGTTTAAACACTTGTTCTTGGATTATAATTTTTTCCTTTTCTCTGTGGGCAGAACTTTCAATTCTACATTCAATATCTTTTGTTTTAGCCTGATTCTCTTTTCTATTCCACCACTTTCTGTAATGGATGAATATAAAACACTTTGTAAAGCCAAAGCTTGAGCATGCATGTAAGCAAGTTTTATAGTCCATAGCCTGAGGGGCTGTGTGAAAGTTACACTTCTTTGCCAGCCACACCACAATCAGAATAGGATTTGTGCTGGATATTTTACAATCATCTTAATATTGATTTTCCAAGAAGAGAATCTTATACTCCCTTCCCAATATGCCCTGGCATCCTCCAGTTACCCTTTCCCAATGATGCCATTTCACTCACCACTGAAGAAGTTATTTTTTTCTCTGCCCTTCCCTTCTACTCCACAGCCACAGCATATAAAAATCCATCTTTTTCTTCTTTTTTCTTTCCTAAGAATTACAAAACTGATATTTTCTGAGTCTCATGTGACCATGATTATTTGTACCTGAAGTAATTTCAGTACTGCCCTGGAGCAAAAATGCAGGTGCCATAAGTTTTTCTCAGCACACTGCAAGATTGAGTTGGCTCTGGTGTTTCTGCTTTCCCAGCCTACTTGTCTGACTAATTAGATGTTGGGCTCTGTAGATGGTTTTGAAGTTGTTTATTCCCTGTCTAATGACATTACATGTGTCACAGGAACTGGTAATGTGAGGTGCTTGGCTTGGGAAATACACAGGAAACAGCTGGGGTTAGCCACTGCCAGCCTGCAGAGAGTCTTGTTTTCTCTTTACCCACAAAAAACCGAACTAACAGAAAAAACCCACAAACCAACAAAAACAAACAAAAAAACTCACAAAACCCCTCAAAACAAAACAAATTAAAATGCAAACAAACAAAAAACCCCAACATCTGAGAAAGCGAGGGAAATAATGGTAAATAGAAATATATTAATACTCAAGTGTATATTAGATATATTGCTAATGCATGTTCAATATGTCAGAGACGAAACAAAGGCACTAGGTTTTCTTCTGTACAACTTTTCACCTATTCTGCAATTTTGACTTGTAGCAACTTTGGGCACTACTCACTTTTAAGTTTCTAGCAGATATCCTAGTAGACTGTAGCAGAGAAGTAAATGCGTATTTGTCATAAATAAACTATAGTATTAGGCTTTCCAGTGGATTCTAGATTCATTTCATACTTTTCCCCTAAAGCACTTTTGTATTCCAAAGGATCACATCTGGCAGCTGTCCAGGTAAAAGAGTCCTGCCAGCTCAAACACAAACTGCCAGGATATTAATATTCATGTTGTGTTTTGCTCTTCTCATTTGAGTACTTAACTCTCCGAGACACAGGAAGATCCATGGGGAACACTGATGTGGGAGCTCCAGCTAGTTGTGCATCAAGACTTCATTAAAAAAAGAGAGAAGAATACAAATTTTAGAAGCATAAGCCCACTCCTGCCCTTGCAGGGGTTTATAAAATAGTAGCTGCCAAACATCAGCTAGGGCTATAACCTGACAGTTGCTGAAGCTGTTGGCTTTCTTAGCTTTAACCAGAAGAAAGCAATAGGTTTATGCTACAGTTTCTGGAAGATACTTAAGAAAATGTAATCCATTGACTACAGACATCTATAACGAGGAAAGTGAAATATGTCTCACTTTACAATTAAAAGAAATCCATTGGCAAATCTCTTTTTTTTTTTAGCCATTAGGAGTTGTATTAGATGAACTTGGGGTGTATTAGTTTATAAAAAGAGATTCCAATATACATATTCTAAATGAAATTTATTAGAAATTGTTTTATTGATTTTATCAGAATTTCTTTTAAAATACAGTCATTATAATAATTATGAGAAAGAAAAATTTATGTGTGATGCTATTAGCATTCCCAAAATTGATTCCTGCCTCCTCCATATCTTCAGAAATCCCTTTTGTTATGCTATCTGTAAAAAGTAAGCCACTATACAATAGCTAGGAGGTGTATAGAGGAAGTTTTTAGGTCTATTTTATGAGGAACAGTGGTGCAAACCTTCAAAGTGTTCCTAGAACTCCAATTAAAACTAAAGGCAGTTGCAAATGATCAGGACCACAGAAACTCCTCTAGTAAAATAGCATTATATGTATGGAGAAAGCTTTTGATTTTTCTCTCCTTCATTCTAAATGGATTGTTTTTCAGTACAGATATAAATTTCTTTTCTAGGCAAAGTGGATTAGTATGCGTTTTTCGTGCCAAGAAGAGCACGGCCACACATGATGGGGAAAGGCAGGTACACTGAGGGCCTAGCTCATTGATTACTGATCACATTCGGCACAGTTCTGTTCTTGTGTTCAGCCAAAATTTTTTTTCTCTCCATCAGGTAAAAGAACTCATCTTTCAAGTTAAGGAAGAATTCAGTACATTTTAGAATATAGTCACAAGATTGACCAAATAATCCCTGATTGTTGATCCTGTGGCCTATTACTTTAAGTCTTTATTGTTTGTCCCTTTGTCTCTTTATTTTTTGTCTCCTTTACATAGAGAAAAAATATTTATGTAAGCTTTAATTTCTTTTTTTGCTGAAGTTATAAACAAAATAAAATAAAATGACAAAAACTGGCTTGTTCTGTAGAGGGAGGTCTGGAAACAGGCTTTGATTCCAACCAAGATTCACTTTAACTAAAATGTGCATGGTTAACAAAAATTCTGGCAATGGGACATGTCATGTCATCCAAAAGAAAAATTTGCAAATATCTTAGATAGATTTTTTCAAAATACAAACAGTGGGGTGTAAATGAAATGGCATTTTATGAGATTAACCTTTTATGACAAAAAGTGCGGACAGATTTAGTTACCATTGACAAAGAGAATTAGACAAAGCACTGGAGCTTTATTTTAGCAGAGGGCAGAAGGACAGGTCAGGGCTCCGGGCAGCTGCTAGGGGAAGGTAACACAGTCTCTCTAAGCCTGAACATCTTTTCTGCTTAACAGTACAGAGCAGGGATTTTGATGACAGCTTAACCTCTTGTCAACCTTTCTGGAGAATGCACAGCAAGTAACCATGAACTTTTGGAGCTTGTGCATCACAGAAAATCAACTATTCTTTAGGCTGAATAAGCCTTATCTAATGTTTTATATTTTTTTCCAGCTAAAAATACAGTGGATGAGCAGCTAATGAGACATATATGAGAGCATAACATTTTCACACTATTGCTGTGACAAATTCAGCTTGTGTTACAAAACTAAGATTTAAAGAATCCATTTCAGAGCCCAGCTAGTTTGAAAAAGTGACTTGATAATTTCAGACTATTTGCAAGGAGTGTTTTTATTCAGTGCTGAACATGTAAGCACATTTGAACAAAGATTAAATTCTCATTTGCTTTTTTGCTATTGTGGTCAGTCACCAAAGAACACTTTTCCATTGCACTCCTGCAAAGAAGTGCTATTCCCAAATAAGCAATATATATATATACATATATATATATATATATACATGTTTTAATCAAGGAATTGTATGCTGTAGTTTCATAATTGCATGGCAATAACTTTGACATCAACTTGTAGAGCAGAGACAGAAAAATGTAAGTAACGCCAACGCTAAACAGTCTTGTCGATATACACGCATATCCATATGCTGTGGAAATAGCTACAGAAACACAGGGATAACTTGACTTATGTGAGACACATAAGCCTATGTGATTACATATGTACTTTCATGGCATTCATAGACAAAGATCTCATTTGCTTATCTTGAATTATTTTTCCAGAAAAAGATTCCAACTCTCATTTTCCTTACTAGTTGTGTTAAATAGGTAGACATTTTCTGTATGGCTACATAAAACTAAACACTCACTCTACAGAACTGGTATTCTTCTGCTGCTGTAGCACTGTATGGGGGTACTCAGAAGGGTGAATCATTACATAATTATGCAATCAGCAAAATGATTGATTGATTGATTGATTGATTTGTCTAGTTGGTTCCAAATGAGAGAATTATAGCATAGCAACCCTATTTTAAAATAAAGTGATTTTTTTTCAGTCCATTTCCAAGCTCTCCGTACCTGTATTATTAAACCAATTCCCTAGTGAATATTCCTATTTATATATCATAATTTGATGTCTCCAGTGCTCAAAGGCTGAGAGTTACTATTTCTTTTTGCCTTAATACTATAGCTGCATTGCTGCTCAGGTTTTCCACAGAAAGCTTTATGAGTAAATTGAAATTCTGGCCTGTAGCTGCATGACTTTCAATTGGGAAGGAACAAGGACTTTTATTTCACCTACAAATAGCAATATTTTTCATTTTCCCTTAAAATGGCATACGATCAGAAGAAGAGGACTGCAGTGGTGGACAACAACTATGGTGTAACTAACAAAGATGATGCTACATCACAACTCCATTTCAAAACTGGTACAGGTATCAGATGTGCTAAAGCTGGGAGAAAATTTTATTTACAAAAAACTTAATTAACCAAGGTATGCCATGAACATCACAGAGTTGTGATACAACATGATATACAAGGCTACCATCCACCCCATTGCCAAAATCTCTGAGTTTTTCAAACCAGTGAAAATTTTGCAAAAGAAAATACATTTGACCATTTATTTTTAAAATTACTAACTTTTCCTGGAAGACACCTGTTCATTCTCACTGCTCCATTTTGAACAGTAAAGCATGTAAGTTTTGGGTTTTGTAAATTACAGACCACATAAGACATGCTGCACAAAGCAATGTGGTTCTATAGCAAAAGTCAGAGATAAATACAATATGCCGCTGAGCTAATGGTAAAAAAATCTCCTGTAAAATTAAAGCCTTTATGAAATTTAGGATGGTATAAATTTTTAGAGTATGACATTTCTTAGGAGTACCCCAGAATTTTTATTAAACAAATGCTTTCCAACTAAAACAATTGTGTGTGTGTGTGTGGATTTGCACACTTTCGTAATTCATCAGAGAAAACTAAACCTAAAACTTCAATAGTTAAAATGAACCTTGTCTTGTAAAATCAAACCTAAAATTTCTTCCTTTCAACTATTCCTGAAAGTATTTGCATGACAAATGGAAATGTGTCTTGTTTTGTTTTTTTTAAAGGTCTTTTCAGGTTTCTTGGGAAATGGCAGTTTCAGCTAGGCTTGCTATTGCTCCAGCTCAAATGCTTACAATTTAAATATTTGTAAAGAGTGAGAAAAATAACTCCATTTTCTATAGCTGATTCTGAAACCTTTGTTCCCTTTCTTTGAATAGGCATAGGCAAACATGTAATTTGTCCTGGCTTTTGTCTAACTGCAAACAATAGATTAAGTTCAGCTGAACGTGCAAGGGAAAAGACAAAAGCAAGCATTGTCAAGCACTTTCCATTAGCTGGCTTTTTTTTTTTCAAATGAAAATGCCAGAGTGCAGTGAAGCTTTGCTTCTCTTTGTTTTAATAATCATACCCAGTGGTTATGGCTAGCCTGTTCACTCACTCTCAAGAAAATTGAAAGGTCAAGACACATACAGAGTTATGGTTGGGGTGATAGCATAGGATTGTACATCTTCTTTTGGATCACAGCTGCAAAAAAAGATGCAAAATGTTTAATTATTTGAAGGGTAATCCAAGGGTTTGTTGAGATATTATTTCTTCCTTATATTTAATCTAAATCTACCTATCCTCCTTCAGTTTAAAGCCATTCCCCCTTGTCCTATCACTACATGTCCTTGTAAAAAGTCCCTCCCCAGCTCTGTTGTGTCTGGAGCTTTCTCTTCTCCAAGCTGACAGGTAAATCAAGCAGGGAACAGCTGCAGCCCACAATACTTCTGTATTAGTGTGGATAAAACACTTGCATCATAATACTTAAGTGTGAAGGAAATTATAGAAAAATGTACTGAAGGGCAAATTTTATACAACAAAATCATACCCTGCATCATCGCTGGCTGTGTAACTTCTGCTTGTAAAGAATAACCACTTCTCTTTACTCACCCCTAGCGATATACACTACACTAGATTTACTTAAAATACACTTATCTGACCAATTTCCTTATATCTTGATCACATTTTGCAAGAGAGATCAGACGTGGTCTGTAGCAGTCTGACACTTTGATCACATCACAAGTTCACAGACCTGCTATTAAAAATTAATACGGGGGAAACAAGCAGCTTAATATAAAAATTCAACGCATTGAACAGTGAAACTTCATAGTAATATGCTGCCTAGTTTTACTGAAAATCATAAATACATATCCTAATTTGATACCCATATCCTAACGTTAACTTCTTTGTTGTAATTTTGCTATGCGGAAAAGTTTCTGGTTCTTTTAAAACTGTGCAGAAATCCCAAATTTTCATTAAAAATAAGACATACTACTTTCAATCATTTTTTGCTGAATTTCTGGTTAAAAGTGTTCTCATGAATTGGGTAGCTGACAATCACTTAGTTCATCAACAACACAGGAAAGGACATTTTTCTCCTCTGTTCTTTGGGTACATGAATCCAGCACTTTATAGACTCAATGATCGGTTCTTTTTGGAGTCACTATAATTTTTATAAAATAGGTTTGTAATAAAACAAGAACTTCACAAACAAAGTATATGATTTCCTACCCTGCCACAAAAGCACTCAATTTTGCTAAATATTAGCAACAGACAAGTAGATTTCTGCCCATTCCATTGTATAAGGAAATAATGTTAAAAAAAAAATCAGGCTTTGTACTAATTACAACATTTGAAAGAAAGGAACTGAGCTAAATCTAACTTTACTAGTTCTCATTTTAATTGTGGAACTCATTGATATAAAAACAAGAATCAAAAATCTGCTCTTAGGAATATTTCTTAGAAGCTTTGCAGTGGGACACTGTCAAGCAAGACAACAAAAATGAAAATCACCTTTCAGAGTGATGGTGAATGGCTCTAATTCCTGACATGCCAAGTGAAGAGGTCACTTCTCCTCTTCTCTGAACCTCTCTGTCTCTGACAATTTGTTTTTCTCAAAATGAAATTCTATGATAATTTCAGTCAAATGCATACACAATTTTGTGATGTCCATGGCATGTTTTGGGAAAGGCATATTTTGGTTAAACAGGTGTTTGTAAATATAAACTTCTTCCAAGTTTAGCACAACAGCACACCAGATAAACACTCAAAAAATCTGCCCAACATCTGTAAAGGAATATTTTAGAACTTTAACAATGTGTTAAGTGCTGTAGATGTGCAACAATTTAATAATTTGGGAGAGAAATTTTAAATCTAACTCTATTTAGTAGGTTTTCATAGTGGAATATGTTGGTATGAAAGGATAAACATGTTAAAGTTTTGCTAAAACAGAACAGACAGTGTGAAAGCGATCATGAGATTAAATGGTGTATGAAAAGCAGATGAGCTTTGGCACACAAAGTGGCTTTCCTCTGTTCCTGGTATCACTTTGATTCCTATGCTCAGCATAACATGAACGAAGTAAGGACTGAAATGCTGTATTTCTTCTTGCAATGAGCTAAATAACAGTTTAGATTTTTCTTAGCTAAATCTACATCTGAATTAGAAACTACATCATGGACAGGGAAATATGGATTCTGCTAATTAATGTGCAGTTGGATATAATTGAATTAGCAATGTTTTTAGAAATAGGAGGGTGCTTGTCTGATAAGGTTGAAGAGCAAAAAAACAAGACAGTACACAGAGTCCAAATTCAGGTTTGTGTGGTGGATTTATGTCTGAAGCTTCTCACAGTCAGGTCTGCTCATTTGTGAACACTGGAAAAATGGAGATTTCCTGAAAAATCTATGAGGAAGGATGCAGGTTTTTTATATGCAACAAAATCCATTGTGAATCTCATTTTGGAAGACAGGGAGTTTGGAATCTGAAGCACTGAACAAATCCTATACTGCATGAATGAGACTTTTCAGGACTCTGCCTTAGCAACCACCAAGCAACAATCAGATGCTCTGGTATCAAGGGTAGTTGGCAACATGGAACAGCTTGCTAGCACTGCGATCTGATGGTTTGTAATGTGTAGGATGTGAATACTAATTCAAATTAAGAAGCATTGGCATGTGCTTGTTTAAGATAGGAAAGACACAATGCTAGCACCAGAAACCATTGCATTTCTCAGACTTGCATAGCAGCCTCACCAAATAGACTCATTGGGTCAACTGTTGCCACTACAAGAAAATTGAATCCTACAGCAAATGACAGGGTGAGTTCTATAAGGTCAGTAAGCATTTCTGTGTCTGAGCACATATGGTGAGAGCACTGTTCTGGGTTTTGGGTTTTTTTTTCTGTTTCACTCAACTTTAAAGGCAGGAAGTTCCTAAACTGTTTTCCTGTAGAACTCTATTAGAGCCTGTCAGATGCTTTTAGTGCCAGGCTTTGTCTCGTATAAACTGTCACACATCCCCGACTGCTTTGACTGCTGCTACTCCTGAAAGATGAGTGCTGGAAAAGAAAATGATCCATGAAAATCCCTCCTCACGACTGCACCTGCCTGTGCTGCTTCTGGTAAAGGAGACCATCAACACCTCACAGCTGTTTCCTGCGTGCTTACCTTCATGTCCTGTTTTTTTATCCTGGCTTTCATCTTTTGTATTTGAGGTCTGTTGTATAAATGAGATTATCTGTTTTCAGTCTGGACCATGTTGGAATTAGGGAAGGAAGAAACAGGAAGGTAACTCTTAAGTGAATGGCCATAAAGGGATCAACCCCATGACCTTGGTGTTATTAGCACCATGTTCTAATTAACTGAACTCATATCAATCTAGCAGGAAGGTATCCCAAGCAGGGATGGAATATGAAGCCTCATCAGAAGTTCTGCAGTTTGTGACTTTCTCTTCCATTCTTTCATGTCTCTCTTCCTTGGTGAAAATGTTTCTGTCTGTTGCAGCAAAGTTAACAGGCACAGGCTGACCAGGCATGTGCAGGGATAGCTGGTTATAACAGTCTGGCATGTTCTCCTTGTATATAGTAGTAGCTGATTCACTGGTACATGGATTTCAGGAAAAGCTCAATCAATCTAAATTATGAGAATCACCTATCTAAAATTGCTAGAGCTAAGTTGGTATGAGCTTTTTAGCAGTGACAGGGCAGCCTCAGCTGCAGGCTACTATTCATCAGCTAACTTTCCGGTTTCTGCTGCTTGCTTGAAATAATGCTGAAAATCATATATTCTTCTCCAGCTATAGAAAATAAATCTTTTACTTGTACAGGAATGTCAGGTTAAGCCGTTCTGAGTTTGGGTTACCAAATAACGAACTGAACAGAGTAGATCAATAGTTTACAGAATTGAACATCAAACATCCCTACTAATCCATGTCTGCATGTTCCGAAGTGTGCTGTTTATTTTACTCACTTTAAAAATGATTTAAAAATTCTCTCCATTTAAAATAAGTAATTTTCCCAATGGACAGTATATCAAATTTTCTCGCTTTAATTCAGTCAATTAATTATATTGTATTGTCTGCAGTTGTTATACTAAATATGAGAGAAACAATATTTGAAAGTGTATAAAACTATATTAACACTGTTTTATTATTTTGTTTTAAAAAACATTTTTACCATCAGTGTGATTCACTACTGAGCTGATGAATTGCTTGGACTTTCATACATTTTCTGTGGACCAATATTGACTGTGATTTCTATAACTGGCAGTGTAAGGAAAGCATCAATAAGCAGACTAGCACTTTTAAAAATCCACTGCGCTTAAAATCAAGCAAAACCCCCCCAAAAAAAACACAACAGAAAAGATGCAAAAAATGTTCAGCAGTATGGTATTCACTATAGACTAGTATTGTGAATCTCTGACTGGTTTGTATAAACTCATCTTGACACACCTTACAACATGTGTTTCTTAAACTAGAAAGATTAAATTTATTTTAGTACTTCCATAAGTGCAGTAAATATTCCCTCACCTGCAGCCTGTGCTTACGGACAGCACCAAGATACTAAACTTTCTGAACCTTCTGTTCTGATCCAGTGAGACACATTTTTCTATTGTAATCTGCTTTGAGGAATGAGTGCTAGGTTTCTGTAGTGGGTTGGACACCAGGTACCCACTGAGGTCACTCTCTATCTCCCTTCCACAACTGGACAGAGGGGAGAAAATACAACAAAGGATTCATGAATTGGGATAAGATCTGGGAGAGGTCACTTACTGATCACTATCATTCGCAAAACAGACTCAAAGTGGGGATATTAATTAAATTTCCTACTTGCAGGATCAGAGCAAATGAGTGAGAAGTAAAATAATCTTAAAAACAGCTTCCCCCCACCCCTCCCTCCTTCCAAGTTCTACCTCCTCCCCACCAGTGGTGCAGGGAGGTAGGAAATGGGAGTTATGGTCAGTTGTTTCTGCCACTGTCAGGGAGAGGAGTCCTTCCCCTCCTCCCTGTGGGGTCCCTCCCACAGGAGACAGTCCTGCGAGAACCTCTCCAGTGTGAGTCCATCCCATGGGCAACAGTTCTTCACAAACTGCTGTCTCATGGGTGCAGTCCTTTAGGCACAGCCTGCTCCAGTGTGAGTCCCCCCCAGGGCCACAAATCCTGCCAGGGAAAACCTGCTCCAGCACGGGCTCCTCTCTCCACGGGCTGCAGGTCCCTGCCAGGATCCTGCTTCATCATGGGTTTCCCACAGGGTCGGAGTCTCCTTCGGGGATCCATCTGCTCCAGCGCGGGTTCCTCCACAGGCTCCAGGTGGATCTCTGTACACTGATGGTCCTCCATGGGCTCCAGGGGCACAGCTGCTCCACCATGGGCTGCACCACAGGCTGCAGGGGAACTTCAGCTCCAGCGCCTGGAGCACCTCCTGTGTCTGCAGAGCTGTTCACTTGTTCTCACTCTGCTCTTCTCTGCTGCAATTTTCATCTGCACAATAACTTTCTTTCCCTTCTTAAATATGTTATCACAGAGGCATTGCCATCATTTGTAATTGGCTTGGCCTGGGCCAGTGGCAGGAAGCCCGTCCTGGAGCTGGCTGGCATTGGCTCCACCAGACGTAGGGGAAGCTTCTGGCAGCTTCTAATGAAAGCCATTCCTGTGGCCCTGCCGCCTGCTACCAAAATCTGGCCACAGAAACTCGATACAGTCTCTCAGCAGGTTGGTCAGTATAAAATTACTGCTCTGAGTAATTCATACATTGCTGTAGTAAAGGATAGTTAATTTGGGTTGTTTGTTTGTTTTAGTAAATTGTCCTCTGTTAAAATAAAGTTAAAACTCTCCCAGAGTTTTGGGAACTACAAATTGGCAATTACCTAGCTGTTAGAAGCAGGAATTTCAGCCAATGTCCCTTCACCTTGACTAATATCCTTAGTGAAGTCCTCCCAGTTCATTACTGGAACAGTTGGATATCCCCTTGTCTCCTGTTATTACATGCCCGAGACCGCTGTCCTTTGCCAGAAGATGCTTCGCTGAACTGAGGAATTACTGAGAGATTCACTTGGACCTCTTAACTCTTCCTATAGAAGGTTCCAAATGCAGCAGAGAGAGATAAATCAACGAAGCAACGGAGCTGATATACCTGTGTAAGGAGGATGCAACAAGAGCACAAAACGCAGAGAAGGCTGAAGGGTAAGAATGGTGAGGGCACACTGTGGCTGTACATCTAATGCTGCAGAGCAGTACAGCAAATCTGGTGATGTTCAGCTGTACAGAGGCTTTGGCTACACAGCAGCAGTCTCAGATGCTTTTGGGTGCACAGGTCAAATGGAATATCCATTTATCTAAGGTTGCCTGTTCAGGTCCTAGTACATTTGCTATGTAAGGACAGAGATGTATAAATATAAGGCAGAAAATATGTGCTAAAAATAATATTTCTGAGTTTGATATTTAAAGACCAGTCAATTCAATTTAAATCTATAATTAAAATATTTTGTGTCTATTCAATTTCCATTTATCTGCTATTTTTTTAATTTTTTCTTTTAATAAAATGGATTCTTTTTTAGGGGTGTAGTTATAATATGAACTTTTTAGCAACATTTCATTTTATGGAAAACATTTATATCCAGGGGTGGCTGGATGTTTTAATTGATTTTTCACACTTCAGTGCAGTCAGTTCTTGCAAATACTTCTTGTTCGTTCTCAGTAGTGTCCCAAACCTAGATTTAATTTTGATGTGGTAAGGGAGTTACTGTGCCTAGAATTCCAATATATTATTTAAAACATTTTTCAAGTTTAATGTCAAATAAATCTGTCCATTGGTTTTGTGGATATTAAGCTTCATCTTATATGTTCAAAGTGTCTCTGAGTTTTAAGCTGCCTACACAACGTGAATGGTGGAATAGAATCTGCATTCTTGGCCTGAGTTGTAACTTACTTTTCAGATCATCTCAGTGAAACAGAAAGACTTCTTAAATAGGGTTTTGATCGTGAAACATCTAACCCCATTTGGTTTCAAGCAGGGAAATTCTCATCAAAAGGAAAGTCTGATACAGTGTCTGGCTGATGGTTAATAGATAATTTAAAAGGTAGTTAATATTTTCAACTGTCATTATAACAGCTGCCTGCATACTGGACTAGAATTTCCTAGTTTTATCCTTTAAACTTTATGAAAAATAGCATACTCGAAAATAAAATTTTACAATAATCTGTTAGCAGATTTTCCAAATGATGGTGTAAATTAATAGTGTAATTGCTGCACAATTAATACTTAAGTATAATTATACCTTCCCTTTCTATTGCATTATGGGTTTCCTTACAATAAATATTGCTCGCTTGCTCACAGACAAAATCTGTGCATAATTACGAAATGAGATCTGATATTGTGCATTGGCTGAGTTAAAGGGTACAAATCAATGTGCATCACTAAGCAATATACAGAAGGGTTTTACAAGGTAAGGGTTAAGGGAAGATATGTCTTTTTGCTCAGGCCAATACTGTCATTGAGGAGAAAAATTTGCTCTTTAGACTGTGGCAAATATGTTTTTCTTACCCCTGCCCATACCACTCCAGCAGCAAATTCAAGTAGAAGATCTAATCTTGATTAGCTTTATGTCTGCTGGGCACATTTTAGGAGAATGGCTTTAAAACTGAGGACAAACTCAGAGAAAATGTAAGCTATGGCACAGTGGCAGTGACTGGGAATACAGCATGTTATTCCTTTACAGCTTGCACACATGGTGAGTCAGTAGCCTTTCGTACACACAGGATTCAGCAGTTTATCATCAGAACCAGAGAGGCTATGGCGAGCCCAGCTTTTGCTGCCCCAGGACATCTTCCTGCAGAAGAAGTTTAATTAAATATGTCCTCCTCTGTATTTTATCTTGTGAAAGGCTGGCCAGTGTTTCAGTTAATACCCCTGTAAATTCCTTTGCCAAGTGTCTTTGACAACAGCCTTGTGAAGTAAAGGGTCCTAAGGTCAAATATATTTTGCTTCTCTGGGAATCTGAGTGCTCTCAACAGCAGCAGCTGGAAGGAAAGGAGAGCAAACAGGACTCATACAGATAATCTCTAGCAACAAATATTGAATAAATGGGGTTTTTAATAGGATCATTTTCAAGATATATTTTAATCTCTATAACGACAATGCATTGTGTGCTGTAAAAGCTCTTTTATGTCACCAAGTTTCTGTTTGGGAAACAAAATTCTGTTTTTATCTGATATATACATATTTACAGCAAAGTTGAATTTTATGTTAAAACAAATTAAATGTCCACAGAGTTTTATGTTCTCTTTATTGAAGTTGAAACATGTCAAATGCCAAATGACTGTGTTAGCATTCCAAAGCTAAGGAGCTTCTTGTGCTCTTGCATTCAGTGCCAGATCAGCTTATATTCATTGAAGTGAATGAAACTTTGAAATTATGTAACAATTGAGAAGCTGAGGTTATATATTTTCCTTTTGCATGTGGACAGCCCTCATTTGGATTACAAAAGGAGGGAGACACTGATGAAAATGATGAAAAGTAGTCAAGTAATGTCCTGAACATGAAGCTCCTGTAATTGGGAATAAAATAACTGAAGCTAATTAGCTCTAGCACTTAAAACAAAACAAAACAAAACAAAACAAAAAACAAAACAAACAAACAAACAAACAAAAAACAAAACCCAAACCACAAAACAACAACAAAAACCCAAAACAAAAAACACCAAACAAACAAAACCAAGCAACAACAGCAAACAAAACACCCAGATTTTCCAATGAGGAAAGTAGCTCTTAGAAGGCAAAAGACCTCAGCCTGTTACCACAGATATGAGCCATTCCTAAGGAAAGAAAGCTTACTTTAGCACAGGCATGATACTTCTTCTCTAGGTTTCTGCCCCATGTTTGTTCTTCCTCTTCTTGACAGCATTCTTTATTCCTTAGAAAATCTGAAGAAGGCAACAGAGGCTTAATTACAGATTGCCATTACTCTAAAAATTAGTGAGCATGATGTACTTTAATTACTGCAAAATTATTTATTTCACTGCCTTTTATTATTTCACTTAATTTCCAAAATTTCATTTTGCCTAGAAGACTGTCAGAGTAGTTAATTTTATTTAAGTAATTGATGAAGTAATTTTAAAAAAAATCTAGTTTCAGGGTTTAATTTTATTTAAAAAAAAAATTCTCTTTTAATCTTTTCTATCTATTACATTTGAAAAGTTTTCTCAAATTTAACATGCAAAATTCAAGATGAGAATAAGGAGCCAAAATTTTCATCTGGAAATAATAATTTTTCAGAAATAAATGATGAAATAAAATCAATATGGAATTCCTAACGTGGAGTGAGAAATTTCTGAAAGATGACACTGCAAAAAAAGATTTCATAATTAGACCTAGGTAATGGCAACCATAAAGTCAAACTCACTAATATCTTACTTAATGGTTTGATAAGTAAAAAGTACACAGTTTAACACATGCATTAATAAAAAGCACAGTAATACTTGGATACTTAAATTATTTAAATTGAATATAGTTGACATGGATTTATTTCAATATATCAATTATACTGCAATCGTACGATGATTAAATGCCTTCCAACTCTTCCCTCCTTGGGAGAAGTTCCATTGTTCAGAGAGAACCACAGCAAAGCCAGCTGGCAGCCAGACTTAGAAGTAATTGAACCCAAATGGACCAATGGATCCTTCATATGATCCCTTTTCAGCAAACCACTTCGACATATGCTTTTAATCCCTGCTAAATACGTACCCCTTAAGGAAACAGGATAATATTCTGTAATAAAATGCTTCTCTTTACTTGAATATAAAGATGTAGTGAAATTTCTTCCTCAGAACATACTGACTGAAATCTGTATCCTAAGTCATTAGTGAAGGCCGTCTTACCATTTAACATGAATTCTCATAAAGGTTTCATGTTATTCTTAAAATCAGAAACCTGAAGAGTATAGGGTACATAAACAAAGAAAAGGGTATTTCACAGGAAAATAAAAATGCCTCTGTGTGTGTGTGTGTGTACTTGTCTGGATTAGAGCAAATTTACTAAACTAAGTAACTTACTACAAGTATATATCCATATGCAAATAGGACTGCAAGGAATTTCACCCACTAGACATTGTGTTGTGGTGTTATTGTTGTACTAGTTCTATTGTAATTTCTAAAAACTATTTTGAAAACACCAGTACTAGACTGCTACCACATTAAACAGTTGGCAACACTGTGCCATTGTCATTGCAAGGACACAGGGAAGAAGATGAGTAGCACAATGAAATATATTTTCTTTTAAAGGCAATTACTTATGCCATGTGTGAATAAATGTATCACTGCTCTCTGTGATTGTATGTGGTCAAATTAATGTAAAGCTATTAATTTAGGTCATATGTATTTTGACTTTTTGCACGAAGCATGGGAGAAGACCATGTGAATATTCTCACCAGTTGCTGATCTCAATGCTTTAGCTAATTCATTATCCTGCATCTGCCTCCTTGGCACTCAAATTGAGATATAATGACTATGATTCTAAAAAGACTAAGACAGGGGATATAAGAACCAGCTTTCTCAACACAATTGTTATACTGTCCTAGCTGGACTTAAAACAATTATTTTTCTAGCAAATTGAAACACTCCAACTCATTTTTCTTTGAGCATGATGTGCAGAATGATGGACAGTTTCTCATAGAAAATGGAATTATTATTAGAAAATAAAATTCAGATTGCATGTTTCAAAATATTTATATCACAGGACAAAGGTACTACAAAGTTGATAGAGATTCCCCCTTTAGTAATTTCACCTGTCATCCAAATATTAGGTTCCGAGAACCACAGAACAGTTTGGTTTGGAAAGTACCTTAAAGACCATCTAGTTCCAACCTACCCTACCATGCGCAGGAACACTTTTCACTAGACCAGCTTGCTCAGACCCCCATCCACCCTGGGCTTGAACACTTCCAGAGACAGGACATCCACAGCTTCTAGGGTCAACCTGTTCAGTGCCTCACCACACTCACAATAAAGAATTTTTTTCCTTATATCTAATCTAAATATACCCTCTTTCAGTTTGAAGCTGTTCCCCTTGTCCTCTGATCATCTTTGTCACTATCCTCTGGTCTCACTCCAACAGGTCCATGTCCTTCTTATGTGGACACGCAGTGAACATAGTACTCCAGGTGGGGTCCATCCATCAAATCCATGTCTCTCCAGTTTAGAGAAAAGAATGTTGTGTGGGGTGCTGTCAAATATTTTGCACAAGTCCAGGGAGATGATGTCAGTTGTTCTCTTATCCACCAATGTTGTAACCCTGTCACAGAAGACCACCAGATTTTTCAGGCATAATTTACTGTTAGTGAAGTTATATTGTCTACCACCAACAACCTCTTTATTTTTCGTGTACCTTAACATAGTTTCCAGGAGGATCTGGTCCATGATCTTGCCAGGCACAGAGCTGAGAATGACTGTAGTTCCCCCACAAATGTGTTTCCCATTTTTCATCAGTGGGAACTGCACTTGACTGTCATGACGTCTTTAATATGATGCTGTGGTGGTTTAGTTTTCTTGGTTTTGGTCTAGATCTTCCCTGGTAACAGGGATATAACTAACCACACCATTCCTTTACGTAATCAGGTGAATATAAAGCAAGGAGGGGAGGTTCTTCTCTCTCTTCATTTAAGGTGCTTAGAAGACAGCAGGTCTCAGTGTGTTGACCTCTCTCTTATCTATGTGCGCTGAGGCCTATCTGAAAAACTGTTGTCTGAAACCGTGCAGAGGTGAAAGAACTGTTTTCTTGAGGGAAGTTGGTGAGAATTTATTGTGTTAGTTACTTTATTGAGCTATTTCCTGAGTTTTCGAATGTGTATATCTGTTTTGCTTTGTTTTCACCCTTTTTTGTCCTTTTTCCCTTTCCCTTTTCCCTTTTTTCCCTTTTGGGGTTGTTTGGGATTCTTGTTCTGTATATACATAGTGTTTAATTGTATATAACTATAATATATGTGAATATATATTTATATATTTTACTGCAATTTTCTTCTGGTACTTTTTTTCCCTTCTCTTTCAGGAGGAGGGAGTCTGTGTGCCCAATGGCAGGGTTTGGCAGGGAGCTAACTCAAACCTCCACAGATGCCTGGTGGCTTAGCCCCTTCATCTGGTCCCCTCAGGTCCTGAGGATGCATATTAGCAAGTCCCATGAACTTTTCCACCTTCAGGTTCCTTTGATGGTCTCGAGCCTGATCTTATCCTACAGTGAGCAGTACTTCATTCTCCCAGTCCTTGCTTTTGCCTTCTACCACTTGTGGTATGGCTGAAGCACTTGCTGGTGGAGACTGAGGCAAAAAAGTCATTGTGTACCTCATACTTTTCCATGTTCTAGGTAACCAGGTGTCTGGTTCAAAGAGAAAAGTATGATAAAAATTTAAGGCTTTTGAAAATGGGTTTCATACACATCAGGATGTTGAAAAGAGGATGGTATTTTCAGGGTTCATTTTGTTATTGTATTCAAAGCTGTACAGTTGTGGTTCAGCAAGTGGAGTATTTCTTAGTGTGAAGTTTCACAAGTGCTTAATGATTTCATTTGGATTAAATGTAAATAAATAGCATATTTAAAGCATGCTGTTACAGATTCAGATTAATATATTAGACCTGTGCTTCACCCTTGAAAAATTACTGTCAGTCATCCTAGTTGTGAGTGGGTAGCTGGACAGGAAATCAAATTTCTTTCCTGAATACCTTCAGCTACAGAGAATAATCTTTCCAGTTTCAGGTTTGGTTTGGGATTGAGGCTGGATGGGAGTTTTAAAGGCAGGATGAACAGTGAATTTCTGAGAGGATAAATATTTCTCATGATTTTGTCTCAGGTCGTGTGGACAATCAGAAAAGAGTGGTGCTGGAAGATAACTTACAGAGTCATATCAACTATGTCAGCACGATGCCTTCTTCAGTTTGACATAAAAAGTGTAGAGATCCTAAGGGATTTCTGAGGCATGTCAGGACAAAACCATTTAGCTCTTGCAAAATGCTGAAAAGGGGTTTCTTATCAAAAAAACACTGCCTTGTGGCAGGCAGAATCCTAGTTCCTCCGTGAAAAGTTGTACTTAACAAGCTTTGTTCATGTGAAATCACTGATAGACAAAAGGGTCACTTCTAGGTTGTCACCTACAACCATCACTGCTCCAAGTGCTGAGCATGCACCACTGTTCTACTGGACCTTTTTTCCTGAGATTATGCATCGTGTTCTCCAAGAAGTAAAGCTTTTGTGCAGCCCTGGGAATAATCACTATGAATGACCTATACATTTTCGCTGGAGCCTGTCTTCAAGACTGCTCTTGATCTAGAAGCAGTCTTAATCAATACCTTATGTCTCAGGGATTAGGTCAAATGCATGTCCAAATGCTGTACAGGAGCAGGTTGCAAAGCTGGGCTCTTTATAAAATTTAATTCCTTCACAGAGCAGAATCACAAACGCAAGAGGGAACATATGATTATCCCTGTAAAATCCTGCAAAGACACCAAAATGTACTACAATCAAAAGTGTACTACAGTCAAAGAGTGGTTGTGGGAGTCTTTCTAATGTTGTATGAAAACACATTTAATGACAGAATCTAAAGTCAGAAGAAAATTTTGTACTTTTGTTTCAATTTCATTCTTTCATTTCAATTTTTTTAATATTGGCTTTCAACATCTGCTAGAGAAATTTTTACAAAGAAGTTAGACATCTAACAATCAGTGGAATGGCCTTTTTTGGACAAATGGCCTAATTTAATGCCACATTGCCATTGTTTTATTCTTTCTATGAATCATTTACAATAGATTGCAGAGCAAATTGACCTCTAAAAATTAGGGATTCACTTTTATTATATGCTATTGTCTGTGCTTTGAATATTCCTCTTTCAAACAATAAAAAAAAAAAAAAAGACACAGGAAGAAGGAAGTACTTATTACTGTGAAATTCTGTTCTAAAATACTGTTTAAGTAACATTCTAGCAATGATTCCAACCACTGAATGCCAGAATGATGAGCTTTTATCATATGGAAAAGCTTCTTAATTATGTATTCCATAATGCTCTAAAATTAGTTTGATGGCCTCTTTTCTGATTTTGTATCATTTTTCAAAACATGTTCTCTAGTATAATTCTTGGTGTCCTAATGATTGTGACTACCTGTTTACACAGAATTAGTGGAATAACAGCAGTCACTCAGAATATATAGCACTTTCCCACAGCAGGAACCAAAATCTCAACTTTACTTTTGCTTTTGCTACAGTAAAGAATAATTGTGGCTAGGAGGTAGACAAAAATTTTGATTGTTGATAGCAGTTGTTTGTGCAATGAGTTTATGGTCTATAATGTGCAAAATTCCTCCTTTAGCAAAGCTGGCATATGGAAAGGATACAGTTACAGTCCTTCCCCAAGTCCTGTTAAATATGTTGCTTTGGTCTATCTAGCCTATCTACTTCAACATAAGCATGCTGAGCTAAAAGAAGATTATTTTCAGAGGGAGGGAACTGTCTTTGTGTCCAGTGGGGATAGGACAAGGAGTGGTGTCTTAACACTGCGTCTCATTTAAAATATCAGCAAAGCCCTGCCAGAGACTAGAAAAGTAGTGGCACCACCATGACAGACAGTTTGAAGAAGGATATCTTAAGATATATCTGATCTTGTTCTTCTGAGGTTCTGTGTCTTTGAGTACAGATTTACATGCGAGTAATCTCAAACACACCTTGTTGGAATAAAGTTCTGCTCTTTATAGTCAAGATTCTGAACTGTCACTTGTATAGGGCAGAATCTTTTTTTTCCCATTTTTCTTACATGCATAGCAGAATAGTTCTCTGAAAATATTATTGTCTATATGTCTCTTTTCTCTTTTTTTTTTTTTTTTTTTTTTTTTTTAATTTCTATGTGCATTTGTTGATATTTTTGCCATGTCTAGAGTCCTCTGCCAGTGCCTGGTCACTCTGGGAATATTTACTGTGGTTTTGGTATGTCAGACATTGCCTTTTTACCCAGAGGCTGTCAAGTGTGTGTAGTTGTTTGTCTGCGTATTGTGCTGTATAGTTTGCTTCTCCTGCATATGTAAAATTTTTTTCCAAGAAAGTGAAGAACATGTAAATTAGTAACAGGTGCTATAATAACTATCCATAGACTCCATAGCAAGGGATTTGCTTGTGCCTTTACTTTTGGAAGCACAAGGCAAGTGCTTTACTTCCTTTCTGCAATCACCAGGGATTCCCCGGCTGCCTGATTACTCCAGAGCCTTTGATTTGATCAGAGCTGTTCCTTTCCTCCCTGAAAGCATCCTTAATGAAAAGAATATTTTGGGAGCTATGAAGGAACTCTTCAAGAAGAGACAACACAGGATGGGAGGAAAAAGCGAGGAACATTCTTGCCAAGATAGTAAGGAGAAGTGAAAGAGCCCCGTTAGGAGAGGAGAGAAATGTGATTACCCAGACCAGAACTGCAGTAACCTCTGCAGAACAAATAATAGAAGCAACACAAGACAGAATTTTCCCTTTGAAGTCACAGATGGGGGACTCCCTAAACAGGCATGCAGATCTTTGTTTTATCTCTCACAAGTGAATTATTAATTGAAGTGCATTTGGGAAAGGTTTTGAGAAAAGGGGCATGAATCCTACTTTTCATTTCATTTATGGAAAGGGAATGCCCAGTCAATTAATCAGTGTGATTTTCTAATTAAAAACAATTAAATAAATTGAATTTAAATTAAACAATTAAAAATCGTTAATAAATCTTTTACAAGTCTGTAATGCTAATTTAAGTGGATAAATCTTGGCATTGTTTAGGAAAGCTGAAATTTTTATGCATTTCTTTGTGAGCCAGTTCCACTGTCTACAATAGTTAATATTTTCACAATAGCTCTGTGTCTTAAGTATGAATTCCTTGCCTGATCTATATTCTGCTAAACATGGAAAGCAATCCATTTTGTTAATCATCCAATCATCATTAAAACTAACATGATGGTTTGTGATAGCCACTTTTACAACAACACAAGGTCCGCCATATTTATTCAATCAGTACATTAATTCTGAAAGTAGAGAACTTGTATTAGGTGTTTTCCCAAAAATTCTTGAAAGAACAAGAAATTAAATTATAATACTGAAATAAAACCAGTATTAAAGAAAAAAGGTATTATAGCACATTGCAATGAAGGCATTGATGTAGGCACATGCATGTGCACAATTAATTAGTATTACAGGTTTGATATTTTGAGTTCTTTTACCTTTTTCTGAAAATTGTAAAAAGAAATATATTTAGACAGGATGTCTAAACCCATAGTTGGAAACAAATAATAAAATGGTAATCAAGTATCCTGGCTAACTGGTGTTACATATAAGCTACAGGACAGATGGTGGTTTGATATCTAAACCTGGCATAAGGACTAGGGCATGGACACTACTCTGGCAGCAGCCCAAGCATGGTATTTTGCACCATGGGGATGCAAAAAGTCTGTCTTAATACGTAAGATGCACACCCTATCACTCCCTCACTGGAGAAGCCCTCTTTCTTTTGCAATGTGGTCATACTTTTCACTCTGTAGACTTCTCATCACCTCACCTTTTTCCTACCAGTTCTTAGATACAGTAATACTAACCTCATTCAGAAAATAATAATGTTAAATTTCTCAACCATTATTTGGAAGTTGAGAGAAAAGGACAAGAGGAGAGCAACAGGACTTTTGCCCATATCTCTGTACACAGGTGATTCTTTCTACCTGTCTCATTAAAGCTAGGGTATATACTGCAGCTCTGAAAAGTGGATGGTTTTCACTGAAGTTTTATTCCTAGTTTGTGTACATACTAAATCACTTTTTATTTCATATATGAAGCAAGAAAATTCATGTGATGAGCTGCAGTGTTATAAGCAAAATTGCTGCATTTATCTGTCCGAAGCTGGGATTGCAGCTTTCATTCAAAATGGTCAAAAAGTGAATCCAGATACAGAAGTGATACAACTATCTACAGATGACTGTCACCTTTACAAAATATTTTAGTAATTTTCTTTCTTGAACTGTCAGAACACATACAATTAAATTGTCTTCAAATTTAATAATAAACTGTCTTAATTTAGTATGTGATGATCAATGATTTTGCTTATTTTTTTGTATGTATTTGTGTGTTACTTACATAGAATTAAAAGGACAGATTCTTCAATCTTCCCTTTACTATATACCTACATCAGAACATGATGTCTTCCTGCATTTTTTTTTTCCTAGACACACAGGTGTCTTTCACAAACCTACAAATTCACCTATTATAATTTCTCCTAAGAACAAAAACATTTAT
The DNA here is from genome assembly GCA_035583185.1 of Anabacerthia variegaticeps. Lineage (NCBI taxonomy): Eukaryota > Metazoa > Chordata > Aves > Passeriformes > Furnariidae > Anabacerthia > Anabacerthia variegaticeps. The sequence goes on along the minus strand of JAWWEW010000001.1, from coordinate 82,030,574 downwards.
TCATGTATTTATTTATTTAAGTTGTATTTGAGGATATGTATACTATATCACAGTAAAGGTTGCTTGATACTAGTCAAAATCCAAGTTTTCTTCTCCCTTTTAACTGTGGAAAATAACTTGGAATGTCTTTGTGGGCTGCGTGATGAAACTGTGCCCCTAAATGTGGAAGAAGCCCTACACAGGTTGCAGTGAAAGGAGGAAGGAATGTTCTCATTAGCATCACAGATGTTCACCACTGGTACTCAGGAAATCCACAACCAAGAATAGATGCAGCACATTCATTTTTGTTATCTATAGCTGGTACCTTATTTGAACTTTACTCTTATATATTAGGAGTGAAATTTTCAATGCCTAGGGAGAGCCTTGGCTTTGCAACAAAACCGACTGTCAAAAGGTGGATTTAGCTTGAACTTGGATACCTAACACTTGAATGCGTAACAGGATGAGTGGAACCTCCTAGCATTTCTACTTCTTCATCCTTTGTGATTCCAATGATCTAGGTTAGACAGCACAAGAAAAAGATAAGAGAAACAATAATTCAAATGAAAAATACTGAAACCTAGGTTACAAGTCAAGTAGTCCAAATGATGTTTCAATGCACTGGTCTATTTCCCAAGCTACTAGATGCTGCTACAGTAACACTGTATGATTGACTCTCTATCTTTCTGCTTGCATTCCTCACAAATAGACTCACAAAACCATTTAGAGGGTGGAATTTTATTTTTCAAGATTTTTTTTTCCATATTCATTAGAATGTAAGCATGATATAAGGCTAACAGGAAACAAAAGATATCTGACACTGCAGAAATTCATTCTCAAGTTGAATATTCAGTGTCAAGTCTTAGGAAGAAGATTTTCACATCTGAGTCTTAATCCTTTTAAAATTGGATTTATAATGGAAATTATGACAGATCCTTTAGTATCACAGTACTAGTGGGTACCTATGACTATTTATAAAGCATAAGAGTACTAGATTTATAGCTATGAGCTATAGAGTTTCATCAAAATACCTGATCTTTACAATTTTTTCCCATTTCACTACTTCAAAATTCTCAGTCTTAAACAACACTTATTTAAGGAAAAGTAAAATAATAATTCTAATACAATTTAATCTTTATATTTACTTTTTTTTATTATTCTTATTGTTGAGAGGTAAAATTTGCTATGTAATATGAATTAACAGGAAAATTTCAGAGAAATAAACAGGTAAGTTTCTGTCCTATTTCTGGGCTCTTGTCAGTCCCTGAGGACCTGAGACTTGGGATCAGTTTTAGTCTTAAAGGTTAGTCAACCCTCATTCTCATTTTATCCAGTAGCTACCTACCAAGCCGGTCTATGTATCTATCAGAAATTATTCCTTAAGAAGTATTTTCTGACATGTAGAAGCCTTTATTTATCAGATATTTTCTAGAGTTTTCTTAATGAAGTCCCAGCATATTTATATCTCAAAAATACTTATTTTCTAATCTGGAAAACTAAAATTCTAGTGAAGAATTATGTAGCAAGGTAAGTATGAACTGTGAGGATCAGATTCTCTAAGGTAATTTACTCAAGCTATCAGCAACAGAAAAGCAACTGTATCCTTCTGTTCAAATTAAATGAACTTGTAGATGCTGCATAAATTAGTACAAAGCTGAAGGGGAATACAGTTCACGTCAGTCACCTAAGAGACAATGTTCACATTGTCAGTCTTGCTTTAGTCTGTTTTTTGCTTAACCAGCCAACTGGCATCTTTGGTTCACATGCAAGGAATGAAAAAATGCATTTTACTACTAATTTTGTCTTAATTTTTCAATTTTAGGATGGTTCAACCTAGGTTTGTCTTAGTTAAGCTCTATTTGCTTTATGGTTGTGTAATTATCTAATTGTCTCATTGTCCAAAGTTAACATTCTTTAGATTTTAAGGCAATACCATAAATATACTGAGGAAAAGGTAGGAAGTAAAGATGAGAGAGAGCGAACGAGAAAGGGAGGACGGGAGGCCTCAAGGGATCTAATAAATCTTGTATAGGTCTACATTTGTCTTGAAAACCATTACTTACCTAATGCATGGGTTTTATCCAAGAGCTCCCTTATTCTCATCCCGACCTACCCTTGGTCAAGTCACACCCTTCAACAGTGAATAATCTCCTGCCTTATGTTTTTTACCTTCAGTGTTTTCAATCTTTGTAGGCATTTGCTACTTCTGTTGCATGCTGGCTGTGATTATTCCTTACACTGCCTTACCATTCATCTTTTAGTCAAGTGTTTGCTTGCTAGCTGAATCCTCTCAGCTCAGTACAGGCTGAGGAGCTTTGGCTCCCATTCTGAAATGTATTAATGTCAGAGTTGTGCTGTGGTCTGTGTTAGTAACAGTCTCTTGTTGAGTATACTGATTCTCTCCCTGAGTCTTGGGAGCAAGCTCTTGGTCACCTCTTTAGGAGCTTGAGATTCACTTTAGGTGGCAGGCAGCCAACAGGTAATCATTACAGCACTTTATTCTAACCTTGCTGTCCTTTATGGCCTCCATATTTTTTCTTGACTTCGTTGTAGCATAACAAGGACTTGTAAAGATATTGTATGCACTTTTGTTAAGATCCTTTTTCTACCATAAGAGCTGTTTTTAGATTCCCTGTGAGGTGTCATTATAAAGATGTAAACAGCATGCAGTTAGTTTAACCATTAAGATTTTTACTGAGCGTCTGTTGGCACTCTTGTATTTGATCCACCTCTATTTTCCCAGCTGTAGGTGGAAATGCTCTGTCTCTTAGACTTTGATTCAAATATTGCAAGAATGTGACATTGTTGGTCCTTGACAAAAATATTTTTATAACCACAGATGAGAAAATGGGAAAGTGGGAGTAAGCTCTGTGTGTTTGTCTATGAGAGGTGGGGGGCACTCAAAATTGTCCAAAAGACTTTTTGCCCCACACTGGTAACACTAAGTTGAAGACAACTGTCAGCAAAACTAAACAGCAAGCAGGGGATTACAAAGATATTTCTAACACATCAGAAGACGTGTCTAGAGGGGTAACAAGACAGTCACCCAACTCGGGTACAGTGCTTTGTCACCAGAACATGAGTCAGTGGGTGCAGGGTACAACACAGGGCAATAAAAAATCAGGGCACCTACTTGTCCCACATAATGGATGTGCAGAAAGGAGAAGCATTCCTGGGGTGAGGGTGACTTTCTGACCCCTACAGGTGGGGAAAACCTCACTGTGGAGGTGTGGTGTGGAACTTCTTGGGATGAGATATAAATGGTATTTAGAAATCTGAAGGTATGCGTGCAGATTTTGCATGTGTCTAATACTGTGTGTTTTGTTATGTTAATACTGATCCTGAGCATACTGTTTGCTGATTAATTACATGTAATTAGTAGAACAATAAATTGCTTTGATTTAAATTATGTGAATTGATCAGTTTTCCCTAAGGTCAACATCTGACCCACTAAAAAACTAGTAGCACTGCTTCAGGCTGATGACCAAGCTAGGTTAGTGAGAGTGTTTACTGAATCATCTATAGGAAAAGGAGAGAGAAAATAAATTGTTGTTCTCATGAGGAAACAACTTATAGTTAGAATATAAATTAAAATTCTAATTCAATGGCAGAAATGGAATATTTTCATAATTATATTCCATGAAAGATACTTCATGCAACAGCAGTTTTTTCTTTCAAGAAATTTTATATATTTGTTGTAAGCAAAGTGCAGTTAAAACTCTAGACTTATAGAAGTTTTATGCATAAATTCTAGGACAAAGTGCTTTCCCATCCTCTTTAGGTAAGGTTTCTTAATCTCAGTTTTTAAAATGCAAGTTTGGTATGAATCTGCTATTTCATTCTCTATGGATCATTTCAATGATTAATCATTAGGAAAAAGACTGCCTTCACTTCAGAGAAAAATATTCCCTATTTATAAGAGATCTGGAGTACCCTGGGGTTGACTTAATAAAATGTTATAGCTCAAATAGTGTAATCATATATCATGAAGATGAAGTACAGATAACTATTCCTAGTATTCTTCACAGTACCATCTTTATGTTGTTTTTCAGTTTTTAATAAAGCTTCTGAAGAGCCTTGCTTTGACATGTTATTTGATGTATCATCCTGAAAAAGCCAAAATAATAAAGAGAGATATCTCAAAATTTGTGGAAAAAAAATTTGTATAGTTAAATAAAAGGATATGTAAGGTGGGAGAGTTTGTGGAAAATGTGAAAAGTTACGGTGGTCATGTCCAATTTTGTGGAATCAGAGTATTTAAGAAAATGTTTACCTGTGTCCTTTTGGTGTCTGTTCCACACATTTCTCTTACACGTAGATATTGCTTTTTGGATACCATACCTGCAGCAGAGCAACATTTATCTCAAGGTACTTTTTTTTTTTTTTTAACTTCATACTTGGCTCAATAAAGTGTGAAAATTTGGTTCAGACAGTGTCTTTTTTAATGGGAATTTACTAGACTATAGTTTACCATTTCTGTCCACTGACTGTACCATATAGCCTATAATACATTATATTTGTACATCCTTAATAAGTTAAAATGCACAGATACACAGACATCTTTAATAGTTAAAATGCATACACACAGAAACAGAGATGCAACAAGAAAAAAACTTCATAGGTTCTCAGTATGTATGTGTTTCAAGAAAATACTAGATTTTTTATTATCTTCACTAGGGAAATGTTAGATTACATTTTTCTCATTTTCTAAAGGTATGTGGCTTTATTTATGTTTCCATATTCCAAAAAAAAAAAAAAGTCAAATAGAGAAGTGTCTTACTTCAAGTAATACAGTTCAGCACGCTGAATTAATGTCACTTGCTTCAGGGCAGTCAGAGTTCATAAAAATCAAGCCAGACTATAGATCCTCTATGATGTAACATTTCTTTTTTCCTTGCCATGGGCAGTAGATTTTCTATTATTGAATGTGAACTAATGAATTACCAGGCCAAGTTTAAGTTATCAACACCTATTGAATGTGTTTCCGTAATGTAACAGATAAGGCAGCTCATCAGATAGTGTGCCCCCTGCCTCTGAGACCGAGTTGGGTTTCGGCTATGAGGATGCTCTCTGTGTTTGTGCTGCTCACTGCTGCTGCTCCTCTTCTTTTGAAGCAGATTGTAAACATGGCCATGGTACAAATCTTCTCAGCCCACACAAGGATGTGACAGCTACTTAACAAACTGAGTGGCATTACACAGCAATGTGGGAAATAAATTTTCATGCAGTCTTTAGATATCTTTATAGAGTGCCTTTCCACAAGTAGAAAGCTGGCCTGAACACCCAAGCCAAAGGTCTGAGGGCGCCCTACCAGTCTGAACGTTACACAGGCATTTGTGCCAAGATAAAATGAGTCAAAAAGGACATAAAGTCCCATCCTTCAAATAAGGCAGTGCCTGCTACTCATTTCTTACAGATGTCATAAGTCTCAGGTTAGGGTTTCTACAAACTGTGAAACTAAAGAACGTGAATTAGGAAGGCAGAGGGTTTAGTTTGTTTGCTCTCTCTCTGAAACACATGCCCTGATTACTGGGTTTCTGAAAATTCAGATATGGTTTGGAACGGTTTCCTGTCTGGTTTTAACCAATAAATTTCATCTTGGACTTGGATCATCAAGAAACTTCTGAATATATTACCACATTAAATATCTGAGAATATAATTATAACAATAATGTAAACAATCCCAGACAGCAAAGTTAATATTTCTGTCCATAAGGAATGCTGATTTCTGATTAGTAACAGCAATTTTTATTACATTATGTCTAGAAGAGGTCATATCAAATGCAGCTTCAAACTGGACAGAAAGAATTGTGCAGAAAACTGCATAACTAACAGATCTTTGATTGCATGCAAACATACTTGAGAGTATACCTATAAATGTATACCTTAAATCATAATCAGTGGAAAAATCAAGTTATTCAGTGTGGACTAAAAGCCTGCAATGGTCCAAGAAGGTATTTTGCATGCATTTTCAGCCACTTGGTTTTTAATGAACATCATTACTATAACATTAGATATTTTCATAATACTTTACTAAATTCATAACGTATCTACGTTTCTTAAAGCACTTTATGAAGACTTACACAGTTTAGATGAATCAAATCTTGCTGTGGTTCTCGAGGAAATGAGGCCTTTGTCAATCTACTTTCATTGTCTCTGACTCATAAAGGTACTATGTTACTCAAGTATTGTGCATATTGGATGGGTGAGAGGGAACATTCCCACTGCGTACCTTGGATGGACAGATAGAAGGTAAGCTCAGCAGTTCCCTGACCTCAAACCAGTCAGCAGGTGCTCCCAGCACCATTGGAGACACTGCTGCTGGTCTCGTTTTAGTTAAGGGGAAAAAAAATGGAGGTGTGGACACTGGGATATGTTTTAGGGGACATGGAGAGAGCTGAAGCAGAGGTATATGAAGGCACTACCAACTTTGTGGAGCAAGAGCTAGTGGGATGAAAAAGAGCATAGAGCTATTATGGTGATGTGACTTAAAGGTTATTGAATATAAATTCAAATAGAAAAGAAGCTTCATTAGTTCATGGAAAACAAATTGTTTTTTGTATATCCAGTGTAATAAATTGCTATGAGTTCCAGTGATATATCATACTTAGAAAGAGACTCCAGGTTGCTTAAATTACATTCGATTAATGCTTTTGTTGGCTACAGAATGTATAGGCTGATAATGTTAGAAGATGAAATGCCTCAGGAATATAATTGCATTTATTGAGAAATATTATTAGGTAAAATTCATCTAATAGCAGGTATCATATTATTCTACTTTAATATCTAAAGAAATTAAAACTCAAGTTTAAATAGATTTACCTCATTCAGTCCTGCTTGTGGTCTCACATAATAACCATTACAGGTGGAGGATATTGCATGCCAAGTTAAAACTGTTGATCTGTAGTAGCCTTAAAATACGAGAAGGAATGTTTTGTAGTTTCTATATTGTAACCATCTGAAATAGAACTCAAAACCCTAATGGTCCCCGTTTGCTATACTGGGCTTTGCTGACCACGAGCCTGTCAGCAGTTAGTGCTCTACATCCTGAAACTATTTTCAGTGTCCTCCATGACACAACATCATCTCTATGTATTGTGTATGAGCCAAGCTGGAAAAAGGAATCCACATTGTTCCAAATGCTGCATAGGAGCTGGCCAAATTATATGGCAGGTTATATTCAGCTACATGAAATTTAGAAAACTTGGCCCTCCAGGTCTCCTCTTTAGTCCAACGTCATAGCTTTAGTTGCAGAGTATAGGAGACAAAATCCCAGTAGGAGAACAATTTTTTCTTCAAGTATCAATACAGGCCCCTATAACACTGATTCAGAGTCAGTTAATCCATCTAATTGCAGTGATGGTCTTCCATGAGTTAATATACAATTGAACGATACAAATGAAAAGCTATATGTAATTTTTCATCTAAACCACATTATTCAGATGATGTTGGAGTCTGATGTATTGTAATGTCATGGGCCACCCTAATCATTAACCATCATCTTGGACACTTCTAATTTGTGAACAGAAGTGTATGCATCTTCTTTGCCTCTTTAATTATTTTGGTAGTGTATTGAATGTTTATGCAGCAGTTTAGCTGGACTGGAATTAACTTCCAAGTGTTACTCAAGAGGAAAGTAGAAATCTAGAGTGTTATAATCTATCTTTATAGATCTCTTTATTTTTTTAGTGATTGTGTATATGTAAGCTTTCCACACATAAATGCATGCCATCATCTGCTCAGATGGGTATTCTCTCTTATGGATATGTAATTGTTTGCTGTTTAATTTCACTATCACAATTTGTACGTGCCAACTTTCTCCTTTTAGGTGGTAAGTAGGGTGATGTTTCACAATTTTTTTTTTATTTTTTTTTACCTCTAGGCTTATTTTCTAGCACTGCTCCAGAGAAATTAAAGATAACATCCCTGACCTGTGTATCTATTTCACTATGGGTCTGGTTGCAGTTTTGTTTTGAATTCAGTGGATAATGTTGACGAAAAGCACTGGGGGAAAAGTTAGGGGGTTTGTGGTTGATTTCTTCTCAGATTAGAAAAGTGGTTCTTGGCTAGATTTTTTTTGTTGTTGTTTTTTTCCCAGCCAAAATGCAGTCAGATGCTCCTTTTAACTCTCATACAGAGGTGCAATGTGGTCAGGAAACACTAACACATACCTGACTTCTAGCAATCAGGAAACACCAGTTCTTTGAAAGAGAGCCACTGCATTACCCTCTGTTACAGAAATGATACGTAACCTAACACTCACAATAAAGCCTTGAATAAGGACATTTGTTTCATTTGGAAGTGTTTTGTTTTCTCTATGAAATAAAAAAATCCACATTAAACTTAGAGAAAAAACACAGTAAATAGGATATCAAAATTCCATTTATGGTATTCTATATGCCAAGTACTTTTTCTTTTAAAAATTGGAGGGAGAAGGTCTGGACAAAAAAATCTTACCAAAATGTGTACCTATTAAAGGTACAAAAAGTAAAAGAACCTTTCAGTCAAAATCAGCCAATTAAGATTTCTTCAGTTTTATGAAACACCATGAGACATTTTGTATTACTTTTTAAGTTCTATGCCACAAAGAATATTGAGTTGTATTATTCTTTTTCTAAAGGCTAAAATAAAACACTTAAGAAATAAGTTCTCCTTCTCTGTCCTAACTTTTCCTCCTTCACGGGAGAAAAGCTCTTCATTTCATCATGGAAAGATAAAAAAAAAAAAAAAGCCTCGTAATTCATTGAAATGTAAAATAAGCACATATGAAGACAGCTTCTTACCTTCACTGTAGACTTAAAACCTATTCAGTCATTTGAATAAATGTTTCATTTGTTACTAAGACCATAAATTAGAGTTACTTGCAGATGTTCTACCAAATGTGACCCAGTAGCTCTTTAGGGGCATTTTGTCTTGCAGTGTGCTGTATGGCCAAATTCTGAATGCACCTGTCCTGTTTAAAGTAGATCAATCAGCTTAAAAACATCCTACAAAAAAGGTACATTATTAAATATTTTTTTCCGGGTTTCAGATGCATGATTCAAGCACTTCCAATTTGATTCTGAATATGATTCAGCTGGTGAATTAGAAGGGAATAATGAAATGCCACTATACCAGTGAGATAAGGGAAAAAAAGGGATCAATCAAAATAGGACCTTTAATAACTATGAGATAGATTTAGCTCTGAAATTAATGAGAGGAAATGGCTGATTTTCAGTAATATCTTCATTCCAGATTTCCCAACATATATATTTGATAAACTTGCTAAATTTGAAAATCTCCAACAGTATCTTGAGGGAACTGCCAGACCAACAAACACCAGCTTCAAATTAGGAAAATGAAAGTATTCATGAGCTTGGAGGCAAATTTAAAATTCATTTGATGAGCATTGCATGAAAATATTGAATCTACAAATCAAATGGATGTAGAACCACTATGCATTTATTTAGATGCATTTAAAAATTAAAAAAAAAATAAATAAAGCTCTATACATAATAAATTTTAATGCTATCACACAAATAATATCTTATTTTTTCTGAAGTGTTTAGCTAGGTCAAAACACTGTAGTAATAATAACAAAACAAAGGAACAAAAACAAGCACATGTCTTTCAAATTCCGGGTTCACGTTCAGTTAAGTCACTTTTGAAATATTACATTAAATCTGGTTACAAACACATTAATTATTTAGTTACAAATATACTAGTGTTTCAGTTGTGCCTCAGTTCGACTATGAGTTTGCTTTGTGTATAGGAGAGATGCTTCCTGTCCAAAAGTACTTGCAGGCTGCAATGAAAAACTAGTGATAGGGAGTTGTGATTTGTTTTAAAAGGTTCAGTCATTGCATAGCATTACTCATGCACTAGCATATATTTTGCTAGCATTTCTCCTTCATGGAGGTGACTATGAAGTGTTCCTGTGAAGAAGTGATTTCATGTTCCTAATGTCTCTGTGATTCTTCATATTTCAATGACTTCTCAATTAACATGTTGCATTTGCAAGAAGAACAACACACACACACACACACACACACACACACATATATATATATATTTTTCAGCTGGTGTACACAGAAACTCAGACTGTGGATCAAAAAGTTGCCTTGGTTCTTGTATTTTTCTGTATGAATCCATCCATAATTATTATTCTAGCTTCATTCATTTATAACAGTTGATTTTTATGTGGATTGTACAGCTGAAATTAAATTCTTATCTAGAGTAATCTACTTCCCCTATCACTCTTCACTGCTGCTGCAATAACTGAAATGGTGAAAATACTTCTATACTAATGAGGCTGACATTTAATCATGATGTTGTAAACCAAGTTCAAAGAAAGCCATCATTTTTAATTTGCAGGTGTTTCTTGACTAATATTGCTAGAATGAGCTGCGTAATACTGAGAAATTTCAGAGGAGAAAGAAATATAGACAAGGACCAAATAATTTAAAAATTCTATTAACTGCTGATACAAGCAAAGTTCTTGTATCAATTTTTTTTATAAATGCTACTTTGTTACTGAGAGTATTAAAAAGCAAGCATCAATAAAAATTATACTCCTTGCTACTGGTCAAGGATAAATAAATATTTTATTTACTTGACTAAAAAGAATCATTTTTGCAGGAACATCTTTGAAACATCACGTGTGGATTCCTTAAAAAAACTTAGTACTAAAATGACAGTTTAGCATTGTCATGTGAAAGGGAAGGAGAGGAAGGAGAGGATGTGCCTGACCCTTAGGGAGGGGAGATTTTCTCGACCCTCAGTGATTTATTTGTCTGTCAGTTCCCCAGGGAAGCCAAAACCCTTATGTCCAGCCAGTTTGTTGGCACCTTATAAGGAGGACTCTTCACCAAACAGATTCACAAGATGGGAGGGCTGTTCAACTGCCCTTTTTGGAGGGGCTAAGCCAACAGCGTGGGGACCCCCCAGTGGACCTTCCCATTTTGTTACCTGCCTCTGACAACTGCTAGCACCTGTAAAAGACTCACTCTAACAGTTTATGGAGTAACACACTTTATTAATACAAATTGTGACAGTTTAATAAGGTTTGTTGCTGTTGGTGATAGTGTCTGACTCCAAATACATCTTTAAAGCAATCTACTATTACTAAAAACCAAGGAAAGCACATGCTCAAACTCTAAAAACAGCATTTAGTGTGCATAGAATATGTTTCTTACCCAATAGGTGCCCCTATGGGGGGAAGACAGGTTTAGCCTGTCAACTGATCCCATCAGCTTCAGTGGAGTCTTCTTCCAATTTGCCCTTATTTCCAACTTATTTTTATACAATTTCTTTAGGTTTAGGTGGAGCTTGAGTAACAGTGGTTGTAAGTACCTAATAGGGTAGTCATCCTTGACATCAATCTCCCTTGATGGACAGATACTGTATGGTCTTTGAACTACAAAGCATCACCATGTTGCCCCCCCTGCAGGATGTTGATGGGGGAAGGCTGAGGAGCCTCCACCCTATTCCACTACTCTGTTCCATCCCCTGTAGCAGATGCTTATCATTGTTTAGGGAACCTTTGTGAGGCTTGTTGACCATGTTCCATCCAGGGAGCAGCAGCTGCATTTGCCTTGCAATTCTTAGCCTCCTCTAATTTTTAACCCTATCCATTGTTCCACAATCATACAATGAAAAGTCTAGCTATATAACTATCAAATTAAGAAGTTGAGATTCACTGGGGCTTGTCTAAAAGGAAAAATATATTAAAGAAGGAAATAACACTGTTAGCAGAATGCATCAAGAAACATAGTGTTTCTTCTATGAGGATGATTATATACAGAATACTTGTAAGAATATTTTTTTTTTCTGTTATTAAAAGAAATAATATAAACATTAGGGAATATTTGAGATAACAAATAGGGCCAGCATAAACCCCAAACGTCTGTTTGGTTGGGTTTGGTTTGGTGGTTTGTTTTTTTGGGGAGTGGAGAGGAGTTTAAATACACAAACACATGTAAGTTGGGGTAAGATATTTCTAAGGGACAAAAGAACACTTATTGGGCTGTGAAAGAGTGGATATTATACATTGTGCTGAATTTACATCCCATGATTATCCTTTCCAGCTCTGGACATCATTGATGTAAATGAAATTGGGGAACGCGAGCAGGAGGGAAGATGAAGAATGAAGGAAAAAGCTGAATAAAGCTAAATTTTTAAGCTCAGCCTGACTAGAAAGATAAATCAGGCAGAACTGTTGAACTTCATTCAGAATCATACTGTTCTCTTCTCCCCATTACTTTGCCATGTAATCCAGCAACCTATCTATTATTGATACCTGCGCACTATCAGTTACTTCAAAGCTGTGTTCCAAAATTACAAATATGATTGCTGTCATGTCAGAAGTTTCAGCCCACTTCAGCAGTAAAATAATACAGATCACGGTGGGGTTTTTTTGCTTTTGTTTTGTTTTGGGTTTTTGTTTTGTTTTGGTTGGTTGGTTGGTGTTGTTTTTTTTTTTTTTCTGGAATAACACCATCTCTTGACTGTGCCAAATATTTAGAGGTAAAATTAAAAGGAAACATTAAATTTAGCTTAGAACTAAATTTCTGCCCTCAATTCCTCCTACACGCAAATCCCATGGACACTGTACAGAGGAATTATTTTACATAGTTAAGAAATCATTGGTATTTACTTAGGCACATTTCAACACATCCAGTGGAATATTATGAGAATTCTTGAGTAGGACCAGATGCCTACAATAGACATGCCTGCATCTGAGCTAATTCTATAAATTCTCCTCATAGTCAACATAGAGAAGCACATACTACAGGTGTTAAACTCACCTGTCTTGTAGGATCAGATATGATGTTATTCTTTAATGTACACAAAAAAAAAAGTCTAAAGAACTAACATGGATGTGTACATCCATTTTCTAGATGTGATATTTATTTCATCTGTCTTTTTTAGGATGCTAAATTTTCAGTTTCATTAATACCTAGATGATTTACAAAAGAAAAAAGGAATATTTCAACTGGTTTTTTTAGAACTGGATCAGGAGAAAAGAATATGTAGAGCAAAAGTCTTTCTTACTCAAATAAAACCTTGGACAAAATATTGCTGTTAACTTCTGATAATTTTGCTCCATTCATTTTTTCCTTTTTTTCACTAATAAAAGATTATGCATGTATCTAACAGGTTGTACAGAGTGCTGCTTTTGTAGTTTAAGTGATAAACAATAGTCTTAAAAAGACAGAGGGTACAAGGAAAATTGGATCAAATTACTTGCTTTGATAGGATTTCCAGGTGTGGAAACTGAAATCAGCAACTGCTCTCATGACTGGTTCTTGATGCAGGAAATGAGCTGACTGTAGAGTGATGCTAAACAGGCTGTTAAATTCCATACATGAGGTGAAGCATAGATGTGTCACTTCAAGTCTGTCTGCATGAAGTTATATTAATTTTGCTGAAATTTTGCTTGTAACTAAGATTCACCTTGTGCTGTCATAGCCTAAGGCACAGTCTAGAAAGTGGGAGGAATTGTTTTTATCATTGGACCCTGTGGGTGGTATTGCTTTACACCTCCTACTCAGCAGCCTGCCAGATGCCTCTGTCTCAGCCAAGGGTGTGCTTCTTCTTGCTCTCTCTAATGTTCTGGAGCAGAGGCTACAAGTTACTTTTAATTTCAGTTAGTACAGAAACACTTAATTTCTTCAGTGGAATTCAGAATTGTTTATGACACAATATTTATCAGCTATTTGAAAGGCTTATTTATGTATTTACTTAACTGATGTAAACACAGCCAGAAATATTGCTGTTAAATGCAAGCTGTGACTCTATGCCGTCTTCTGTCTCACAACATTCATATATATTTACCCTTGGTGAAGTGTCCACTGTGCTTCTAGTTGAGAAAGCAGACTGAGAAGCATCAAAAAAGATTACAGAGCTCTCACTAAGGCACTAAGGAGAGGCACTAAGGGACTTTGGAGCATAGGTTGTTTTTCATTAGCCTTCCCAGTCAAAGAGAAGAAGGTTGAAAGGGCCTGTCAAATCTGTAGAACCAACAAATGGTTACAGGACTGGTGCAACAGCCAGGGATTCAACTACTTAGACCATGGGGCTCACTTTGAGAAACCAGTTCGACTGGGAGCTGATGGGATCCATCTGTCAGAGAGGAGCATCTTTTGTCATAGGCTTGCCAAGATTGTGAAAAGGGATTTAAACCAAAGTTGCCAGGAAAGGGGAACCTCAGCCTACCCCGCTCCTAACAACTTGATGCCAGGGCTAGCAACAGATGCCTGGAGACTGAAGAGAGAGGTCAAGGGTCAGCAGAAAAGCATCTGAAGAGTAGAAAAAAGGAATTCCAGCCAGTAAGTCAGCTTCATCAAGGGCCCAACTGAAATTCTTCTGTGCACATAGCATGGGGAATAAACAAGAGGTAGACGCATGCACAGGCTTGCAGAGATACTGTGGCAGTGGACCTACAGTATGAGAAGTGGAGTAAATCATGCAAGAAATGGGTCTGTGAAGAAAATGAAGAAACCAACCATAATGCCTTAAAAACTGAGGCTTTTACTGTATTGTAAAATGGATTCCTTGTCTTTTTTCCCTGAGTCACTATTCTTTTTCCCAAAACCCCCTGAGAAAACTCTTATCTCCCTAGCCTAGTGTACAGGAATTTGTTCTTGCAGGACTATGTGAAGGACTATGTGAAGTAAGGACTATTGGTCCTTAGTTAACCCTTTCCCCATTGGTTGTTATCCCTAGATTCCTATTGGTAGTAACTAGAATCCCCTAAAGCCTTTAAATACCCCAACAATGTGAATAAACTCTCTCTCTGCTTTCCTTCCTGTGGTCTCCATGTGGCTCTTTCTGGGGCATCTCAGGGACTGTGAGCGGGGTGGGGCGAAGGAGGGAGCATCTCCCACCAGCTGTCACAAGATACAACCTTGTTGGCATGACAGAGATGTGATGGGATTGTTCCTATAACCAGAGTGCTGGAATGGAAGGATACAGGCTCTTTAGGAAGGACAAGCAAAAAGGAAGACCCAGGGAATTACAAGCTGGTCAGTCTCATCTCTGTGCCTGGCAAGATTATGGAGCAGATCCTCCTGGAATCTATGCTAAGGCATGTAGTAAATAATGAGGGAATTGGTGACAGCCAACGTAAGTTTACTGAGAACAAATAGTTCCTGACAAATTTTTGTGACCTTCTATGATGGGACTACAGAATTGGTGGAAAAACAAAGAGCAGCTAGCATTATCTCCCTGGACTTGTGCAAACTTTTTGACACTGTCCCATGTGACATCCTTGCCTCTTACCTGTGGACTCCACATGGAGTAGTTTGTTCAGTTCTAAGGCCCCAAACATAAGAAGGACATGAACCTGCTGAAGGATTCCAGAGGAGAGCCATGAAGATGATCAGAAAGCTGAAGCACCTCTCCTGTGAAGACAGACAGAGAGAGTTGAGATGTTCAGCCAGAAGAAGAGAAGGCTCCAGTGTGACCTCATCACAGCCTTCCAGTATCCACAGAGGGCCTAAAGAAAGCTGCAGAGGGACTTTTGACAGGAGCATGTAGTGATAGGCAAAGGGAAATGGCTTTAAATTGAAAGAGGGTAGATTTAGGTTAGATAATAGGAAGAAATTCTTCTCTAAGAGTGTTTTGAGGCACTGGAACAGGCTGCCCAGAGAAGCTGTGGATGCCCCATATCTGGAAGTTGGATGGGACTTTGAGCAACCTGATCTAATGGAAAGTGTCCCTGTCCATGGCAGGGTGGTTGGAACTAGCGGGTCTTTAAAGTCCCAGTGCTTCTATCATTCTTTAAAGAGAATTGTGAAAAGTAAAAAGAAACCCCCCAAAAAACCCCAAAAACAAACCAATAATTTTTTAATGAAGGCATACTGTCATGGTTTAGGAATGGTATTCTCTGATTTTGTGCTTTCACCAAAACTCTCCAAAATATTCGATGCTCACTCAGTGTCCACAGCCCCTCCCCTGGGGCAGGCTGTAGAGGAGAATTGGGGGCACAAAAGATAAAGATCATGTGTTGAGATAAGAACAATTTACTGGAAACAGGAATGAGATAAGA
Source organism: Anabacerthia variegaticeps (assembly GCA_035583185.1). Taxonomy (NCBI): domain Eukaryota; kingdom Metazoa; phylum Chordata; class Aves; order Passeriformes; family Furnariidae; genus Anabacerthia; species Anabacerthia variegaticeps. The sequence continues at coordinate 82,014,565 of JAWWEW010000001.1, read as the reverse complement.
AAACTCACAGTAATAGAAACAATATTAATTAACAGGAGTGCACAAGGGAGAGGCAAGTGATTCACGTGCAAATGCTAACTGTGGGAGCCTGACCTGACTGCTGCCACACTAAAGTGAACCTAGAAGAGGGCCCGAAAGATCTAGGCTTTGATTAGATCCAGTGATTGATTAGATCTTTGGAATATTGAAATATTCCAAGCCCAGGGAGTACTAGTGAAGCCTGGGTGCTTGTTTATATAATGTACTTTCCCCCTTGGCATGCAGAAGAAAGATTTTCTGTGTTTGTGAACAGGGCTCACTTTATTCACAGTTTAAGATGTGAAGAGACTGAGGACAGATTTTTGCAGTTTCTGAAAAGAGGGACTGAAGGAGCCCACTGCAAGTTGTGCAGTGGGAAATCCAGGTCTGATCTGCTATTCAGAGCTCCAGGGCTCTGTAGGATAAGAGCATGGGGGTTCTACATGATGGCTTCCAAGTGTGCCTCCTGCTGAGTCCAGTCTCCGGCTACTCAGCAAACTCTGAAATAGATGATCATGCTTGATTTCTGGAGAATTTTGGTGTCTAGGAGTGAGGAATTCTTCCATTCTAATGTTACACATTTTATATGTCTTTCCTCCAAATCCAACACACATGCATTTACGCTTACACAGCAGCAGAATCCCTTCCTTCAAAAGCAAAACCAAAAAAAAACCAAAACAAAAGTAAAAAAACAAAAACAAAACAAAACAAAACAAAACAAAAAAAAAAAACCCAAAACATTTGCATGTTCAGGTAACTTCTTGCTTATAGATGAAAAATGAGTTCAAAAGATAGACAATTACTACCCCAAATAATACAGCACATGACTGCAAATTTTGATAACATTAGACATATATGTGTATTCATTTATGAAACCAAAAACAAGAGAGAAAAATGACAGTAAATAAAAAGGAGATAATTTAGACATAAATTTGAGGGTGAATTTTTTGTTTGTTCATTTGTTTGCTTTATATAGCACCTGATTTTACCTTTTGAGGCAATAAAAAATTAACAAGTAATCTAGAAACCATTTAACACAGTAGTCTAGCAAGAATTGAGAAGATACAGAAAAATAATAGTTTCAAATAATTTATCTCTTTGATAATAAGAACAAGAATAAGAACAAAGTTTCAAAACCTCTGAGGTTACTTTTGATCAGTAATGTCATCAAGTCCAAGCTTACCAATTCTTTCTGCCAGTTACCGCATTCTACAGTTCTCAGTTTGAAAGACCAATTTGTGATTGCATGTGACAGTTCCTTTTATCCCTGCAAAAAACTTTGTCTGGGAAATGCTTTCATTCAGTACTAAATCGGATGCAAGGTTCCCAATCTTTCTTGTGCCTGCAGCTCTATGTTTGATGAAAATCACCTTTCTTGTTCTGGAATACTTCATTTTGCTAAAAAAAAAAAAAAAAAGTCTTTATACTGGCATTTCAGAGCTGGGCCTCTAAATCTGTGAGTTGATGCTCTTGCATTCGTAGAACTACTTAATATATGGATGTTTCTCTTTGCATATACAACAAAGGCTTAACTCTGCATATTTTATGTTCTTCTTCCAATAACAGTAAATCGTGGATGTTAACTTCAGGTTTCTTATACAAAGATACTGTAATTGCCTTTATTAAAATATAAAAAAAATTCTCTCAACATAAAACCCCCAGTTATCATTCAATGAAATGGCACTGAATAAATTTTAAAATTATTTTTATACATCTTTTTGTTTGTTATAAGCAAAAGCGTGCAAGAGGATACCAAGATTCTGTCAGAGGATGTTTACATTAATAGTAAAAGTAGTGTAACAAGGATATTCAATTATATGAGGCCAGATTCACTCTTTCTGAAAAGGCAAAAAGAGATTGGCACAAATGAAATTACAATCAGCAATCCAAACTAGGCACATTTTCAAGCAGAGTGTGCTTACATTCAAAGGGGAACACAAAACTAAACTATTATTTTCCTATGGTCATCCCTTATTAGCAGAGTTGTACAGTTACATTTCTCAGGGAACTAACTAATTTCAGTAGAGTCTTTCAGTAGAGTCACAAGCTCAGAAGGGATGAATACCCTCAGGCCAATGTGTGAATGTGAATGTCCCCTGTGAATCTCACTTTCCCTGGGGTGGCAGGGGGAGGCAGGGCAGTAGATGCGGGCCATGGGGAGTTTTACAACTGAGCCAGTTTGTGTAATGGAGGACAAGTAGCATGATAGAAAAAGCACCATCCCATCTTGAGTCAGTGGGCTATGGCCTCCCCTTGCTGGACCCAGCCAGAGCTGATTTTCAGCACAGCTGCTGAGGTGGCTTTCCTTGTAGATATATTCTTCTCCCCCAGCCTTGTTTACTTCACCTTTAAACTGAGATAATTGAACCATTATCTTATCTTCCACCATTATCTTATCTACCACCATTATCTTATCTCAAGTTCCTGTCAGGTGGCTTAACTCCAAATTCCAGGAATCCAGGAGGCATATTCAGGAGGGTGGGCTTTGGTAGTCGCGGATGAACAGTCCGTTCTTTGCACAGTTTGCTACAACGGGCAGTCTTATGGTATTCTTAATGATGTTTGAGCCATTAACCACTAATATCTTGGTCTGTTGGTTTCTAAAGGATAGTTTGTAACACTCCAGCCTTATCATCTTCATTTTTTTAACTCCAATGGATTACAAAAGGGACTGAGCAATTTTTACACACTACAATAGGTTCCCACATATATGTGATACAAATATTCCTCCTTTCTGCTTTTATTTCAGTAATTATGGAATAGAGTTCTCAAAGGCATAAAAAAGTTCTGAAGGTCCTGATTGACACTGAGTTTGATAGATCATGTATATGGCTTTCTGCAACCCTTGGCCATATGGCACCTTCCAGTGTAGACTTTAAGGGGCTGCAACAAGGATTGCAGCATATTTACTTTTAAATTCTTAGCTGAACTAGCTTTTATGAAAAAACAGGATTCTGAAGGACCACAGTTCCCTGAAAGCTGTAAAGTTTCAGAATTTACAGTCCCAAGAAAAACATATCTAGGATTCTGAGTGGGCTCTTGGAAAATGAATGACCTGACAGCGATGTTAAGAAAGGGACATTCAAGAAATACTTTATGGAAAGAGATCCCTGATTATAGTGTCTTCAGTCTACTGATCTCTCAAATTTTTGGTCAAGTTTTTTTTGTTGTTTTTTTTGGGGAGGGGTTCAGTTTGTTTTTTGGTTCTTTTTTGTTTGTTTATTTGTTTGTTTAGAATGCCGTGAAGTTTCCTTGCATTATTACTTGGATAACACAAAGAGAACATTTTTCTGAAGAAACAAAAATTTCCCAGAAAATGTGCCATTGAAAATGTTTTTGCATCTTAGCAGAATGATGTACATCTGACTAATGAAAAGCACCTCCATGAAATCAATATTCTTGTGCTCGTTTTGAGTAAGCAAGGAATTTGTTTGGTAAGCTGTGATTTCAAAGTAGAACTCCTCAGCAATTTTCAAATGTTCTGTTGGTGTAAAACTTCCTCTTCATTGTAGGGATTCTTACATATAGATGTGCAGTGAAAGGGTGTGCTGTCAAATTCACATTCTCTTCATAAAAGCTGTGGTAGACTGTTAAATGCTAATGAGTACTGTAGAAGGTCCTAAGTTTCAACATGAACTCAATTTATGCCAATAATTTATATCTTCTCTCTGCTGCTAAAATTGCCTTATTGAGACTGAATTCCATTGCATGTGAACTTTACACTGATTTGAACTTGGAGATCAGCACTAGAAAAATGTAACTTCTTTTTATTTCCTTTTGCCTGGTTTATTTTATGGAGTCATTGCTGTCTCAGCAGCTTAGATCTTGGCAGCTATCTTCGTGAAGAGATGAGATGGTTTATGGTAATTATGACACAAGTATTTAGTCAGAGAGAAAGTGAGAGACAGAGGAAAGCACTGGCAGATTTACACTTTGCTATTATAGAGTGTTTTGGAGGGTGGGGGTGGTGATTTTTTGTAGTTTTTTTTTTTTTTTGGTTGGGTTGTTTTGGGATTTTTTCAAGTCTTGCAGTAGACTATGAGTAGGAGGGAAGAACTGTGCAACCACTTCTGTTTAGAAAAGTGTAGACTGGGATTTAGATATGATTTTCCTGACATCCAAATATATTATTCTGGTAGGATAAATAGCAAAGAAATCTGATGACTCACTCAGTTCATAAGTTTTTGGAGGAGGAATAATGAAGAACTTCCTTCTTTGTGTGTCTTTTCATTTTGCACTTCACACACTAAAATTAGAATAATCATTCCCTACCTGCCTTCCAGGAGGAAATCTAAGGATATATCCATCAAAATGTCAGTCAGAAATAGAACAAAGCAACTGTGAAAATCTGTGAAGGTGCTTTTATTTCTGCATTTTTTTCAATTAGCCATTTTTTCATATGATACAGCTTATCCATTTTTTTTTAAAGATAGTGCATTAAAAAGAACCACATTACAGTTTTCATTGTTTCCAGCTCTGTAGAACTTAAGAAAG